>CM030844.1:493524-818524 GCA_018105865.1 Metaphire vulgaris
ACGCACCTAAGGAACGGAGGGAAGGAGGGAGAGGGGGAGGGAGAGGGGGAGGAAGTCGGAAGATTCGCCCGCGCCGTCCAACGTCTCCACTCACGTCAAGCACGACTCCAAAACTCGTGTCACTTGACATGACACGAGCGCTAAAATTTCATCCGCGTCCATCCAGGTGACCACAGGTATTCGTTCTCGTTTACGAATCGGATACTACGACCAAGTGTGTAAATCAATATTATCCCGCAATATCATCATCTGAGCAGTCGTCGTCGTCGTCGTCGTCACCAACATCATCATCGTCGTCGTCGTCGTTATCATCATCGGCAGTGGCAAACAATAATCCCGTATAGGTCTACATCGTCCAAACTTTTCCGAATTTCAGTGCATGTATATTAGCAATCGTGTTCTCTGAATTCCTAAACTCTTATACGTGAAGTCTGATGTTTATATTATTTGGAAAATTAACTATAGTCTGTTGCCACTGAATCTAAAATTACTGCCTCGAACATCTATTATTACTACTTTTCGTCTGTCTGTCTGTCTGTCTGTCTGTCTGCCTGTCTGTGCTGTTTTTCTACAACTCAAAATTAAAACAAGAACTTATTGACGGTTAGGCGACTGCGTATAATAAAGCGATAATTGCGAAAAACGGTAAAATTCGGTTTTTGTGACGGTAATAAAGCATTTTGCTAAGAGAAATGTCCGACATGAAATTCCATTCGTCGCGATATAAGATTTCCATTAGACGACTTCAGAAAATGTCTCGTATGTCCGGCTGGTAATCATCGCTTGGTCACTGATTCTAATCGAGACGCGAAAGCAATCAGTTTCACTTGCATGTGTCTCAGAGAAAGAACAATTTGCGATTAAAGTTTTGCGATAATAGAAGAAACTGTACATTGCTAGACATTATACGAGACGCTGTATAATTATGATCATGCATGCAGGTGAAAGTGAAACGGGAGAGATAGAATGATGCAGACACGTGCACTTTAGAACGATGTCTTACAGTTTTTACGTCACACGCTATTTGAAAAGTGGTTTTTGGCGCAGCATACTAGAACAGTATTTGAACAATACTTGTTGGCATGAAGCAGGTACACCATAGGTTCAGGGGCGTAACCAGGGATTTGATTTGGGAGGGTATAAATATTTTGGGTTGGTATAAATCTGAACTATATACCGATATACCCCTCCCCCGTCGCTACGCCCCTGACTAGGTTGTAGAATCTAAGTAAGAAGCCTTTTATTAATCTTTCTCAGCATAATATTTAGTCATAAACTTATCTATTTTGACTATTAACAGAACCATGCGTGAATCCAGAATGTTATATTTCTCTGATCAAAAAACGGATCCAAATAAGTAAGCAAAGACTTGATATTAACTTGCACCTATACAGCCTTTATATTTTAGGTATTATTCTAAGCATTGAATTAAGAATGACACTCGTTTCCATTGATCACAATGTCCAGTCCATGCGTGTCCACAATGTCCATGATCACAATGTCCAGTTGATATACAGCACTGTGAATTAAATGGCCTATACTACATAGAATGCTACATAATTACTGCATGGCATCATGCACAATGGGTCAATAGCCCCATAGCTTCATAATGAAGAAAATAATCTATGATTTGGCTGCCATCTATAATTATAATTATTAGCGTTGAAATAACTTTAATGTCTTGGGGTTCAGGGACCAATTCTGATATTAACCCCTTAACCGTGTATTTAACTGTAACTCAATGTAAAATGGACGGATATATTCGGGATCCCAGTTAAGGGGTTAAGAACTGCGCTTAAATATCGTCGTCGAAAATTCCACCTTTATTCTTACATCACATTTGCGTTTTTTTCTTATTCAGTGTTTTGACTAAGTGTGTTGACACGAAGGTGTCTCTTAACCCCTTAACCGGTGCCGGAGTAACGCTCGTCCATTTTACATTGAGTTACAAATAGTTGCCCATCAGTTAAGGGGTTAATTTCCGTAGGGCTCTATAAGTGTTTCAACAAGAACGTTATTATTCATATCTTCGCCCTCATTTCCTTTCCGCGGAATTTGTTGGCGTTTGCGGAATCCTCTTCGCAGTTCTTCGAATCGACGACCTTGACATCGACGCCTTCGCGACCATTCGATTCTGTGGCGCCGTAGAAGCTCGAGGAGTCCCTTGGAAGCTCCAGGGGCTCTAGGGTCAGCTTCGACCAATCGAAAGGCGGGTCAGAAACGTCCGAGTTGAAGAGATTGTGGTCGTTCGATGACCTGATGACATTCGCTCCAATCGGGTGGTCATCTGTGACGTCATTCGCTTGCGGTTCGTTGTCGTCATCGTGTCCTGCGGATGACGTCACGGCTATACCACCGGAAATGAACCGTCGACCTTCTTGTCCATTCGCTATTCGTCCGTTTAGTTGTTCCGTCTCTCCGCCAAACGCAAAGCGGGCGTTGATTGCGTCGTCCGACTTCGATCGACGATTCTCGATTACTTCGTTTGGTTTTGCGATTTCACAATCGATAGGAGGCGACGTTCCCTTTTCATGCAACTCAGCTGTATTCTCGAAGTTATTCTGATAATCGTCTGTCGTATCCAAGTTAGTTCGAAACGAATTTTCTTCGTCGTCGCAAATCCTTTCTCCCGCATCCTCTTCTTCGTCGTCTTCTCCGTCCGCAACGACGTAATTATTCTGTCTGAATGTAACAGCCGTCGAAGTGAAGCCGGCATTACGAGGCTTGCCTTCGACGCCTCCTTGGTGGCAGTTGTCGTCAGAGACGTCCTTCTTTTTGGACAGGAACTTTAGAAGTGCATGGTTTGATCCAGCATTAGCCAAACTGTTTTCGGTGGACAGTGAGACCGTCGGCTTTCCATAGAACCCTGCGTCACCGATCGTCTGCATCTGTTTTGCAGACGACATTGAGGAGAAGAATTCTCTGAGTCTGAGTCGGTGCCTTAGACCGCCCTGCTGGTCGTCTAAGCCTCTGGTTAACGCAGAGGCCAGCCGGTCGCTTGCTTTTGATTTGGCGCCACTTAATATGGCGGCCGCTTCGGCGCCGTTCGACTGGGACCCATTGCTCGACGGACGCGATTTCTTTGGACTGCAGGCGCTTTCGTGCTGTTCTTGGTGGTCACTGCTCTTCGGTGGTACAGCAGCAGCGACACAGAAGCGATGGCTGGCCGTGGTCAGATGATCGTCTTCTGTTGACGGACTTTGGTCGACTTCTGAAAGAGGTTCGAACGATGGCTTCGAGTGAGTCATCGTCTTTTCCAGGAACTGTAGGCCCACAGGTCTCTGCGATTCTTCGCTTGTCATTGCAGAGCCGCTAGTTCCTTCCCCAGATTCGTCAACTGAATCGTCCTCATTTTCCATCTCACGATTTAGGGACGA
The DNA here is from genome assembly GCA_018105865.1 of Metaphire vulgaris. Classification (NCBI taxonomy): domain Eukaryota; kingdom Metazoa; phylum Annelida; class Clitellata; order Crassiclitellata; family Megascolecidae; genus Metaphire; species Metaphire vulgaris. Next base: position 496,902 of record CM030844.1, read on the forward strand.
AATAGGGACGCTTAGATAGCCACTGGGGAAGGAATCATCATTGCAGGCAGCACGAGAAGTGTCTACTTTGGACAGTGAGTGTAAATCCACATAGCTAGTTTCACTGGATGTGACTTCATCCTCCTCCTCCTCCTCCTCCTCCTCCTCTTCATCATCATCATCATCATCATTCCCATCCTCCTCATCATCATCATCATCATCGTCGTCGTCATCATCATCATCATCATCATCATCATCATCATCATCGGCGTCGTCTTCTTCTCCGTACATGACAGACCGAGACTTCGCACCGTGACTCACAGTCTCAAGATAAGCGTCATGTTTTCCCAGATAAGGGTTTATTTTTACGTCGTTCCCGGCATTTTGAGTGTCTCTGGCAAAATCCACGTTCTCTTTATTCGTTTTCACTGAATTTCGATGAGACCTGTTGTACTGACTCTCAGCCTCATTGACTACCGTTGAATTATGTTCCAAGCAGTTCTCATTGAGGCCATCTAGACTGCTTCTGTCATCGTTTATTCTTTCGTCTTGGAATCTGTCTTCGTCTTCCTTCAATTCCGACGATAGAGTGAAATGACTTAAGTCATTCTCCTCAGAATCTACAGAATTCATTTTGTTCAGCTCTTCCGTTTTCATCTCGGAAAGATGCGGCAAAATATCCGCCAGAAGACTTTGCCCCCATTCGATTTCCGAATAAATAGTGCCACCCAAAGTCGGAAAATCGAAGTCTATAATATCCGACCTGTTTAACGGTGACGTAAACTCCCTGTCGTGACCTTCTACAGCACTGCTTGGTGTACGCATTGCGCCTTCTTCTATGCCTGGCTCATCGGGCTTTTCGTCTAAATCTCCTCTATTTTCCTCATAATTGTAACCGTTATTCGTGCGCGTGCGTTTCCATGGCAACCGCGCCTCGCTTCGAAGCCTGACGTCGGCCTCGTTTTCGCGATTCCCAACAAGAGGCTGATTTTCAAAGCGCCACCTGGAAGACAGTTCGCCAGAGACAGGCAACTGACCGCAGCTGTAAATCGGTCTTTCGAGGCTCTTTGGTTGGTCGTCAGCAGCAGCTTCGGTCGGTAAGTAATTCAGCGACGAACTTTTCGATCGATCGTGAAGCAGGCGAGCAAAAGACGTCTCGAATGATTCCTCGAAATCGGACATTTGGTTGTAGACATCGGACGTCGGTTTCATTAGGTGCAGTTCAATCGGGTAGTACTTGGCCAGGTCTAATAAAGTCCTCGCGTGTTCCAACGTCATATTTTCAATTGAAATGGCCAGACTGGAGATGCGATCTCCTAAACATTGGTAAAACAGTAAGTGTAGCCAAGACAATGCGTGGCCCGAACAATCCGCAGTGTGGACGGACAACGCTATTCTGATGCTCGAGTTTTCAAAAAGCAACCGTGGCAGTCTAACCACTGCCGGGCCAAACTAATTTCTGATCTAATTTAACAACGGGGTGGACGGCCAAAACGCCTCCAATATTTAGACTACCATGTATATCTGTCGTTCAAAATCAGAAGCAGCAGGACAATTCACAAAACTCACAGCAATCGAGCTGCTCGTAAAACACACCCCTTGCTGTAACGTGTGGTGAGCGCAACCTATATGCATATAATAATAATAATAATAATAATAATAATAATAATAATAATAATAATAATAATAATAATAATAATGTGAGTAATATAATAATGTGATTTTAAGTGGTTTAGGAGGCTAAGTAAGCCTGTGTGAAAACCACTGATGTAACCATCTGCATTCAATATTCAATATCTGTTGATAATTTCAAACATCGCATGTTCATTATACTTTTTACACTCGAAAACAACGGTTTACAACTAATTGCTATAATAAATGAATGACCTCGTTGAAGGCGTTTTGATTTCATCGCTGGGCCATTCACAGTGACGTCTCTGACGAATATTTCTCCTTCGGAACTTCTTCCGATCGTAAATCCCGGTCCAGTGTTATCATCTTCACTCACCAAAGTCAAGGCCTCTAATCGCTGGAGAAAAACGCAAAAGAAGATGAGAGAGAGAGAGAGAGAGAGAGAGAGAGAGATATATCCTACGAGGCTTCTTAAACGAGATCATGAAATTATTTGCATGTTTTATCAGACAAGATAATGTTTTCTAAAATCGAGCTTTTTGTCATGCACTGCAAAATCACTCGTAAGTCAAATCCGATTACTTTTTGGTATGCCATATCCTAAGGGTGTTCAAATGGCGACCCGCGGGTCAGATGCTGTCCGCCAGGTGGTGTGAAATGGCCCACGATGATATTGAAACGTTCTCAATAACTTTTTTCTAATAAATACAGAATATTTTTAAATGTCTTACTTTCAGCCCACCTGTTTCTCTTACTCGTGACCCAGAGGCGTCATTTGGGGGGGCTGGGGGGGGCCGTGGCCCCCAAGGAAATGAAAATATTAATTTCTAATGTATCAATGTGCAAAAAACAGGGACGTCATATGGAATTAGGGGGGGGCATGTTTGTGTTATGTGCTTGATGTCGAGCAAAATCTGAAGTAACTAATCGTAAAAAGGACTGACAAGCAAAAAAAGGTCGTCAACTTTTTGGGAAATTCAAACTCGTCAGGTCGAAAAATCGCAAAAAATTGAAAAATTGCAAAAATTTTTCTCGCCCCCTCAAGAAAAGTGTGAATGACGCCACTGTCGTGATCTATATTTTTTAAATAAAAAATTTTTGCATCTGGTCCTCAAGCATCAGTCATTAAAACTGCGTTCCTTCATGAAGCTTAGCTGAATGCCCCTGCCACAGGCCTATAAGACGATGGGAAATTGAAGCAGTTAGGAGACAGATCTGAACAGTGAACATGTCGGTGCGTTAAATGATGCACGGATCTAATCGCAAAAGCCTCCGTGGAGATTGCAGACTGATGACAATAAGACGCCGAGGCCTTCTTATCATGCAGAAATCGACGGTGCAGGACTGGATCTTACTTACTAAGATGATCCTGCTTGACATTCGGAAAAGGTAAGTTAATCGAAATTTTTGCGAAAGGAAACTGTTCAGTCGAAATCTCAAGACAGGCTTCAGCGAGCAAACAATTCGCTGTTTGAGATTCTCTTCTTTCGTTCATCCAAAATAATTTGATTCGTGGATTTAACTTTCAAAAGTAACAAGGCATTACTCAGTTCATGATTTAAATACTTAAATATTGGCAAATCCAGATTCAAGCCACATTCGACCGCTGGTGATATAGGCCTATAGCTAGTATATCTTTATACAGTAGAACTTCGTTATAACGTAATTAGCGGGTCTGTAAAATTCAGTACGCTTTATCCGATGTAGGCCTATACGCTACATCCAACACCATCCACTACGGTAGCGCATCACGTGGGACCGTACATTGCAGTACGTTATAACCGCTATACGTTATAATAGATTACACGTTATAACCGAGTCCGTCATAACGAAGTTCTACTGTAGCCTAATCCAACCAACGCTGAACTGTTTACGAACGCCTGTTTCGGATTCTTCGGCGGACGAGCGAAACGATCTTCTCTCCTCCGCCAATTTATCCGCCAATTTATCCGCCGATTCCAAGTTTGTGTTTCCGTTGCAAGGTTTCATTCCGATGCATTTCGGGTCTCGTAGTGGCTCTTTGGATTCGATGCTCTGGCGTAGCATTTCATTCTACGAAATAAGAACAGCGCTTTCAGAATGTTAACTATATTTCCATTCGATTCAATTTCGAATCATCTGAAGCACTCACACATAACATGCAGTTGGAATTTGGAAATATCTTTGTACGAAGAACTGCAATATAATCAAGTCCACGAGAAACAAGAGCGTTGGCAAGAAGCGTAAGTAAGTAAGTATAATCTCGTAAATTTATATAGCGCTTTGGGGAGTAGTAGCTGCTTATTCTTATGCGCTTAATCTTTTTAGAAATGGCATGGCTAATTGGCTATGGGCATTGGGCAAGGTGGATCTATTTGACAATCACTTTGTAAATGGAAAATACCTTCATTGAAACTGTCGACATCTCGCGAATTCCGACAAATCGCGCATCTCCTAAAATAAAGTTTCACAAACTGACAATCTATACAATCCTGTATCAATCTAAATCTAGATCGAGGCTGTCGTCTTCTATGCTGACGACTGACCTCGCTTTGAGATTGTATGGTTAGGTCTTGGCCAAAGTAGTTTTCACACTGGCTGACTTAGCCTCCTAAACCACTCTAAATCGTATTATTATTATTATTATTATTATTATTATTATTATTATTATTATTATTATTATTATTATTATTATTATTATTATTATCATCATCATCATCATCATCATCATCATTAGGGGGCCATCCACAAATGACGTAACGCACCTAGGGGTCCGGACATTTGTTACGAAGTCTGTCGAGGAGGGTTCCGTGAGTGTGACGTAACGCAATGCAAAATTTTTAAGATGATGATAATGCGTTACGTAATTTATGGACGACCCCTAGAGGCCAGATACGTGATTTATAAAATGCGCATCGAAATTCAGTGCGCAGATAAGGTTTCTTTAACAATGAAGAGAACTGGTTACTGCGATTCGATTGGAGCAGCAAGAGAGAGAGAGAGAGAGAGAGAGAGAGAGAGAGAGAGAGAGAGAGAGAGAGAGAGAGAGAGAGAGAGAGAGAGAGAGAGAGAGAGAGAGAGAGAGAGACTTCAACCTGCACATCCATCACCTGCATTGCAGCTGCCGCACCCTGTTCCGTCCACCTGATGCCATTGCTTTCCGCCAACCGTTTTCCCTTCCGTCTCCAGCGGATCGTCGTCTTCTGCAAAAAATCACCGTCAAATCTCAACAAAGACGAGTTCCCATCGGGTCACTCTCTGCAGAGTGTGACTCATTCCCATCTCTGTCCGATGTACATGTACAGCCGTCACTCCACGCAGGGACAAGCATAGGCCTAAGAGTATAGGAAATTTCCGCTGAAAATGAAAACATTTGCGTATGCTGTATAGTGTATACATCGTCAGGCAGTAGACCTAACATACCCCGCGAATTGTATTCATTTGTTATAATTATGATCGAGAAGACTGTTTTGATGTTTGCATCCTGCCCTCTGACAGTTCTACGTGTATAAATAGGCTTTTATGCATTGAGATCTACACCCGGGACCACACATTCTGAAAACTGAAGACAGGTTTCTCTTTTCTTTTGAAACGAAATATCTCGACGACCAAAGAAGCGAAGAAAGAATAACATGACACATGACACATGACAGCGATGCGTATACAAAACAGACCAATATAGGCCTATTGTATACTTAATATTTCAAAATCATATTTGTGTAAACTAAGAAACTGTTGCAGGTATATTCATCTGAGCAAATCGACGCACATTCATTATTGGTTCTATCAAGCCCATCTCAACAGCTACCTTAGTCAGTCACTGCCCCCTTCCCCTCCCCCGCCCCCAATGGACCTAATGCATATTCCGTACATGCTGTAACCCATAATAGTTGAAGGCCTCACCCCCAAGTCTCTATTAAACACTTAGAAAAATGGTTACTTGTCTGTCTGTGCATTTGTAGGTCTTAAAATCGGTCTTCTGTATTTGAAAAAGGGCAAACATGAACTTGTGTGTAGGCAGTCCAATATCCAGGGCACAGCGGTGAAAATCATAGGCTGACTGTAGGTGAGCGAGTGGGGGCTTTGGTTCGGACCCGCAAAAGGAAATAAATCAAAACACGACATTCGTTTTGGCGAATGAGTAATAGTTTGACCGAAAGAAGAAAAGACGAATAAGAATTCATTGAGTCAGTATGCGTCTGAATTCATTATGGTCGTCGGTATGCATAGATTTTTAAAATATTATCAGTATTCCTCGTGGCATGCTAATCAATTAACTTGCAATTGTGACCTAATACTGTACATATAGGCCTGAAGTCATGGGCGCCCGCACATTGGGGCAAGAGGGGGCACATGCCCCCCTGGAAAATGCAAATACCAATATTTCACATTGAAATTTGAAAAACGTGCTAAAATATTAACCGTGACCATTGTGCTAACATGTGTTTTGCCTCCTCCTGAAAAAATTTCTGCGGGCGCCTATGCCTGCAGTCTTTGATATTTAGCTGATATAGGCAAAACTAACTGAAACTGGCCATTGACTGGTCAATTCTGAGAAACTTTAATGGATGGACAACATAAAAGAAGATTTCAAAGAAAGACAACTGACAATTGCAGAAGGAGGAAAAATTAACAATTGACAAAAAGCCTGGAAATGTTTTCTGACTAGCTATTGCCACTAATGAGTTGGCAGAGAGCAATGATGATGATGATGATGATGATGAGGAGGAGGAGGAGGAGGAGGAGGAAGATGATGATGAGGATGATGATGATGATGATGAGGAGGAGGAGGAGGAGGAGGAGGGAAGATGATGATGAGGATGATGATGATGATGATGAAATCGGACTTAACGAATTTTTAAGCCTCATTCTAATATTAAATTGGCTTAAATCTGTTGCTACCTGATTAGTTCTGCTAACAGGTAGGCCTATAGTATATGCCTAAGTTGTACTCTAATAGACTGACCTCGAAACGGACTTCTGTCTTCGAAAAAAATTCACAGGCCCGTATAATGTATTACCTTCCAGAATATATGCAATTTAGATTAGCTGGTCTTTGAACAGATAAGTTAACGCGCCGCCGAAAAAATAGGGCATTCTTTGCGGTGCATTTCACAGGTATAGGTCTGAACTGGTTTGCTCTCTGTCTGTCTGTCTGTCTGTCTGTCTCTCTCTCTTTCTCAAATACTTGGCTACTGTTTGCTGTCGTCTGTCTCTAACGACGGCGTCAGCGTCTGATTAACGAGGGCCTTGCGTGCCTTTGGAGTGGCACAGACGGTCTCATGGCGATCGCTGCGGTTTTTCATGCATTATAATGACCGCATTCCAAAGACCTTGTACCGTCATCCGACATTCGAAACGAATTGTCCGAACCATCGTCTAAATGGCTTACGACGTACATTAGTTATTCTCGTTTTGCTCTCCAATAAACTCCATTATTTCGACATTAAAATTTTATGCCATCGTTCAACATGGTTATTAGTCCAGCGAAGGAGGGGTTTTAGTGATCCAACCCTAGTTGTCCCTATCACAAAGCACTCAAGGTGTATACCTCCTTTGTACGTGAGACCGGAGAGACAAACTAATGCAAAGCATTGAAATCGAAATTGACGAACGAATGCTATTTTACTCGCTTCCAGTGTTTTTTTTATATCTTATTCTGTCCACTGTGAGAAGAACTGACCCGCGTTTGACGGAGCCGCCACTTGGTTTCGCCGGCGTTTCTCTTTGAAGAAGAAACAGCAGATGACGAGGATGACGCCTGCGATGGACAGACCGAAGGATGCGAAGATTGCAGGCATCACGAGTGACGACGCTTGTCCATCTTCGCTGTCTCCTCCTCCTCCCTCCTCCTCCTCCTCCTCCTCCTCCTCCTCCTCTCACCTCGAACGCGTCTGTCGCGTAGAATGCGAACGAAGCAAGAACGACGCAAGAAAGAACGATGACGTCGAAGCCGCCGACATACGTCATATCCGGTTTACGAATGACGTCTCAATACTATAGTACAGTTGACGCTTGTCCGTACAATCAGCTGAATAGAGCTGATGAAACTGCAGTAATTAAGGCAGGCGCCAATGTATGCCTGTAACCGTCAGTTCGAGCCGACGGTCTTTTTGCAAATTTTGCACGATTCGTTAAACAGGTCTCATTTACATTCATCTCCCTCCCCCTCTCTCTCTCTCTCGTCATTCCTTAATTCAGGGCATGACGCTTAGGCTGTGCGACCAGTGTTTATTCTAGCCACCTTGACATTGGGGGGGGGCAAGATTTGTCTCTCCACGCTGTTGGGGGGATTTCCATCCCCAAGCCAACATATACAAATTTGGAGGGATTTTAAAACTTTGGGGAGATTTTAAAACTTGGGGAATCCCCCAAAACAAGCTTAGAATAAACACTGTGTGCGACCACCGAACTGTCAATCATAGTGAAACTTGATGTGAAGAAAAGCGACTCTTAATCAAATGGTCGCATTTCATCGTCAGCTGCAACAGCCAACGCATAGCGGTTAACGCTTTTGGTCGTCGGCGCAGTTAGGTCTCTTCTCCTGCAGAGCATTAGCGTCGCCACGGGGGCAAATGGGGGCAACTGCCCCCCCAAACCTGCACCCAGACCACCAACCAGATTCGCGCAAATCCGGTGAGAAAGTTTACTGTGGATGGGGGGGCTGAGGGGTGGGTAAGGAATCTGACACGCTAGCCCCTTCCCCCCAACCAAAAATTCCTGGCGACGCCACTGTATGAAAACCACTGTGAATGCCCACCGCGTTCAAATGCTCACCGCGTCTAAATGCCCTCCGCGTCGAAATGTCCACCGCGTCTAAATACTACTACTAATCAGTGGCGTAACTAGGGGGCGGGGGCACTTTGTTTACAGCCCCCGGGCCCCGAAGAGGGGTCTAAGCTAGGGTTAGGTTAGGGTTAACCCTAACTTAATCTTCACTCTAACCCTAGAAATGATGTGCTGAGGACCTTTTTTTTGCTCGTCAGCTCGAAACTCTGGGGCCCCCATGGCAAAGATGCCCCCCGGACCCCCAAAAGTCACGCTACGCCACTGCTACTAATTATTATTATTATTATGTGCTTTTTAAGTTGTTTATGAGGCTAAGTAAACCTGTATGAAAACCACTGAATGCCCTCCGCGTTCAAATGCTCACCACGTCTAAATGCCCTCTGCGTTCAAATGCTCACCGCGTTCAAATGCTCACCGCGTCTGAATGCCCTCTGCGTCCAAATGCTCACCGCGTCTGAATGCCCTCTGCGTTCAAATGCTCACCGCGTCTGAATGCCCTCTGCGTTCAAATGCTCACCGCGTCTGAATGCCCTCTGCGTCCAAATGCTCACCGCGTCTAAATGCCCTCCGCGTTCAAATGCTCACCGCGTCTAAATGCCCTCCGCGTTCAAATGCTCACCGCGTCTAAATGCCCTCCGCGTTCAAATGCTCACCACGTCTAAATGCCCTCTACGTTCAAATGCTCACCGCGTCTGAATGCCCTCTGCGTCCAAATGCTCACCGCGTCTGAATGCCCTCTGCGTTCAAATGCTCACCGCGTCTGAATGCCCTCTGCGTCCAAATGCTCACCGCGTCTAGATGCCCTCCGCGTCGAAATGTCCACCGCGTCTAAATACTACTACTAATCAGTGGCGTAACTAGGGGCGGGGGCACTTTGTTTACAGCCCCGGGCCCCGAAGAGGGGTCTAAGCTAGGGGTTAGGTTAGGGTTAACCTAACTTAATCTTCACTCTAACCCTAGAAATGATGTGCTGAGGACCTTTTTTTTGCTCGTCAGCTCGAAACTCTGGGGCCCCCATGGCAAAGATGCCCCCCGGACCCCCAAAAGTCACGCTACGCCACTGCTACTAATTATTATTATTATTATGTGCTTTTTTAAGTTGTTTATGAGGCTAAGTAAACCTGTATGAAAACCACTGAATGCCCTCCGCGTTCAAATGCTCACCGCGCCTAAATGCCCTCCGCGTTCAAATGCTCACCGTTCAAATGCTCACGCGTCTAAATGCCCTCTGCGTTCAAATGCTCACCGCGTCTGAATGCCCTCTGCGCCCAAATGCTCACGGCGTCTGAATGCCCTCTGCGTTCAAATGCTCACCGCGTCTGAATGCCCTCTGCGTCCAAATGCTCACCGCGTCTGAATGCCCTCTGCGTTCAAATGCTCACCGCGTCTGAATGCCCTCTGCGTCCAAATGCTCACCGCGTCTAGATGCCCTCCGCGTTCAAATGCTCACCACGTCTAAATGCCCTCTGCGTTCAAATGCTCACCGCGTCTAAACGCCCTCCGCGTTCAAATGCTCACCGCGTCTAAATGCCCTCCGCGTTCAAATGCTCACCGCGTCGTAATAATAATAATAATAATGTGATTTTAGTGGTTTAGGAGGCTAAGCAAGCCTGTATGAAAACATTAGCGTCGCCACGGGGGGCAAATTGGGGCAACTGCCCCCAAACCTGCCCCAGACCACCTACCAGATTCACACAAATCCGGTGAGAAAGTTTACTGTGGAGGGGGCTGAGGGGTGGGTAAGGAATCTGACACGCTAGCCCCTTTTGCCCCCCCCCAACCAAAAATTCCTGGTGACGCCACTGTATGAAAACCACTGTGAATGCCCACCGCATTATTGGCACTCACACTCTTCAATGCCATAGTACCTGTTATGACTGTCAGCATCACTCGTAGAATTCTAGTCTTTCATTTATGCAGTTCCATACATGTGCAACAATTACTAGGCTCCAAAGAATATGGTCGAGTCATCCATCGTAGTAATGAGGAAAAAATCAACAAATGAATTCTGTCATTATATCTCAGATTTATTTCATTTTTATAGTTTAGCTGACTGTACAATTACGTCCAATTTCCAAGATTTCGGTTGGATTGAAAAAATCAAACCAAATCTTTGCACTGAAAAATTCAAAACAAAGCAGGCATTAAACCAAAAGTTTACTTCTTAGAAAAAGCCATCTAATCCTACATTCAACTGAATTCCAATAAACAAACGAAGATAAAGACTACTACTCTGCACTCTTTGCATTCAAATGTCTCATATGACAATGACAATTAGTTGTTAAAGCATTCTCATTTGGATGAAAACACACACAGAGCCCACCCAATCCTGATAAATGAGAAAATAAATTAGAACACATGTATTGCTCGATATTATTCAAACCTCCACTTATTAATTATTCTATTTTCTTGGGAAACGACATTTTGTAGATGAGATAGAAACTGTAGGTTGCTCCAAAGGCAATTCCAAGTAGAGTTCCATAATAGGGACCAGTGTCACGAAATCCTTTCTTCTGCCAAACTAGAAGCCCATCTTCCACCTTAATGGAAATCACAAAGAAACAATACAGCATTCAAAGTCCAAAATGTTCTGGTCAACTAAAAATTTCTCTACAACAGACATTCTCAATTAAACTTCAATTAATTGTAGTAAATTTTAATTAACTGAGACACTCAAATGTCCGACCAATGAATGTTCTGCCCTGTAGTTGTATGGGTATTTGATTTGACGCAATTATTATTAGCAGTGGCCAATTACTGAAGCTTGTAACAGCGGAGACTCAAAGTACATACGAAAGCAGATAAAAACGTTGTAAATATTTGAGAATTTAAAAAAAACATTTAAAGTGAAACTATGTATTCGAGCAATCAGAGATTTACTCGTACGGTATATTTAATCAATCAGAATGCTTCCAATGATGAATTTTATTCAAACTACTGACCAAAATTGATGGCATAAAACAATGAAATAAGAAATGCCTGTTGTCAGTAAGCAACCTATAATTTGCAACAAATTCACGATCAATTAACAGTAAATTTTAGTTAAAGAAGACCTCCTAATCCCAACCAATGCTGTGCATTGTTGTTATTTGGGTATTTGAATAATTATTGACATATATCTAATTAATCATAAATGCCACAGCATAAACCCAAACATTAAAAACATTTGTGCCAACTTGCAGATTAGGCTGCTGTGGAAGGTCAAGTCACAAAAATATCACTTACAGCCCACTTTTTCTGCAGTGCCGCCACTTTTCCATACGCAGCATTACTTGGAATCACGCCTTGAGACTTTCCATCCGTACTGAATGACTTTGAATTTCCATGGGCAAACACATCTATGGTTGCTGGTTTGATTTTTGAGTTTTCAAACATAAATACCGGCTCTTTTGGGCTTCCAGACGCAGTCAAACCCTGTGGAAGAATCATTTTCAAACTTGATATCAATATGTTTCTAACATCTAATGCGATGCAAAGTTACGATAAAGATTGTATGGTGACTCTCTTTACGGCATATCATGAGTACTGCGCGACATTAGAGTTTCTGACATTGTACAGGAGATCGAAGTTGCTGGCAAATTTTCAGAGGAATTGACTACTTGTGAACAAGCACACGAGTGAGAGTGGATGAGTGGATGGATCAGCAAAGGAATTTATTTAAGAGAAGCGTGAGTAGTAGAATAGAAAGGATAAACAAAGTAGTTAAGAGAGATCGCCGCTCAGAGAATATAAAAACCTCGTTTTAAATTCAATGCAGTCAGAAATAGGCAATCAACAAAGAATTAAGTGAAAATAGTGAGAAATCATTCTCCATTACATTTTTAAGCGGAGACGTCGTCTCGCAACTTAAAGGCGTGATCTATTTCGCCTATATTGCGCTAGATAAGTTCTACGATTGTTCGACTCTCTTTAACAGAGGATACTACTTGGATTATCGCCCTGTAAGTTTTGCCCTCCGTAATAAATGCGCCGATTGTAAAGTAGCTAACCGCTGGATTGTACACCTTGGCGGTCGCCGATGGCGCAACTCGACCGGTAATGTTGTCGAACTTGAAAAACATCGTTGGCTTCTGTTGTTGATAGAAATTAAATGGCCAAGTCAGGACATTGACAACAAGTCCTCGACCTTCCAACGTCTCCGCCGCTGTCACCGTTATCCCCGCCGATCTACCGAATTTCCAGACGATCTACTGAATTTCCAGACGATCTACTGAATTTCGATTTTCATAAATTCTTTCCGATTATATTGATGAACACTCTTTGCAGATTTTGAAAGCCAAATCTAATAAATTTTTATCTATAAAATAAATTATGGAATATTAGCCTGGATATTTACAAATCTAGGCTAATCCTAAACTTCTATAACGCCATTTCATAATGCACAGGAGCATCAACCGATGGCACACTGAATAAAAATCAACAAAGATCCAGGTCAAGTCCAGGGTATCCGGCCGGACAACCAGGTTACGTTCTATTGGACAACCATGTGACATGTCTACGCCACTGTATGGTGGAGAAACGAGGTCGAGCAGAAAGGTTTTTAATCCTATAAAGTCGTCTAGTAATGGCCAATGCTGCACCAACTTCACCAGGCTGAAGAATCTGACATTTTAGGTGCTGGTTGGTTTCAATTCCTGCAATAGCTGTTCGTCATACCGTCATACGTTTTGGGAATTGGAAATCTTTGTGGAAATAGGACTCTAGAACGGAGCACTGCTGCCACCTAGTGATTATTTGACGAAATGTCACAGGCTTTTATAGGCCTACTAGACTCATTTGGATTAAACGATTCACTAGTCGCGGCCTTCTGCTCTATCGTCCATTGTTGTTACCACACTGCTAAATTCCCGCCACATAGCCTACATTTTTTCATTTTTCATTTATGGCTAAGCAGGCACGCTTAACGCTATTTTCAGTGGCGGCGCTGGTTTTTTGGCTGAGTGGGTCTAATGCAATCTACGCAACCAGGACCCGGCTCAGACTACCCCTCCCCAAAAATTTATCTGCGGATGTGCACGATTTGCTCGGGTGGCCCTGCGGCCGTCCGAGGCTGAGTGGGTCTGGACTTGCGGACCCACCCACCCAGCGCCGCCTCTGGCTATTTTCATCAGCACATTGGCATCAAGAACATGGAGGGCGCCACAAGCCAAATATTGGGTGGGCCAACATGGCCAATATTTCAGAAGAGTGATGAAACGAATTAAAACCACATATTCTTGTGTCCCCATCTTTGCTGTGTCAAATCGTACTAGAATTGTCAATATATCCTGTCTCAATTTTTTCTAGAGCTTTCGAAATGCCACGAAAAATAATGAGCCATTTGAAACGACACTATACAAAGTCTTTCAGAAATCTATTCTCTGTTAAATGTCTAAAAAATCAATCGAGAGATAAGATGGCGCTTAAGATAGCTGGTTTCTTCTATTACAGGTTTTATATACCACAAATATTATAAAATTGATAAACCCTGTTTGAAATTGGACAATGCTAGTGCTACAGTAGGCTATAGATATGCAAAATTCAGAAGAGTGGTGAAACGAATTAAAAGTTCAAGAACAACAGCAGGAATTGGACAGGAATAATAAAAATCGTGCTGTTTTGTTTCTCTTGAAATATTCACCAGAGGAAAGTTGAGGGTTTTCTAGATAGGCCTATCAGCGTTCAGAAAATACGGCGCAATAGGCCTACAGAGTAGGCCTACAGGTGTCTGAGGTTTGGAATATTGTGCGGCAGATAGGCCTATGGCAATGGGTCACTCGAGTCTCGAAGTGACTCCAAATGAGTCATGATGGGTCGCGGCAAGAATGGTTCATTGACAATTAAGCAGTCTTTCAAAAGCCTTTAAGCCATGTTAAAACTAAGCTTAATGCTGAGTGCGTCTTGTCCCATATGCATGATCATTGTCACATTGTCAGGATATTCTAATTCTGAATAGCTTAGGCCTATAGGCCTATATGCCGGTGTGCTGCATTCCGATTGCATGCAGGTTTAAGGATAACTTCCTATAAAATTAACTTATCTTAAATCGAAGATAAGAATAGGTTTAAACATTATATATAGGCCCTATGTTGGTTCTTACTGCCGATCTACCTGAGCCTATACCGACAATTTTCACAGTGACTACATAGGCATAGAAATTGACGTATATAGGTCTACGCAATAACCCCACTGTAGTCTGTAGGCCTATACAGTAGGCCTGTGTATAAAGTCCATGCAATAAATTCAATTGTCTTTTAAACAGAGAGAGCCCATTGTCTGCCATGTCTGTCTTTCTCTTATCTTAGTAGACATATAGTCTGTATAATTTCTATAACATAATTACACACACACACACACACACACACACACACACACACACACGGTTGCTTATGCCTACTTGAGCAGAGACAATAGTTTATTAATTAATTGTTTGATTCTGATTTCCTCTCTGTCGCCGCAGACGCCAAAAAGTCGACGGTCGGCATCGAAATAATTTAAACTTGTCACGGCCCATGGATTGCTGATTAGACCCCCCCCCCAATTATCATATCAGAAATTCACTAAAACTCACTTAGACGTATACTCACTTCTAAAACTTTAACATATTTGCGGGGGCACCGACCGCCGTTAAAAAAGAAGGAGGAATGGTCCATCCACATGCGAGGTCTGGACAGTGGACACCCCCAAGTTTTGTGGCAGACCGGCGTCTATGGTGGGATCACTGAAGTTAGCGACAGACGAGGGATTTCAAACACAACACGACTGAATATATCAGAGTTTTGAAAAGCCTGCTCTCGAGCAAACCAAAACAAAGCGCACTGCAGTAGTCTATAACCGATCGCAGCAAAAGCGATTTGGCTGCAGACATATAGGTAGGCCTAGGCCTAGGAGATAAAACAAAAAAATCCATTCAAATTCAATGATGGCGTAACTTTTGGAATCAGCGAAACAGACTGTGAAGAAAAAACGACGACGGAAGAAGTGAAATGCTTTCAGTAGAGGCCAAGTAGATAGGCCTATATACACATCGACAGTGGCGGCTCCACCGGGGGACCAGAGGGGGCCCGTGCCCCCTCCCTATTGACTGCCTGGACCCCCAGTGGCCCCCAGTTGGGACCCTATACTAAATGCTACATACGTTAAACAACAAATGGTTGGCCCCCATGATTAGAAGTTGCCCCCAACGGCCCCCCCACTTGCCAAATCCTAGAGCCGCCACTGCACATCGACGGTAAATTGCATGGGGAGATCTGACACAGAGAAAAACAACTCTGGAAATTGCAGGCGATGCGTTGATCTTTTGTTGTCGACGCACAAAATATATCGGCGACGGCAGTTCAGAAACGAAACAACTAGAATTTATTACGTTGCACAGGCCTATAGGCCTATATAGGCCTATATAGGCCTATATATGCCTATAGGCCTTTATGCCTATATGTCGTAGTCCATTATGGCCTAGGCCTATACAGCAGCTGAATTATTGGCAAAATGTTAGAAAACGACGTCGTTTTCCAGAGTATAAGCTTATATAGTTCTATATATAGTCAAGTGACCATATATAGGCATAGAGTCACAAAGAGGAACGAGCGGACAGAGTGGGTGGAGAGAGGGAGGGAGAGATCTATGGAGCATAAGAGTGCCTGGTATGCAGCGCACGAGACTTATAGAAAGAAAGAAAGATGACAATTTTTCTCCTTCCCTCCCTCCCTCCCTCCCTCTCTCCCTCTCTTTCTTCGTCCTCCTAAATTGCTGTGCTCTCAGCCGTCAAGTGCCGTGGACCTATCGACGACATCGCCGACCAGCTCTCCACTCTTGACTTCAACTCTTAGAGATACTCCCTTCGCTTCCCTTGTCAACTAAACCACTTGTCATCCCCCACCCCCACCACCCACCCCCACCCCCAACGAATGTTGTAGACAGACCGCGATAATCCGCGACACGAACAAAACCAATGGCAATTAAGTGCAACTTTCGATGTATGACCCCTCATATTAAATTATATATAATTAGTAATTAGCAATTATAGCTATATAGGACGACATATAGGCTTATTCTGAGATAGCATAAATTCACGGAGAAGTCTTTATATCAGGCGTCTATAGAACTACATTGTGCGTGATTATGAAGTTGAACGTATATATATATATATATATATATATATATATATATATATATATATACTATATATATACAGGTGTATATATGTTTAAACTAGATGTCCTTAATTGTTCATAATTATAATTAAGCTTAGAAATGAACAGTATACGGAGGCCTTTTGAGTACTCACCCACAAAGCCTTAATAGATGTAGGTCCCCTATGGACACATGCGGATCTACGGATGACTCTGAGCATAGACCGAGACCAACATATTTAACGAAGAACTATAGGGTCAAAATTTAAGCCTATTAATCCCGTGCTACAGACTACAGTTTCTGTTTCATTGAAGGCCTAAGTGGACCCCTTGGTGTCCATGGCGTTTATATGCCTATGCGCGACGGAAGATTTCCTCAGGTCAGAGGTCAGGAAGGCAGTATAGCCTATAGGGTCGGACCTCTCTCGCTTCAAAACCTTCGAAGTTCGAACTCATTGTGGGAGATGAGGGGGGGGGGTGACGGATGTGTAAAAGGTAAAAGTAAAAATTTTCTATCCCGTCATGGTTGTTCTCTTCGACGGTTCGACCAGGGGGGCTGATTCCCCTGCAGCCCCTCCGGAAAATCGAAACTTGGATAGAGCATATAGGCAAATGTATACAGTATAAGCATTCGACGTATCTATTCTCTCCTGTCGTGACTACTGTCTGAATATTAACTCCGTCGACCCGTAAAGCCTCAAAAGAGGCTTTTGCTAGCGATCCCTGTCCCCGTAAAGTCTGGTTTGAGTCTTCATTGTTTCTGCAGGACATAGCCACCTGTCAAACCACCCATTGTTCGTCAACAATAGGCATGCCATCACCTTGCATACCTTGCGCGCCCGCCCACCTGTCAGACCATTGTTCGCGGAAGTGCCAGAAGCATTCATTGGACAATTGAAAGTGTCAATAATAAACCGTCTGCATACCTCGCCTGCTGGAGAACAACCAGTAATATCCACCAGGGCTCCCGGGGAACAGGGAATGTTGGTACAGGGGGAAAGGGGTGAGAGGGTTAACAGTTTGCGGTTTACGCTTTCCCCCTTTCGTTATCCACCACTGTCCTTCACCGTCCTTCTCCTTCTCCTCAGTGTCGGCTCCAGGTGGGGGCCCGGGAGCGGCGTGCCTTCTCACTGAATGCCTGCCCCCTCCCCCCAGTGGCCCTACTGTTGGGACCCTATACTTACTACTACATACATAACAACAAATAGTTGGTCCTCTATGCTTAAAAGTTGTCACCCCAATGACCCCCCTCCCACATGCCAAATCCTGGAGCCGCCACTGCTTTTCCCCTTCTTCTTTATCGCCTTTCCTAGCCATCTTTTCTCCTCCTCCTCCTCCTCCTCCTCCTCCTCCTCCTCCTCCTCCTCCTCCTCCTCCAATTTTTTCGTTCGAGCGTCGGCCAGTTTGAAACCGATTGTTCAAACAGACAGAGTAATTATCGCCGCCATCTAATAATAAGAAGCAGCCCATTATGCGCCTCGATGAGTTTGTCACGCCCCGTCTCGTGTCGAGACTGCTCAGGACCTGCTACCGGTCGCCACGAATTAGTTTTCAAGACGCTTTCCCAGTCTGCGCTGCTTGACTTAGAGTCAATCGTCCGTCAATCGTCAAACGACGCAGCCTGTCAATAGAGAAAAGAACCGAATTGGTAAAAAGAGAAACACCACTATACCTGTATATACCTTGAAAAAAAAGCTCCCTCCTGTTCGTCTGGTCCGTCTGACGTCCAATCGCAGACGAGACAGGCGTTGACTGACAGCGTCGACTGCCAATCAAAAAGGCCGCTGGCAGAGACGACTGGCGCTGTGCAGAGGGCGACGCAGCAGCCGATGGTTTAGATTGCTCTGACTGGTAGCGACAGCGGCGAGGACAAGACGGTCTCGAATGGCTTCGTTGTCGACGGAACTCCTCGAATGAGAGAGGTGGAAAGGAGGCAGAAGAGACGCTAACAATCATACTCTCTATGCATTCGTCTGTTTCGAACGGAGTTACACTTTGCAAATCAAAACATCAGAACAGTCCAAGGATCCTTCGTTGACAAATAAATTCAAAACATCAGATTAATAATAATAATAATAATCATAATAATAATAATAATAATAATAATAATAGGATAATTATTATTATGGTTTGACATTATAATTATTACCGTTATTTTCACCGAGTTCAGTTGATAGTGGTTATTAAGAACTTATTAAGATTAATTATTATTATTATTATTATTATTAATAATAATATTATTATTAGGAAAAATGCAGAAATAATTAATAAATTTATAATGCGATATGATCCTATTATATTAATTAATAAAACAAATTGAATGTTCAAAACCGGGTATTTTGGAACTCAAAATTGCGATCGTGACGATGATTGCACGTGACGATGATTCGACTGAACGGTCAGCCTCCTCCCCCACTTTCCTGTCCCTCTCAGTACCTGCATTTTCAAGTACTCTTCACCAGAGACATGCGTCTTCCTCGAGAAAGCACGCACAGTTCCTGTATGTCTATCGCGGATATAGATGACCATTGACCACTTGACCACTTGACCACTTGACTATTCGCTTGGGGTATAATGTGATTTGGAGGGGGTATAAATCTTTAAAAGCTTTGAAAATCTTAAAAATACATTAAAATTTGAAGGTAGCCTGTTTTTTTGGGTGGGGTATATATATCGAAATTCTCCCCTTCCCGTCGCAACGCTCCTGTATACTAGAATCTATTTTTCTGCAGCGTTTATTTCCATGGTTACGGCCTGCTGACCACTCGTATAATTCTAATGCGTGTGTGTGTGTGTTTATATTTATATATACCCAGTGGCGTCGAGAGGGGGTGCGGGGGGTGCGGACCGCACCGGGTGACACCATCTAGGGGGTGACACCAAACAAGGATGACCTTTTTTGCTTGTCACGGTATTTGAGAAGGAAAAATAAGGATTTAGAAGAGGTCCCAAGTCTAAATGGGTGACACCACGATTTTACCGCACTGGGTGACACCAACCCTAGCGACGCCACTGTATATACCGCGTGCTCTATGGTGACAGAGCACTTGGATACGGACTATAGTACATAATTAATTGATGAGCAAGCAGATTACTTATATATGGGGTTGTTCCTATATTCAAATGGGAGCAGAAGTGACCGCGCTCGAATCCGTAATGTTCTTGTCACGGAACAGCGATGCGTTGCCTCGACACGTGTCGAGAGTTGTCGCCAATGGGTGGGATGGTGGGGTTTGTCAGATCTAGAGAACCGACAAAATTGAAAATAAGGTTCTGTGGGCGCGGGTTCTAAATTTGCAAAACGAGGGCTCTTGCACTTTTCTCCATGAACGCTAACTGCATGGACGCATTATACGCCACTGTTTTCTATGGCCAGTACATCTGCGTCTCTCTCTCTCTCTCTCTCTCTCTCTCTCTCTCTCTCTCTCAGACTTTTAATTCGTTTCATCACTCTTCTGTATTTTTGCATATCTATAGCCTACTCTCTAGCACTAGTCCTTGCATTGTCCAATTTCAAACAGGGTATCAATTTTATAATATTTTTGTGGTCTATAAAATCTATAATATAGAAGAAACCATCTCTCTTAAGCGCCATCTTATCTCTCGATTGATTTTTTAGACATTTGACCGATAATAGATTTCTGAAAGATTTTGTATAGTGTTGTTTCAAATGGCTCATTATTTTTCGTGGCATTTCGAAAGCTCTAGAAAAAAATTGGGACAGAATATATTGACAATTCTAGTACGGTTTGGCAGAGCAAAGATGGGGACACAAGAATATGTGCACAGTTTTAATTCGTTTCATCACTCTTCTGAATTTTTGCATATCCATAGCCTACTGTAGCACTAGTCCTTGCATTGTCCAATTTCAAACAGGCCATGTTGGCCCACCCAATATTTGGCTTGTGGCGCCCTCCATGCTCTCTCTCTCTCTCTCTCTCTCTCTCTCTCTCTCTCTCTCTCTCTCTCTCTACTTCGCATGACTCTAATGCAATTGCATTGGTGTACATTTGGATGAAATAGTGGGTGGGAGAACAAACACCTACATCTTCCTCTTCCTTATGATAACCTCTGAGAATCCAAACTTGGATCTCTATGCTGTTCATTTTACACAATCGCGATTAAGCCTATATACTGCTCTAAAAGACTTTATGAAAGCCATGGCCTGTTGGATAGGCCTATGTACGTTTATATATATGTGTGTGTTTGTTTATGTGTATGTGTATGTGAAAAACTACCAATTTCTGGGTTTCTTTTCTCATATTTTCCAATCTCTGGCGATAGCAACGGAAAAGTCTTGTCAATACATCTTATATATCTGTATTTTTTTCTAAATATGAAAAAATAGTCAGAGACTTGATTGAGTCTGAGTGGATTTATAATATTCTAATATTTAGAAAAGATTTCGACTTGTTTGAAAGAAACATTTGATATATATATATATATATATATATATATATATATATATGCAGATATGTGTTGGTTATATATATTAGTGAAATTATTTTAGAAATGTGCGTATGAAAGTGAAATTATTTTAGAAATATATATATATATATATATATATATATATATATATATATATATATATATATATATATATATATATATATATATATATATATATATATATATATATGAATTATTCGCTCTTCCCCGTTGTTTCCGATTTGATTAACTTAAAGGTTCCACTTTCGACTTTCGTAAGCGCAGCAGTCAGACAATATATTCCCATGGATGACTAACGGTGCTTGGACATCGTGTGGCACTTTTCCCGATTGATCGTCGCATTCTAAATACACGAGAAATAAGTGCCCGACGACGCATGTATAATGTACGAGTGATGCAGGTGAGACGATCCAGAATACTAAAGTCAAGAGGAAACAACAGGTATATAGGCCTACACTGGCCTACGCTTAATTACTATGCAACAGAGAATTTGTAGGCCTCTATAAAAATCGTTCAAACTGGATAGGCCTATACAGGTATATAGGTATATACAGTATTGTTATATATATAACACTATATTATATATATATATATATATATATATATATATATATATATATATATATATATGTGTTAGCGTCTTAGTTGTATAGTGTAGAACTAATTGTTTGGAGCAAAAGATTCGTCTTTCTCGTTTTCTCTTTTATTTCTGCTGCTGTGTTGTTGTTGTTGTCGTTGTTTCCGTAGTTGTTGTCCTTGTTTTTCTTCATGTCCTGTATCACTCTTTTTCAGTATATCTTTCGAATGTCTGTGGATCGTTGATCAGGTCTTTTGTGAATGAGTAAGACTCACTAAAGTATCTACAATTGAGACATTTGCGCAAAAGAAATTGTGTAAAAATAATCATAATTCTCGTCGTAATCATCATTGTTTTTTGGCGTTGTTTTGTTATCATCGTCCGCAGCACAACAATGCTATTATCAGCATTTTCCAATTCGTTATCATCGTTGTCGTCTCTATTATAATTATCGTTAGTCGTAGCTGCAGTAGTAACTATAATTAATTAGCTGTCGTAGTATAGCCTCTACTATAATTATCGAGAATGGTTACAAGACCTGAAAGCTGTGAAGAGCCCTTTTGTTCAATATATTCTTCTGCTCTTGTGGAGAAAATTAATTTTCTGAGTATGTTGATTTGATGCATGGATGTGAAGAAGTCAGGGTTTCTATTTATAGGTAAGACTTACTCTCCTATCAAGGGATCATATTTAATTATTCTGTACATGTATAGTTGTATATATAAATATATGCATATATTTACCACATAGGTGTATATATATATGTATATGTAAATATATGCAAATATGCACATAAATACACAGGTATATATATATATATGCATGCGTCCTTGCGACAAGTGCTATAGTATTCTAGTCGTCTATAATGAATTTTGTTTGTCGTTGAATTTTAAAGAAAATTGAAAAGGCTCGTTTTCCGTCAAAAGCAATCAACTCGTTTTCCATTTTCTTCTTCATCTGAGGTGTCATTTACAAAAGCTCATTGCTGAGTCATTGCTGCTAAATTCAAAACCCTCTTCTTAGCTTGTCACAACATTTCACCATCTTTTCTGTGACCTCTTTGACTCCTTCTGAATCTGATCCCATATAACCATGTATCCAGGGCCGTCGTATTAGAGTATATTTCGAGTTGCTGTCCTGTATATAGGCCTATACAATGTAACTTATAAAGAGAGTCGCTGATTTTTTTGCCCCATTTCACTGGTTTTGCGACAGTGAAGGATCGAACGTGATCGATTGAATCTGTGACCGAGAGAGATTCCATGGAGTGTATTTTTTTACCAGATGAACATAGAATAATTAATATTTTTTAATTAAACTAAACAAATTATGAGTAGGCCTATATATAGACCTATTCTTCGGTCACTTCGATTGCGCATGCGCAAACGCTTCGAAATCTGTGCATGTGTAGGAGTTTGACGGAGTTGTAGCGATTACTGAGCCTGAGGTGACTGGCTCTGTATAGGCCTATATGCAGACATATTAGGCCTATACGTCTGTTAGCTATACAGTGTGTAGGCTTATGCCAAAGTATAGGCCTCCCTGTATATACGAGTCTATATGCGTCATGATATAGATCTGCATATAGGCCTATAACTGCGGGCTATTAGCTCAATAGGCTTATTAAGCAATGCAATAGAAATCAAACAGCAGCAGAAGGTTAAGACATAAGTTTAGTTCTTTCGTCAGTTTTCCATATTGCCTAAATGATATTTGAAGGGTGAGTCTCTGCATGTGTTGATTGGGGTATGACCAGGGTGCGATTTGTGACTGGAACAGTGGAGGGGAATATTTGGGGAGGGGAGAGAGTTTGGGGATGTATAGTTGTTGGGTAAATGTAGCGGTGGGGGATATAGTGGTGAAGGGATGCAGCAGTAGGGGGATGCAGTTGGGCAGTGGGGGGAATTCCCCTTCCCCTTACAAATCGCGCCCTGGGAATGACTCACAAACTGAAAGATATATATGCGTTACAATCGCTTTTATAGTCAGACTACGGTAAGCTAGGGCTCGAAAGCGATGCAATCAATCAATCAATCACTCAATCAAAATGGCTATTTATATAGAGCCTGTGATGATAATGTTTCCAAGCGCATTAGGCTGCATCGCTGGCAAATCAATGAGGAACTGAAGAGGTTAGTCTGATAGAAAAAACTCGTTCGGATGGGGCATACGAAAGAGTTCGCTTGCATGCATGCCGTGGCGAAATATAGGGCGGTGAACCCTTAGGAAGGCGGTCTTCTGCAAGAAGACGTTCCATCGAAGAGTCAGTGAAGGCGCAGAAGAAAGGCTGCTGAAGGACCGCATGCCCATGGATGGATGGCGAGAGAAATTCTCCGCTTGGTGAAATCAGACGTCGAATTTCTCTGAGGGCGATGATCCTCTGCGAGACATGCAGTGACCCATCGCCGGGGACTTCGACAGAACCGATCAGAGATGCGTGGAACTACGCACGATGACCGGAACAGTCGTCGCCCATTGTAGCTTGAATATAGACTACGTCGACAGGCTGGCAGGATAGATAAGATGGCGGACCAACCATTATATATAGGCCTATAATGGTTATATAATATAGGCCTATGATGGTTCATTATATACTGTGTATATATATATATATATATATATATATAATGAAACAAAAACGTGTGTATTGACCCGCTGTACCGTAATATTCTCTAGATTTTCGTTTTCTGCAAATGGCAGGTATATATGGAACCATACATTGTATACGCGTAATAGGCCCTATGCATGTAGGCCTACGAAACTTCTAAATTCTATATAATGATAAAACGATGTTCTATATAATGAGCAAACGACCACATTCCAGAGTGTAACACCTGATTATAATCGTCGCTGTAATTTATTACAGTTTACTGCGTTTGTGATGCATCGCAGTTCCCAGGTTGCCATTTCCTTTATACGATGATGAATGTGCTGGCTGCTATAAGGGGAAACAGCTCGCCGCAGTGGAAATGAGCTGAAGATGTTTTGAAACTTCGTAAGAATTAGGCCCTATCTTCGGAGGCTGGCGATGCGGGAGAGGGGGAGGAGAAGGGGTAGGGGCAGGGAGAGGTAGAGGCGACTTTGAACTGTTTTCTGTTTACTGGTGTCAAACTGCGTGTTCGTGCGTGCGTGCGGAAGTAGGCATCGTGGCGTTTGTAGACGGGGTGCCTTGAGAGAGAGAGAGAGAGAGAGAGAGAGAGAGAGAGAGAGAGAGAGAGAGAGAGAGAGAGAGAGAGAGAGAGAGAGAGAGAGAGTTCTTCGGGCGCGCATCAAACATTGACCTATCGTGAACCTAACGCCGTTGCGCGCCGGAGTCCAACGCAATAACTTATTAGTTGGTGACAAGCGGTACTTTAACCGGATAATTCTGTCGCTTAATGAGTTTCATACGAGGCCTTCTCTGGTACATGGCGTCTCATTGAAGGCATGTGTACGGTTTTTTGTCCTTCCTGTGCTATGGAATGGCGCCTGTATCGGTCTAATTATTAGACCGTTCTTCCACCGTGCAGGACACTCATGCACTGCATGGCTTTGATGCACATCGCCCTGTCGTGGGTTATGTCCAAGGCAATCCTAGATACTAACACCAAAAAAACTATGTCGTGTTGCAAGGTTTCTAGAATTTAATGGCTATGTTGTGTAGGCCTATAATGGCCTTGTTCTAATGTTGTGATTTTAATTCATTAGATATTGCTATTCCTTCTGAATATTCACTGCCGATCATTGAGGCTTCTAGAAATCATAATTCTTGATTAATTAAACAGATGGAATGTTAACTCTATAATGTACGATTACATATTTAAAAGTGGCGTTTTAATCGCCATTGGTTTTGCTCCGATCCATTTGACTTTCCTCGGCATTAAAGCGGTCTTCCTCTCAAAATTTCTTCTCCTAATCCGCTTCTCTATACATCAATATCGCCTCCTCCTCCTCCTCCTCCACCACCTCTTCCTCCTCGTCCCTCCTCCTCCTCCTCCACCTCCTCCTCCTCCTCCTCCTCCTCCTCCTCCTCCTCCTCCACCACCACCTCTTCCTCCTCCTCCTCCTCCTCCTCCACCTCGTCCTCCTCAATTCTCCTCTTTTCGTCTTTGGATGCGTGTTTTCCGTCCATCTATAAGTGACCGTATCTTCAGGACTTCAGCTGACGAAATGTTTCGCGTCGTAGAACGACATAGACTTAAGCCGAATGAGCTTCACAGTTGATCTTCGCGTATTATCCATTATAGGCATCGAATCGACCTGTTTGCTTCCAGCTTCAATCGTCGTTAGGAATTTATTCTGTCGAATGGAAGAGAACCGAATGTTGGAAGGTCGGCGAATTTTCGTAGACGCATAAGTGTGTCGGGTTTTCGAAGCCGGATCGAATTTCCGGTGGGGGTGGTGGTAATGCGTTTCACGGGATCACCGCCACTTTTCGCTCGCTGTTCGGGCGAACCTTTGAAAGTGTCGGCTCGGCAATGGGGTCACGACCCCCGTCGCCATGGCATCGGTGTCATTCGACGACAGAAGGTCGTCGACAGAGTATAGAGACGGAATCGTGTTGTCCTTCTTAAAGGAAATCTACGTTTCTTGTATACATCGTGTGCTCATCGTGTATATGCAGTGCATGAGAGTTGTAGACTCTCACTGTATAAGATACTAATGCGCAGCTGGTCTGTGATAGATAACCGCCCAGTGTCTTACTTCCTGTCTGTCTGTCTGTCTGCGTCTGTCACTGTGTGTGTGTGTGTGTCCTTATTTGCATCCGTCGTTCCTTGTGGTTTTGTTTAAAGAGCAGTTTCCGTTAACCACAATTATGGAAATTTTGTTCCCTCTTTTATTTTTCCTAATCTGGATGAAAACCAATTTTAAAATTATTTAAAAGTTTTCCGTTGTTGTTTGCGCTTTTTGTCGAACACTGAAAACAGACCGGAGAACGATTAGGCTATATATGCCTAATATCATCTATACTGGCGATGGTCGCTGCTTTTTGAAACGCACATGTCTGCCTGCATGGAGTCTAATTATCAGATCTATTATCTACAGTATAAAATCCGTCTCTCTGAAGTAGCTGAACTGGACTGTTCTTCAGTTCCTGTCATCGGCTGAGGTGAATGTCGTCGGTCAGATCAGACCACGGAAGCCCAGGGACCAAACCCCTATGTATCGGTATGCCTTCCTCCTTCCATTGGTAGCCTCGCAAAAAGTGAGGGACTCGAGACAAGGTGCCTAATAGAAGTCGACGCCCATGGGATCAGAATTGTCTTCTTCTTCACTGAACCGAATCGTATCCATTGATGACGATTATTAAAAGAGCCCAAAGACTGGAGAAGACTTCTCGACGCTAATTAAAAGAGACGCTGTAATTGTACGAAATGTCTGCGGAAATCGACGCTTGTTAATTAGTCGTTTAGACGTGCCAATGAATAACATATCTCGATAGAAGAGGTGAATGCATGATTAGACGTTGAGACCCCGCCCCTCCCCCACCTCCGGGCGTTTCGCTGCGTCGGATAATTTTATCTGTGGTCAATGGACGTTGACCGTTTACCTAGATTCCTATTTTGACCGTCCACTTTTGAACTCCAGATAAGATAACCAGTTGAAGCGACAAACCCTGATAAGAGATTCCTTTAAAAGTGATACGACGAAAATTATTGGCTTATCAGTATCTTCAGCGTACTTGCGATGACGACCTTAGGTCATCCGGCAACAGTGCTTCTCAAGCTGTGGTCCGCGGACCGATGCCGGTCCGCGAGCCATTCTTTGCCGGTCCTCAACGTGAGTCGAGAAAAGTGAGAAAGAGTTAAATATTTGTTTTGTTCAAAACTGCTTTAAAAGCTAGTTTCTATAACAGGCACAATAACTATAAAACATATTTACATTAAGATGTACATTGAGGCGATATAAATTTTTGAAAATAAATTACAGTGAAATTATTTCAAATTTTTTAAATGACAGAATCGAACCCGCGACCTTCGCCCAGTGTTGTTACCACTGTTGCTAACTTCCCGTCCCAATGATTAGATTTATTATTATTATTATTATTATTATTATTATTATTATTATTATTATTATTATTAAGACAATTTATAGAGCGCAGTAAGCATAGTGAAGACTAAAGTCCAAAGCGCTTAACAATGAACATTATAAGATATATTAAACATATGCGTCTTAAGGCACTTGATAAACAAATCAGGGGAGGTCACAATTGTCACAATTGTGAAGTAAACCAGCTAGGGGGCGTCTTCGTCAACGGTCGACCGCTCCCCAACACCATCCGATTAGATGATGGTATATATTAGACGCAATGTTTAATTAAAGCAGGACATTGCTTGTCCATATGTTATAGCAGTTGTGGTGTATTGTGTTCAGAGGGTCCTCAGCTGTTGACGTACGGCGAAGTAAACCAGCTGGGGGGCGTCTTCGTCAACGGTCGACCGCTCCCCAACACCATCCGATTAGATGATGGTATATATTAGACGCAATGTTTAATTAAAGCAGGACATTGCTTGTACATATGATGTTATAGCAGTTGTGGTGTATTGTGTTCAGAGGGTCCTCAGCTGTTGACGTACGGCGAAGTAAACCAGCTGGGGGGCGTCTTCGTCAACGGTCGACCGCTCCCCAACACCATCCGACTGCGGATCGTGGAGTTGGCCCAGCACGGGGTCCGTCCGTGCGACATCTCCCGTCAGCTGAAGGTTTCGCACGGCTGCGTCAGCAAGATACTCGCCCGCTACAACGACACCGGGTCGATCCTTCCGGGAACGATCGGCGGAAGCAAGCCGCGGGTGACGACGTCGCGCGTCGTCCAGGCGATCCGCTCCTACAAGGACAAGGACCCGGGCATCTTCGCCTGGGAGATACGGGAACGGTTGCTCGGCGACGCCGTCTGCGACAAGTTCAACGTCCCGTCAGTCAGTTCCATCAGCAGAATCCTCAGGAACAAGATCCATCACCTGACGACAGGTCACGTGACGACGACGACGACGACGACGCCCAGCGGACATTCTAAGAACCACGAATCGGTCGACGAAGGCGGCGAATGTGACGCCTTGTACTACCCCCACCACCACCACCACCACCACCAACACCAGCGTCATCCCCACTACCATCATCATCACCACCACCCCGGCTCCTTCTATCCGTATTCGGTGTCCTATGCGGCGCTGTCTCACTGCCACGTCCTACCTGGACAGGTAATGCGAAACGCCACCGACGTGCTCAGCCCCCCTCTGCCGCCGCCGCCGCCGCCGCCGAGCGCCGCCAACTTCCAGCAGTTCGCCTTCGGTCACCCGTACGCAGCTGGGCCCGGCGTGGCCAACCCCGGAGCCCCGGTCGCCCACGCCCCGATGACCGTCCGCGACCTGCGACAGGCTGCGGTCGGATGGACGACAGCAGCCGCCGCCGGGTATTCGGTCAGCGAGATCCTCGGTCTCAGAAGTCTTCAGCGCCACGGAGGACTCGGCGGCGGCGGCGGCCAGCAGGGCGCCCTGTCCCCCATGGCCGCCGCCGTCGACCCGGGTCCGAGCCTCGTCGTGGGTCCGCAGGCGTACCACCATCAAGCGTTCTACAATTCTCATCATCAGAACATCGGACATCAGCAGTACCACTACTACGACGGATACACGGCGTACGCCGCGTCCAACGTCGGTCCTTTGCACCATCACAGTACCATGTACCTCTAATCAGGGACTCTTATTAATAGAGTTAATTCACCATGCACTATCACTCACTATCCACTTATTATGCAATATTAAAAATAATAGAGCTAATATATATATATATATATATTGCCAGTGGTGGGGGATATTTGCCGGTACCCAAAACGTGAAATTTGTATGTAATAATGTGATACAAATGTAAACTACCGGTAGCCTATATAGTTGTAAGATTTCAGTAACGGATCACGCGAAGTCTATCCATTTCATTGCATTCGGTGCTTGTTCGTAATTGATCATATATGCCTATATATATATATATATATATATATATATATATATATATATATATATATATATATATATATATATATATATATATATGCGGCATGCAGAATGTGTAGAATTTGTTCAATTGCGGGCTCTTGCATAGAAATCGCCTTCCGTCAGCTATATTCGAACTTTTAAAATAGACGTTGTCTGTAAATTTGTATTTTCGTTTTGTTAGCAATTTGTAAATAAATGTTCCGAATGACATACAGTAATGTCCGTGCAATTTAATGTTACGCCATTTTGCAATTGAGCATCGGCCGTGTTTACACAGGCAGCATTCGCATGCATTAAGTTCGGCTTTTGTTTACTATACTGTTTCAGTTTTTGCGCCTTCGTATTTGGTTCTTCGATGGTTTGACAGACTTCCAAATTGAATCCCCAGTGTTTCTTTTGGAAGAATATATAGCAAAGATTACCATTTTGTCGGACAATTATTAAGTGCAATTTAACAATTTCATCATTTTCTATTTGGCTGCTATAGGCTTGAGACTAGCCTTCGAGAGGCTAGCTAGGGAATGGAAAAGTTACAGGGGTTACCCCCTCACTTTTTCATCCAAGTCCACGTCCGTGATCTATAAATGTCTTGCGCTGCGTTTTACTTCTATAGAGACGGTTTTTTTCTTTCGTCTTGGAGTAATTGGGATAAATTTCGGATGAAATTGTCTTAATTGAATGATGCTGCACTAAATAGTATGGACAGAAATAAACTGATTATGTTGCTTATGAAATGTGTCTGTTTTGCCATTATTTATATAGGGATTAGGGGTCTACTGAATTTTGCAAATTTTGTGTGCCGTCCACTTTTCTGCATAATAAATGAAAGAATTAATTAAATGGTAATAGTCAGGGATATTTTTACACCCCCCTAACGCCCCCACCCCCGAATTTGAAACCGACACCCCTCCCCAATTTCAGCTATGCGATGACCTTTTTTGCTTGTCAGACTTCTTTGGCAGGGGACCCCAGAATTTACCGACACCCCTCCCCAAATTTAATCCTAGCTATAACCCTGGTTATAGTGATGACCATAATACTATAACAGTATACTATGCAGTTGAAATGTATACACTTGAATGAACGTTATTACGTAAAGAGAATCGTTGAATCAATTCCTATTCAGAACACAGAAAAACCTGTTATTTCGTTAAACAAGACTACTTGAAACCTTTTTTCAAGTTTTTGTTATTTCAAGTGGCTGATGTAGGCCTATTTCGAGCAAGGAGGACTTTTACCCAGTAAAATAATACGTCCAGACAGCTGTATATAGTCTTTATTTAGTCTATAGGCTTAGGCCTATATACGAAAACATGCACTGCTTAAATACAAGATCACTCCTAAATACCAACACCGGACCAAACATAGATGCGAAGATTGCATAAGTATAGTGCAAGAAGAATGTCCGTAAACCAACAATACGTCTTGATGTATATGTATACAATTGGTGTCTCGTCGTATGTTTTAAGTATATAACTGATCAACGACACCACACTTATTAAAGCCATGGCAGATTATCATGAGGCTCTGTATAGTCCATGTATGTACTGTATACTACTGCTCTACAAAATAGCGTCTATTGCGGGGCTGTTGGGGTGGGTGGGGGTGTCATGGGGCGGGGTGAAAGCCTTCTAATTACAAACAGCCCCCGTATAAAGCGTATCGATTACCTCGTACGACCCTACGGCTTCTCACACGGCAAAAGGCCGTTAACATATATGATTACACGAATCTTGGATTCCGCTGACCATCACCCCCCGTCCCGTCGCTCTTTGTGTCGTTGCCGCCTCTCTCTCTCCCTCCCTCCCTCCCTCTCGCCCTCCCTCTCTTCCGCCTCCGATCCCCTTCCGTCGAATTTCCAATTTGTACAAATATTCAATCATCTCGCCAGGTCTTAGATCGCATTTCCATCGCCGCACATGTGCTGCATTTTTCACTGGCTCCAACAGATATAATGATACGCAGCTTATATGCCATCCTTTACAAATACAAGTGCATCCAATTTAACTCATATATATATATATATATATATATATATATATATATATGAATATCAATCACTATGTTCGCCATATTGTATCGGAATGTATAACCATCTTCCCCACCCTCCATTTCCACGACTTGAACCGGACTGCATTCCGAAATTCCGTTTGCTGTATTAATAACTACCATCCATGGCTTGGATCGCTTTTATTGGCTTCTTGTCAGAGTCTTGACTGTTTTATCGACGAATCTTCGGATTTGCGGACGGAACGAGTCGTCTTCGATCGCCCGCTGTGGCGTAACTAGGACTCCGACATAGGTGGCGGGTGGGTGGGTGGGTGGGGGGGCATGCCGACATTTTCGAGTAAAAAAGACTGCAAGCTAAAAGAAGAAGAAAACGTTGCCAGGGAGTTCCAGTCGCCATAACGCCCTCTCTCGTCGAAGAAGCCTACACCCCCTCTGACTCCCGGACAGTGGCGTCGCTAGGGTTGGTGTCACCCCAGTGCGGTAAAATCGTGGTGTCCCCGACTTGGGACCTCTTCTAAATCTTTCTTATTTTTCCTTCTCAAACCCCATGTCTACGATTTTTCCATTTCGTTTTATTTCTTTAGCAAAAGAGTATTATCTAATCTGAGCGCTTTTGTTTTAGTCGTTGGAATTTTTTGACTTATTGGATTCTGACTCATTGGATTTGACAATGGCAATGACTAATGACACAAAGGAATGACCATCGACCGGTATCAAGGACATTACTGCAATGGCGCTGTAGAAATTCATCGAAGAAGAAGAAGAAGAAGAAGAAGAAGAAGATGATGATGATGATGATGATGATGATGATGATGATGATGATGATGATGATGATGATGATGATGATGATGATGATGATGATGATGATGATGATGATGATGATGCTGTTTTAGGTCGTGATACGAGGAATGCGAAACGAGAAACCAAAATAAACGAAGACGCCAAACGATTTGCTCGCCGAGACGCGGGCTAATCGACGCTGTATAGGAAGACTCCTCGTAAAAGGTAATTTCTAAACGAATAAACAGGAGAAATTTCAGCTGCTATGATAGCAGGTGTTGCGCTGTGGAATAAACATATAACCGACAGCACATGCATCGTTCGTCTTCAGGTATGTGGATCATCTCCGCGCAAAGGAATCGACGAGAGAGAGAGAGAGAGAGAGAGAGAGAGAGAGAGAGAGAGAGAGAACCGGATGTAGAAAGATGATGAGTTTATCGAATGTTATCCTTCGTCCGAATCGAAGACAAAGAAGAAATATGCAACAGTTAGAGGCCTATAGAGCTGTTTGGTATAGGTTTGAGACGAACGCTGAAAAGAAGATCTACGAACGAATGTAGAAATCATCTGTTGAAGATCCTATTGTATCCATAAAAGATTATAAGAAACCTTCCGTCAGCCTCGTTACGACTATAAACTGGATCCGACAGCCTCGCTGTGGCTGCCAAATGGAACGCGTTACCAGTTACAGGAAACGCGAAAGATAGAGACAGGCAGAGAAAAAGATCCGAACAGGACTCTCGACAGAAGTCTGATTTATAATTCTCTATACAAGGACAAAAAGTATACAAACTATACAAAAAGTAAGATTTAAAATATGTACGCCTGTGGTTGATATGACTTATTGCGCACTTATATGAGTTATGACAATGTCCAAGATTCTCAATTTCTGACGAAGCACCAGCAAAGCAAATACGCCTATATATTTCACACAAGACAGTTGACTCTTATGCTTATATAATGTTCGTTTTTATTTTCTCGATTCGTATAGCGCCGAAACGATTTTCTCTTTTGATCAGGTCACGACAGATTAATACGATGCATAAAATATTTGTGAAGTTCTACAGAAAAACTTGATTAGCAGGTGCTCTTCACTTCTCTGTCAAAAGTGCTAGCCATTCACACGTCTGCCAATACCATTCTCTGTAGTTTAAAAATGTCCTTTAAAATGTCCAATTTACGCATTAGAGAATATCACAGGCAAAATTCTGAAGGCCAAGCACTTTTGATCTACAAGAGATAGTGGCCTAATTTTTGAAAAAAACTTGATTAGCAGGTGATCTTCACTTCTCTGTCAAAAGTGCTAGCCATTCACACGTCTGCCAATACCATTCTCTGTAGTTTAAAAATGTCCTTTAAAATGTCCAATTTACGCATTGGAGAATACCACAGGCAAAATTCTGAAGGCCAAGCACTTTTGATCTACAAGAGATAGTGGCCTAATTTGTGAAAAAACTTGATTAGCAGGTGCTCTTCACTTCCTAGGGGTACCCATTCTCCTACCCCTAGGGGTACCCCTACCCTTAAGTTTATTCGAATGTCTCTGGACAGGATTTTACTAAATTAGAAGAAGTGTTAATGTTCAAAATTTCATGCTTTTATCCACAAAATGAACAATCATACGGCCGCCTATATTTCACACAAGAAAGTTGACTCTTATGCTTATATAATGTTCGTTTTTATTTTCTCGATTTATATAGCGCCGAAACGATTTTCTCTTTTGATCAGGCCACGACAGATTAATAAGATGCATCAAATATTTGTAAAGTTCTACAGAAAAACGCGATTCATGGGCTTAGGCTGCATTAATGGCCAGCGGGGGGCACTAGAGCCTCTAACAGTTCTAACTAAAGGAAATGTCTTATCATTATGACAGTAGAAAAAGTAATATTTAAAATATGTACGTTTTCTTTACTCTGTTAATTCCACATCAACTCAAGGTCCAAACTTGACAGTGGCACATGCTTACTTAGCCTCCTAAACCACTTTAACTCACATTATTAAACTTAGGAAAAAAACTATCGTAAAATATGAAAACACAGAGGAAGAAAATGAGTGATGACGCCCTCAACGGACACGATTTGAAATCATCGCGATGCCGTTGATACCAGTTCCCAGCCATGTTCATTTATTTGCTGAACTGGTTTAGTAGACAATTAGAGTTATTCTATTCTGCATGATGCAGTGGGCCACCGACATACGAATCTATCATTTTATGAATCCAAATGCTTTGAACCCAACTGATGGGGAGTGGGATGGGGGGTGGGGGGGGGGTGGGGTTAAACCATAAAGAGTAGATCTTGGTCCCAGGTTAAGCACTCGGAGACTCCGTCGAAGCGCTGCAGGAGGGTGACGACATCTTCTACAATGCGGTCGAATGAAACTTTCAAAATGAAGTCTTTTTCCTTTTCCACTTTTAATTCGCGCAGCAAACTCCATTAGCTGTCGCTGACAGGCGCTAATCGTTCGCAGACTCTCTCTCTCTCTCTCTCTCTCTCTCTCTCTCTCTCTCTCTCTCTCTCTCTCTCTCTCTCTCTCCTCCCTCTCCTTCCCTCCTTCCCTCCATCCTCGGTAACGGCTTTGATGTAAAATAAGCCGTCGCCGCGAATTTTAAAAGGGAATTGGCAAAAATCAACTCCGGCCAAATGGCTTCGTCTGACAAATGCCGATGGTTCACAAGTTCATGCGTCGTTCATTTATGATCGCAATAGTCTTAAAAGTAGTAGAAAATGGGCATGAGAGAGAGAGAGAGAGAGAGAGAGAGACAGACAGACAGACAGACAGACAGACAGACCAGACAGACCGACAGACCGACAGACCGACAGCCTGTATCATGGAGTGAAATTTTGTTCTATAATTCTCTGATATTAGAAACAGTGCATAGGCTTATAATTACTTATAGGGTGCAGTGCTGAATGCGTTACTCATCGTTAGGGCGTGAGAGGGAGACAGACCGTCACCCCCTAGCACACCTTTAGGGCGTGGCATCGCATTCACACTTCTTACCGGTTCTGTTTTATACGCCTCAAAGCCCTAGGTCGACTTCTGGGCAAAAAGCTCAACAGACAATCAGACTCCGAACAGGTTCATCGGGTGTTTGAAAAAAGTACGAAAATTCTCGTCCGTTTCTGTAACGTCTTAATTAAGAGAAATAACACGAACGGCGAGACAACAAATTAAACAATTTAAAAGAACATCTCTATCAGACACGAATAAAATAGCCTACTATCGACAGGGGCCTATACTCGTTTCTTAAAGTTTTTTTTCTCTCATTTGAGACGAATCTTTATACAAGTCCAAGCGTCTTGACGTTCCAACAAAGCCCCTATAGTCGGATTACACCAAGTTTGACTTTAGAGACCTAAGTGGTGGTGCCCCCTATTATAGAAACCTGACTGCGCCACGTCACTAGTTACCTATCAGAAAACGAAAAGTCTCTTATTCGTCCAGGGGGTGGGGGGCTGCATCCAAAGCAGGGCCGGATTTAGGACAGATAAGCCCCTGCGCCATTTAACTTATATGAGATCCCTTATTTAGGTCATGTATAAGGTAGGCAGGGTGGGTAACTCACTTCCGGCATCGGTCCGCTCGCCGAGTCTCTCGTCTCTCGAGTGCACTACTAAAATGGCGCTATAGAAGCTCTTCGGTTAGTTATTTAGCCACTGACCATCGATAGACCCATAAGTTCCATAACGTAGGAGCTGTTGCGTGCCGTAAAACGCACTGCCGTCGTTTTCAAGATAACGTAATGTAATGTAATGTACCCAGAAACACTGCAGCGCACATGTAGGGCTCGACAGGTCGTTTGCTGTGCAAATGAGACTCAGCAGAGGAAAGCACCAATCGGATTAGGACTTAACAACAGGTGATCCTGTGCTTCGAACCACCACCCCCCACTCCCCACCCCACCCCACTCCACTCCATTCCAATCGTTATCTCTCGGACTTCTTCCTTCTGTCTATTAATTTATATAGAAAAGGAGAAGACGATCGCTCCGCCGTGAACGGTACTGCCGCCGCCGTCGATTGATGAATGACCCGATTGCTCCGGGATAAGGACGGCGAGGCCGGAGCAGAGGCCGCGGCGGAGACGGAGGGACATCGGGGGGGGGGGCGGGGGCGGGGGGGGCGGGGGGGGTGGCAGGTCCCGCGGTACAGACGCTGATCGGCCGAGTGGGATGAAAGGCTTAGCTCTCCGGGCGACGATTAGCGCCTGTCGGTGGCGGCGATCGAAATCAACGCCGCGTCTGTTTATAATAAAAGAACTCGCATCATCATCATCATCATCATCATCATCATCATCATCATCATCATCATCATCATCATCATCATCATCATCATCATCATCATCATCATCATCCCTCATCTCATCAGACACCTCTGCTCCTCTCCTCTCTCTCTCTCTCTCTCCCTCCCTAAGCATATTTCGTTTAATGGCTGTTTCGTTTCTGGAACCTGGCGCTCTACCAGATTGCTAAACCTGGTTCGAAACAATAAATGGATTCGAAAGTTAACTAAGGAAACCCGGATTACGATGAATAGGAATACATGTTGAGAGTAGTTGTAGTCGTTTTCTTCACACAGCCTAACAGTGAATCTTGGCGACGCGGTGTCTCTTAAAACGTTTCAAAGCCCATCGATCGATCTAGTCTCGATGAATTCCATCAGTCCCATCAGTGTTGGGTTGGATTCAATACTTATGATCGAAACGGCCAACGTCATTCACAAGAAGCTGGAAAAGTTTTATTATTATTATTATTATTATTATTATTATTATTATTATTATTATTATTATTATTATTATTATTATTATTATTATTATTATTATTATTATTATTATTATTATTAGCAGTTCTTGTCAAATTCTCAATATAACGCGTAGCGATGAAACGGGGAGGGGGGCAGATATTCGAATAAACCACGCAGCAAGTTTGATAAAAATATTTCTACAAATCGAATACCAGCCTCCTCAGATACGACGCATTTGTCAGATGTCTTCGACTTCGCAGTGTTCGGTCTAGTTTTGAGCAAAGCACGTGAAAAATATGGTCGTATTTCTAATCTAAAACCGGTCCTCTTTAGTTACAATGGTAAGCGTGTGTTTCCGTATATTACGGTGCCCCACTAGATGATACATTGACTTCGCGACACTTTTATAACGAATTTTCTAATAATTGGCGTCGATGTGTCCTGACGATAGACATCTAGGTCCTAATAAATCGACTCATTGCTGACGACACGCGAACACCGTAGAATTATAATAATAAGATATTCATTCTTATCAAAGACAGCAACAACAATCACTCCGACGATAACAGAATGCGTTGGCTTAATTGGAGACGAAGGAGAAATGATTGGGGGGAGGGGGAGGGGGTGTTGCTGAAACTGATACATGGACCGCAAAGGGTATCGGGCACGATGGAAAGGGCAGCCAGCTGGAGGAAGGAACCCGAGAGGGAAGGTTATCGAATAAAATGCTCAATTGGCAGAGACCACCGAGAACGCAGCCCAGTGTCGCTCTATTTCGTACCTCTTGATCCTCCGACCTTTGCTTTTGGAGAATCAAATTTCCAGCAGAGTGATCCAATTCACACTTCGCTCTCTCTCTCTCTCTCTCTCTCTCTCTCTTTCTCTCTCTCTCTCCTCTCGTCCTCTGAAGCCGCGCAATTTCTCTCTGATCTCCCGAACAGATTCCAAGCTCTCTCTCTCTCTCTCTCTCTCTCTCTCTCTCTCTCTCTCTCTCTCTCTCTCTCTCTCTCTCTCTCTCTCTCTCTCTCTGACTTTCCGATGACAAATTGGATCCAAATCGATTTAAGGGCTCGACGTACAAACTTCTTTGTCTTCTCTGATGTCCTCCGGGTGAAATGCCAGATAAAAGGAGAATCTAACATTCTCTCATAAACAACTAACCCGACATGACATTTGTTTCGTTGACACCACGAACTGAGACAGCGGTTGATGCCGGGTTTGGTGCGGGGATTTTTCGGGAAAAGTGCGGGAATCAGAGGCACTAAAATTGTGGGAAAAGTGCGGAAATTTCCCATTTATGTCCTTACTTCACCTAGCATATATGCAGAAATTGCAGTTTAATGAGACCGTATAGTAGTAGTAGTAGTAGTAGTAGTAGTAGTAGTAATAGTAAGTAGTAGTAATAATAATAATAATAATAATAATAATAGTAATAAGTACAGTAGTAGTATAGCACCTAGTTAGTAGTAGTAGTCAATAATAATGGTAATAATAATAATAATAAAATCCATCTTCTAAAATTGGTATCAATCAGGTACTTCAAATCATTCCAGGTCAGATCAGATCAGTCAGAGGGAAAGAGTAAGACAGACTATGGAGGAAAATCTAATTGAAAGAGGTGTGCTTTAAGTCTGGATCTGAAAATACTCAATGAATTGGAAGATCTGACAGCCGGAAGGAGAGATTTCCAGATCTTTGGTCCAGAAATGGAAAAAAAAAACTCTCTTACCAATGTCAGCGTTGGTTGTTCTTACATTTAGCAATGAATGAGCAAACCTTGTCGAATGACGATGTTTGCGTGCCACATTTCCCCCTAAAAACAGTTGACGAGCAAAGAAAGTAGGCCTACATCCAGACGGCCGCTGGTCCCTTGCTCATCTATATTTATATGTGAGCAGAATAGTGAAAAGTGCGAAATATATGGCGAAAATAGCAAAAAATGTTGATAAAATTGTCGCATATATATGCGGAGAAAACGAAAAATATGCGATCGCAATTTCGCACTAGACCGGGCATGACTAAGCAGAGTGCCTTGGTCCTAAGGGAGACGCAAAAGATCGACGAAGAGAAAGGCATATTTCAAATGCAGATCAACCACAAATTCTAAGCGCAGTGACGCTTTCGTGTGATGTAGCAAGGCGGCCACAGGGGCCTATGACAGAGTGAATACCAATCATTGGTAGACCTAACTGTAAGGGTTAACATTGAAAGCATGGAGTACCGGTACCTATTGGTACTTTCGCTTTAGCTCATCATGGAAAGACTGTCGGATGATAGTGACGATGACGATGATGATGATGACGACGACGCAATTATATAGCGCCATCTCTAATGCACAAGTGTCGAGGGTGAGAGTCAGATCCTCAGAGTTGGTCGAGTAAGTAAGAGCAGTCTGAGGCTGAGTAGGCCTATAGGCGCCGAGAACTTTGTATAGTCGACCCCCACCTTGTCCCTTCGCAAAGTATCGTCGACCGATTGCAGGATTGATTGAAAAGTGGATCTGCAGTAGTTTTTCGAATGATTCTTAGGAGGCTAACACTGGTTTCAGTTCAACTGAGCATCATCGCCCGAATCCTTAACTAGGCCAACTGCCACTCTTATCGACTGATAACGGAGGCTAATACGCGACGGGCACTTGGTTAACGGGGCCGTTGCAATGAAGCGACACCTGTCGAATTATCTTTTGATTTCTGATATTATCACGGCGTAATGGCGTCGACCGCCTTGTTATGTGCATTCACAAGCATTGGCGTAGCCACGAGAGGGACGGGGGCCGACCCCCTATTCTGGCTGGGGGCCACTCGTGGGATGTGGGAAACACAGTTATTTTTTGGGGCTTGGGCCCGGGGGGGATTGGTTGGGTTGGGAAAGGGGTTTTTAACCGGCCCAAAATCTGTTGTCTCGTTTTTGCCTGTTAGACCTGCAAATTCACCGAGATTAATAATAATAATAATAATAATAATAATAATAATAATAATAATAATAATAATGTGATTTGAAGTGGTTTAGGAGGCTAAACAAGCCTGTGTGAAAACCACTGAGATTCCGAGAACGTTTAAACTTGCGCCAGAAACACATTTCCGATAAGTTACCCCCCGATAACCTTTAATCATAAATATAAAGTTTAGTTTTAAATAGCCTGCCAACATTGTATAAAGCTGAGAACAGTTCTCTGCGGCTTCTGAAATAATTGCAGTAATTTGCATTTTAACAGCCGCCTTGCGAATACAGCCGCCGTTGAGTCACGATTTTATCTATTATATTTATGAACCATGGCACCAAACATAATATTCGAAGAGTCGAAGGTATCAATCGATGGTACTCGAAATCGAAAGCGCAAAAGACCGCTTCAATCAGTCAGAGTGGGAGGAAGGCCCCCCCCTATTGAGTGCCTGGCCCCCAGGCCCCCAGTTGGGACCTTATACTTAATGCTACATACATTAAACAACAAATGGTCCCCCATGATTAGAAGTTGCCCCTCAACGGCCCCCCACTTGCCAAATCCTAGAGCCGCCACTGTTATTAGATAGGAAATGAGGATTTACAGTGTTACATACACTGTAGGCTGTGCATATATTTGCTAAGCAAAGACCCAATTGGCAGGCGAACGCGTTAAGTACATTTGATAATGATAACAGAATGTGCAAAAATAAAACTGTTCACGACATCCATTACAGGCTACAGTACATCCTTGGACGACTACTGCCAGTGGCGTCGCCAGAAATTTTTGGTTGGAAGGGGGGAAAGGGGCTAGCGTGTCAGATTCCTTACCCACCCCTCCCCTCCACAGTATAACCAACGTTTGTACCCAACATTATTATTATTATTATTATTATTATTATTATTATTATTATTATTATTATCATCATCATCATCATCATCATCATCATCATCATCATCATCATCATCATCATCATCATCATCATCATCATCATCATCATCATCATCATCATTATTATCATATGGACACGGAGGGCATTTCGAGTCCAGATTCCTTGTAGGCATCGACTGGGCTTCAATCGGTGCAAATATGAAATCTCTACGACACCACAAATTTTCGCTCAAATTTCGAAAAAAAACCCTGGACTATAGTCCATGAAAAATTTTCGGGCGACCCAAAAATTCATGTCGATATTTCACCCAAATTTCTATTTAGAACCTTCAAACACCTTGCAGTGATGTCAGTGGAGTAGAAAAATCCGTCACTTTCCAGCCTATTAATGTGTCTATATTGCAAAATATAATAATGGTGGCTATACATTTTATAGATTTTCAAACCTTTAAAGCAGTCAGATATCTGATAGATATCCAAAATGCGGGTCCAGATTCCTTGTAGACATCGACGGGGCTTCAATCGGTGCAAATATGAAATCTCTACGACACCACAAATTTTCGCTCAAATTTCGAGAAAAAAACCCTGGACTATAGTCCATGAAAAATTTTCGGGCGACCCAAAAATTCATGTCGATATATTGGTCACATTTCGCTTTAGAACCCTCAAACGCCCCCCACTGATGTCAGAGGACTAGAAAAATCCGTCACTTTCCAGCCTATTAATGTGTCTATATTGCAAAATATAATAATGGTGGCTATACATTTTATAGATTTTCAAACCTTTAAAGCAGTCAGATATCTGATAGATATCCAAAATGCGGGTCCAGATTCCTTGTAGACATCGACGGGGCTTCAATCGGTGCAAATATGAAATCTCTACGACACCACAAATTTTCGCTCAAATTTCGAGAAAAAACCATGGACTATAGTCCATGAAAAATTTTGGGCGATCCAAAAATTCATGTCGATATATTGCTCACATTTCGCTTTAGAACCCTCAAACGCCCCCACTGATGTCAGAGGACTAGAAAAATCCGTCACTTTCCAGCCTATTAATGTGTCTATATTGCAAAATATAATAATGGTGGCTATACATTTTATAGATTTTCAAACCTTTAAAGCAGTCAGATATCTGATAGATATCCAAAATGCGGGTCCAGATTCCTTGTAGACATCGACGGGGCTTCAATCGGTGCAAATATGAAATCTCTACGACACCACAAATTTTCGCTCAAATTTCGAAAAAAAACCATGGACTATAGTCCATGAAAAATTTTCGGGCGATCCAAAAATTCATGTCGATATATTGCTCACATTTCGCTTTAGAACCCTCAAGCGCCCCCCACTGATGTCAGAGGACTAGAAAAATCCGTCACTTTCCAGCCTATTAATGTGTCTATATTGCAAAATATAATAATGGTGGCTATACATTTTATAGATTTTCAAACCTCTTAAGCAGTCAGATATCTGATAGATATCCAAAATGCGGGTCCAGAATAATTTTCGACATCGGTGAGCATTCAATAGTGGTTTCAAAGGCTCTACAGGCAAATTTTAGCCAAATTTAAAAAACCATAAACTCACATTATTATTAAAATTTTTAGGCGACCCAAAATTATTATATATTATTATTTTATTTTAGAATTATTATTATTATTATTATTAAAAATATTATTTCCATTATTATTATTATTTGCAAAATATGATAATTTGGCCGGAGGGCATTTAGATTTTCAAAGGGTATTTGAACGATGGTGAGCATTCAAAGTGGTTTTTGAATAATTTTCGTCGCCAGGAATTTTTGGTTGGGGGCAAAAGGGCTAGCGTGTCAGATTCTTACCCAAACCTCCATAAAAACATTTTTCACCGGATTTTCGCAAATCTGGTAGGTGGTCTGGGGCAGTTATTATGATTATTATTATTTGGACGCGGTGAGCATTTGGACTGCAGGGCATTTACCGACGACAGATTACGATAACATTCTAAGTGGTTTTTGTACAGTGACATTAGCGGGGAATTTTTGGGGGTGGGGGGGGCAAAATGGGTCGTGTCAGATTCTGGTTCACTTCCTCGATTTTTTCGGTTTGAGACGGTAGGTGGCCTCTTGGTCCGGTGCCTGATTTTGGTCCGGTGCCTAATTGGTACTGCACATCGCACATCACCGGTGCCAGATTGGTCATCTGCCGAATGTCGGTGCCGACATTGGTCCGGTG
This sequence comes from Metaphire vulgaris, assembly GCA_018105865.1. Lineage (NCBI taxonomy): Eukaryota > Metazoa > Annelida > Clitellata > Crassiclitellata > Megascolecidae > Metaphire > Metaphire vulgaris. The sequence continues at coordinate 539,973 of CM030844.1, forward strand.
CCTAATTGGTCCGGTGCCGAATTTTCTGGTCAAAGGTTCTGGTTCGGTGCCTCAATTTTTCCGGTGGTTTGGCCCGGTGCCTAATTGGTCCGGTGCCTAATTGGTCCGGTGCCTAATTGGTCCGGTGCCTAATAGGCCCATATTTTTGCGGCTATGCTGCCTAAGCCTTATCGCTATCCATCAGGCTCACTGTTCAATTTGTAGGGACCTATTTGTCATGGCGACTGAGGTGTTTAACCCTTTAATTGCCCGAAGGTCGACCTCTAGGCTCCAGCAGGGATTTTATCTGTCCGACCCTTCATTCTAAACTGAAAATTTCTCTAATGAGAATTTCCTGACAAATATTTATCTGCAGATTTTCTCCCAAGAGAGCCTGATAGAATGAATCCAGTCAACGCTAAATAGAATTCATCATCGGCTGCAGTGGCGTAGCCAGGATTTTCGGATGGGAGGGGGTTGGTTTTTTCTGATCTACTGACAGATCGTTTAGAAATTCTGGGCGACTCGGTTGGTAAACAGCACATGAAAACGAGTTTATCATGAACTAATACCTAAACCAGGCTTTCAAAAATCACACATTAATATTTCATTATATAGCGCCCTCTTTAGTACCGAAGCAGTAAAAACATGTGAACATGTCATGAGATTTTTAGGGGAGATTACACTTTGATGGACGTGCAAAACAGTCTTTGCCCCAAGAATCGAGGCCTACATAAGAACTACGTGTCAGACAGACTAGAGTCCTGTAGTGGAAAATTCTTGTGTGTATTTCATGTTTATCGGGGATTGGGAAAAGATGTAAAGACTTCAAACGCTACCAATTAACTTGGCCATCTGATTCTCAGACGACGCAGCAGAGAAACTTGTCAACATCTAATGAAAACAACGTTTCATTTCGTTATCAACTCTCTCTCTCTCTTTCTCTGTGATGAAATTGTCCAACGTTCAAAAGAAAATATTTCCCAAACAAGACAGGCATGCCCCCTAAAAATCAAAGTGCAGTTAGACTTAAGGGAAGCATAAAGGCATGATCAGAAAAGTACACTGCTAGTACTGCATATCCAAAATTTAGTATTCATAGATAAATAGATTGTAATTAGCAGGCCTACTTATGCCTTTTACTAACCCCACCCCACCCCACCCCACAAAATAAGAAACCAACACACACTGAGTGGCTATGTTTTATTATTAACAAAAGATTTTACTAGGATGAAATTGATTACAAAAGAATTGATTTCCGAACAAGACACATGTAAAAATCACAGAACTGAAATTAGGCTATTAATCTGTAGCCTTGCATCTGCTGTGCTAAAGCCAACATGCACAATGCAACCACAAATAGACATCAGCAAATTATTACAAGTGCTTTAAAGTAATAACACAACTGTACTCAGTGGCGGCTACAGGATTTGGCAAGGGGGGGGCATTGGGGTGGGAACTTATAATAATCATGGGAGCCAGCTATAAAATATTTAACAAAATGGACTAGACTAGTTGTTTAGAATCAGTAAATAAAGTACGGGGGCCACTGATGGAGCCAGGTATTCAATGGGGATGGGGGTTGGGGAGGAGGGAGTAATGACAAAGAACATGAGCAGCCAGATAGAATATGCAGCAACTAAGGGGGACAAATAAAGAGGAAGTAGATAAATAAACCATGAATGAATACAGGCACAAAATGCACTAAAATTATTATTTAAAATGGGGTCATCAGTATTGCTCTACCCGGTATTTTGGCTCTTATTGCAAACCAGGCTTAAAAAGAAGCCACTAATCAAATAATTTTCCAATAATATTTATAATGAGGTTATTAAAGAAATTACAAAACATGCTTTTTTTTAACTGATTCTACAGTCTCTCTCTCTTAATTGATTCTAAAACACTCTTTGGTTTTTCTGGGTCTCTATGCCATGATCATACTTTTTTCTAAAAATGGTAGACAATTTCGACAAGAGTCACTACTAACTACACTACAACCTCAATACAGCAAACAGAACTTGGCTACAATCGACAACGTACATGGATCCCGTATACAGTGGAAATCCATTAAATAGATTAAATATTTGAAACTCTGAATAAAATGGACTAGATCAGAAGGACGATTCAAGATCGTTGTAAATTAACAGGATTATACAGTACATGCAATTACACTAATAGAACCAACCACTTCATTTATACAATTTACAGGAAATGGAACACACTTAAATGTAGTTTTTAATTAAACTGATCTGACCATATGAATTCTCCACACATAGATCTCTATGAAATTCTCTGGAAAGAACCTCTTTTATAATATTCTGTGGCCATTCCACACTTGATCTAGATAAAGTCTATGTTTGACTCCAATACTCACAACAGAGGTCACACATTTAAAGTTTTCCACGATTATGCTTCAGGTACCTCTTATCTACACCTTGCTAATACTCAGAACTCTCATTGGATAGACAGTCTAACCTATGAGCAAGAAAACACATAATAAGCTCCCTCAGGCTCCCAGTTGCCTTCAACCTGTCATTTATTTCACTGCAGCAACTGACTATGATCACTTGAGAGTCATTTGATTCCAGATTTCAGTGAAAGAGAGTTGAAGGCAGTTACAGATGGACAGAATTTCCTCTGCAAACTTCTAACACAGTTCAATGGATCCTTGAAACCCTACAAAATAAAAGCAAAAATGTTGTCAGTAATGTGAAGAGCATAATAAGACTTAATACAACTTTTGCTATAAACTTCAACAACTTTCTGTACCAAACCGATAAGTAGGTCCTAACTATAGAAGCCGAACACGTTGTTTAAATAGCAGTTTCCAACCAACTTTTACAACTATGGCACATATATGGTTTTCTAGAGAAATACTTTTTGAGAACAATTACAATTATCTAACTAAAATGCTGTTCATACTTTATATTTCTAAATCTCAACAGGGCAAAACAAGAAGTAGTAAAACTATAAAATATGATATGACTCACATTTAACTTTCATTATTTATTATTTCTTTTTTAGCTTAGATGCAAAGAGGGATTGAACAATCTACTAGATTTATTGATCCTAGAGTTTCAAAAATGACATGATTTCCACTGGCGTTAGAAAGAGCACACCATGATCAATTTTAAACTTCCTCTAAACTTTACTCAACACAGATAAATTTTATACAGTATTATAATGTTACATGCACTCTGTAACTGTAGACAGCTTCAAATAGGAAAAAACAGACTATTATCTGGCAATGAAATTTAAAGCAGTGTGCTGTAAGTACTAAGTAAGTATAGTACTGTATGTTAGGAAAATCTGCAGTATCTCTAGAGAAAGACACTAGACTTGGGCTATATCAACTGTGCAGAGCACCAACTGAAATACCCAGTACACCAGAAATAAAAACATTGGCCCATTAATCAAGATCCAATATAAAATAATTATAACACGATCCAATGTTTCACTTTTGGTGATGTTGATCCTATGCCAAACACAAAAGAACCCAATAAACAGAACAATTTAACAGCTTTGCCCTGAATATGACATTAACCCCATTAACAGGGCAACTATTTGTAACTCAATGTAAAATGGACGAGTGTTATTCGGGGCACCCAGTTAAGGGGTTAACAATATATCGCTGTAGTTATACAATCAAAAGGCGTAAATCATCATATGCTGATCCTGCTTTTGTCTGCCTCATCTGAAACTGGTCTGTAGTAAGAATTTCAAGTTGTTCTTGAATATTGGTCAAGGGACTTTACAATTCTCTTAGTAATCACAACCTGCAAGTCGGAAGCATAAATAATTTACATTTCCATGAAACTGAAACAACACTGAAAGTTTTCAAATGTCCACTCTTGCCACAAACACAAGATATCCAAACCAAATAATAATAATAATAATAATAATAATAATAATAATAATAATAATAATCCTAGCCATTTCGTAGGCCTACTACAGTACTACACACCAGTGTCAGAGACTGTATGAAAATGAGGGACATCAACAACAAAATGAAAGTCCTGTCAAATATCTTGTGAAATGGTTAGTAGCATGATAGGAGGGAAGAGTCCAGTACTAAGATATCTGGTTCATTGTACAACAGGTTTTATAGACTACGAAAACAAGTTTTATAATTTATTTTGCTTTGTGACAGAAGTCAAAAAGAAGGCCTGTTGAACATTGGGTGTATACTGCATAGATATGTAAATATCTCAGTGATTTGCAGAAATTCTGCGACAAATATCACACTTTCTTGTATTTCCATGTTCATATAATAAAATCGTACACTGCAAAGAGGCAGCCTGATGTCCCATCATCCATTTTTTATTCCGATATCTTTTTCATGTAAATATCTTGGTGATTTGAAGAAATTCTCTGATCAAAACCACATTTTCTATTTTTGTGCATATTCATCACCTCAAATCATTCAAAGAATAATCAATAATAATCAGTTTCATTTTCGATCTACAGGGTTCGAAATAGAGCAACTCCCAGCCATTTCATACTACACACTAACACCAATGACTGTACGAGAACGAGGGACATCAACTAAATGAAAGTCTTGTCTGTGGATTGTCTAGTGTGTTGATCAAGGGAAGAACCGCAAATAAAGATATCCGGTTCTTAGTACAAGGCTATATAGACAACAAAAACAGTATAAATGTAATTTACCAAGCACCTGGATAATAAAAATTTACTGGATCGAATCGGTTTGGACCTCAAGCACTGCACATAATGATGGTGTCGAAGTTATTTTGGAAGGCCACTGCAGACTCGTCTAGCAGGAGGCCCTGCGCCGCTGACACTCAGCTATTAATAATTACTGTTAACCTTAATGCCCTACTCTATTAGTCAATTCAGCTGGGTTCTCAGTAAGAGGTTGTCAGAACCAGTGGGGGTCATTCCTGGTCCTGGGAACTGTTCCAGCAGTTTTCAAGAATAAGCAAGAGTCCTGTATATATGGTCGTACAGGTTGGGATCCAGGTGTTGACAACCGAGAAAGGTTTCATTTACTTTAGCGTCTCACCTGCTGTGTTCTGAAAGGTACACTGGGAGCTTTAGAAAGGGAGAAAGGGAGAGATCGGGTGCTGCTTTAGTTTATCTAACATATGTTTACAAGCCCAGTCAGTGAACGGCACATACTCTAGAAAATTAGAGGCCTAAGAAACTGTTCATTTTGTTTATATCTCTACACTTCTTAATAACACAGAACAGACCGCACTTCTTCTTCGTCTTCTGCTAATGTTTTGCATAAAGTAGGTCTGACCTATACACTTCATCTCACCTTCATGATCTCCGTCTATTCATCTCTTTCTTATCACTGCATCTGAGCTGTAAACATTTCAACAACATAAAAAGAAAAGCCCCCTTTCTCAACACTTGATTCCTGTTTGGTTTACATCAAAACAACTGAAACTCACTCTGTTCACATTCACACAGCAGATTCACCGCCAACACCTAGATTAGGCCCTGTAACTGGAATACCGTTTCTAAGAGCCAAAAATCAATTTATTTAATGGAAAATATATTCTACAAAAACACAGAAAAACAACGACGCTAAGAGACAACACAGCAGATGCTAAAATTGTACATGGCAATAATTAGACATTGAATCAAACTGATAATAATAATAATAATAATAATAATAATAATAATAATAATTTTAAATAAGCAACAGTTAAAATAATCTGCTGTTGGCCAATGTAATCAGCAAAGGCTGTTAAGTGGATAGTTTGTTCCAGTTCATGTTGAGATGGTGAGATGTACTAAATAAAGCCAGAAATACGAAGACCCCATTTGAATACATCTTCTAAAAAATTAGCTAAAAATCTGATGAGTGAAAATCAGATACACTACAAAGACTTTGCCGAAAAAAACTCAAAGATTATTTGCGGATAAATCTTCAGCTATGCCCAATAGCCTTACCCCCCCCACAATCTAGCTTACACCCAGTGACTTGATACTATATTATGACAGCGGTAGGTTTCAAAGAGAAGTTGTCACTTGTGAAGGGCAGAAACAGGGCTCATCCAGTATTCACTCAGAGCAAAGTTTTAAGAAGAGCCAAAAAATTGCTGGGAACAAGACATTTTAGTAATGACAGACGCTAACCACTCAATTGGAAACCATTCCAGATACAGGAAGTATGAATCAATAACACTTTCCACCAGAAATCTCAGACATAAGCACCTGAGAAACACATCCATCAAGACAGCTGGTGACTCAGTGGTAAAAGGCAGGAAGACCAGTAATAATTAGGTTCTGCCCAAGGAAGAGCGATGGACTGATGGATGATTTATGATAAACTCAGCACCTAGACCTAATCTCCGGTGTACTTAAGCACTGCACAATCATGTTGTACATACGTACAGTTCCAGGAACATTACTAGAACAAAGAATCTACTGAAATTGATTCAGTTATTGACATCAAAGACGGTCGGCTGAACAGCCGAGGAAGCTTCACAGAGAACAGCCAATTAATAAAGTGCCAACCTGCTAACAGACTGCTGATGTAAGGGCCACAAAATTAATTTCTCTAAAGCATTAGATTCTATACAAGTAACACATTGCAGTCAATTGCCATTATCCATGGCCCTTTACTATGTGGCAGAGACTCAACAGGCTTCTTTCCACTCCCAGCACTGCCCTACTGACCTCTGGCTAAATACTGATACATTTGCCCAGTCTCCCAAAGTCCATGCTGTATTAATTATTTACAGAATTGTTGTGCAATATAATGTAGCATTTGTATAGCGCCTCTTATACTTCTACTCAGTGCTATAGAAATTTCGTGTTTACTTATTTACTTACTTACTTACTCAGAGGCACTCAACAGGGCAATGGCCACTCACAAAATTCCATGCAGTTAGTTAGACTAATTTCACTCAAACTTACACTTTGTTGATTATTAGCCAAGCAATCAATGTCTTTAATAAGTTGATGCTGAAAAAAATTAGAAAATGCTGTGCAGTTAAGTTTATTTATCTCCACACAGAGACCAAATTGTGGAGCTAGATAAAAATGAAGGAGTCATCATATGAGTGAATAGAGGACAATTAATGTAATACAAGAGAAAACAAAGAAAAACAAATGAATATATATATATATATATATATATATATATATATATATAAATATATATGAACTTATAACTTAACTTCCTCATAACATGCTATCTCATTCAAAACAACTCTTACCCTGATCCTCACTAATCTTGGCCTTTTTACGTCGTTATTACCACCGTGTCTTTGTAAGTAGCTGGTTTTCTAAACAAGACATAACAGCTGAACATAAAACCTGAAGTATTAATTACAGAAAGAATCAAAATGATGAGTTACAACAGGAACTGGCCTCTGTAAATCTTAGCAATTACTGGTAATTCAGAGGTGAGAAATTCAGATGCTAAAATTTAGCCTTGAACTCTCTACTTAGGTCAGAATGTTTCCTGGCTGCAACAAACCTTCAAAGGCCTACCTAAGCTGGTTCAGTGTGTAAGCTATATTGAGTCACTGCCTTGTGCTGTTACTTTCAACTGTCCTCTTTGATTTTGTAACCTATATAATTAACTTAACTACCTTGGAGAGAGACACAAGGCTTTACAAATGCCTAAAGGCACAGAAACAGGTGGGAAGGGGGGAAGGGGTTTCCAAGTCTGCAATTTAAGTTCCAAATAATATGATCTTCTAACCCTCTGCCATCTGTTTATTTTTAGCAGCCAATTAACTACACCATACATAGTGTTAAGGGCAATATGCTCCCAAATGCTATTTAAAGGTTGAGTGATAAAACTCTCTAGTATTTGCTTTCTGGAAACTTGATCCATTTCTAAACAATACCGGTAACTATAATTAATTACAAACATGTAACAAATTATAACTGCTACATCTCTCTCTCTCTCTCTCTCTCTCTCTCTCTCTCTCTCTCTCTCTCTCTCTCTCTCTCTCTCTCTCTCTCTCTCTCTCTATCTCTCTATCTATCTATCTAAAAAAACCCAGTTTGAATAACAAATATAATTAGATCCTGGCATATTGAAGAATATCCATATGTATAAAATTACTGTTGATGATTGAAACAGAGCAAGAAAGTAGTTTCTTTACAGTAAAATTCGTAATAAATGGTTCTATATGCCTCACAAAATCAAGAGATTCAACAGGTGTTGTACTCACAGCTGCAGGGCAGGGACTGTCATTGCACAATTTCAAATGGAATCACAATTTTGACCAAGTTTCAATGTGAGAGACTAAATTTGTGGTAAACAAAATGTAAATAATTCCATTATCATTTTCCATATTCAAATAAAACTCAAGAAGAGTAATTTTGAAAACTCTTGCCTAAAGGGTTTAATGGCCAGCATCTTTGTGAATTTTTGCCACTCCATTTGACACCCAAGCAGTAAACTGATTGATTTGGATAAATTTTCAACGTCAGAATTTAGGTGTGAGATCTAAATTTTCACATTGAAAACTTGAAGTCCTGGATTAAAATAGAGACTTGTCCATCACTTGACAATGATAAAAATATTTGAATTTTTGCAAATAACGTAAATATTGATTATGCAATTAATTATATAAGCATGTTGTGTAGTGGACATTAAGCTCACCCGCATTTTGTCAAAATCAAGATTCGGCCTCAAAATCACAGCTGATGAGTCACAATTCGATGAAATCAGAAAGGCTTTCCGTTTGAAGGACGTGTCACTAATCCTCCTCGACACAGGAAGCTTGACCGGGTTGACATCGGAAGTGACCGCTGCGGGGAAGAAACGACCAGATGAGGAAGGTCTTGGTCGACCGATGATGACTTCTTCGCAAAGTTCTTCTTCTTCGCTGGAATTCGACGCGTGAGGCGCTATCCGCTGACTATTCCAGTTAATTCTCCACAGTTCTTCCTCTGAGCTGTTGTGCTCAACAGGGACCGGTGTCATCAGTGTTGATAGTGAGGTACACTGCTGGAGGGAAGTTCCCAAACAGAGTTCAGAAGTTCTGGAACCTTCTCTGTCATTTTCCGTGGTGCACAAACTACCATCAATGCAACCATGAGTGTCTTCTGGTTTAACCTGGGTATTGTCTTGAGTTAAAGTTCTACAAGCAGATGATGGCAGTGGAATGGCAAAGGCAGATCTGTCGGATGATATCACATCATAAGCTGGGGAGGAATACAAGTTAAAACCATAGGAACTGGCTGAAATTAAGCACATAGAAATACTTAAAATAAAATAAAAACCAGCCTCAGTCGCTATTACCACAATTCCTATTCCTACACAACTAAGTGATGGTGACAATTTTAATCCCTTAATAAAATTCTCAAAATCACAAAGCGCTGGGCAAATACAGATGTATTCCCGTCAAATATACGTTTATTATATTGGTCAATATGTACCCAGTACATGGCCTATGAACGTTTCAAAGCCTTTATGCTCCTGTAGCAATATGGGCAGTGTAATCCGTTTTTTAAAAAAGATATCACTTTAGCAGGGACTTTGAACACAGTGATGGTAGTTTTCATCGCCCTTCCTTCACACAAAGGGTCTAAAATAGCAAAGAACTCTGACAGGAGTATCTAAGATGCAGGTTCTCTTAGTCATATCCGGCATCCAGAGAAGGCTTGGTAATCAGGAGTCAATACTAGACCTGTATGTGAACAGAATAAATTCTGTAGACAGAACAGCCACCAGGGCAGGGCTGTTAGTATTCTCTCCACCAGGGCTAACCTCACTCTGAAAACCAAATGATTGCTGATTATAATACAGGCAATGATTTCTGCTTCACGTCAGGAACTGAGTTGAGTCAATAGACAGTTTAATTCTCAATTCACACAGCCAAAGAGCATGGCCAAAATAAGCAACACTGACTGCATGGTTTCAAAATGCAAATCGATAGGGATTAAATTTTCTGATAGGAGACAGAATTTGGTATTATCTAATTGTTTACCTCAGTCTGTATGTAATTAGAGGAGTGTAGTCAAGGCTGAATTCTTGCATTGCTCCAGGGTGTGAGAGTTCTATGGCTGTAACATTATCAATGTTAGTGTAGCTAGTAATGTTTTTCACTTTTTTCTAGTTCTAGCAGTTAAAGAATAAGTGTACCACAAAGGATCAAAATCTGAACACTCATAAAATCCGGAACTCTTTCTCTGTCAAAAATACCTGTGTACTGTACTTTTAAATAAGTGCGAAAAAAACACACGTCTCTTTCTAGTCTGTCTCACTGTTTCCTTGCTGACTGATTTCTTTGGCAACGACCCAATGTTTTCAAGCATTTGCAGTATCATCAAATATCACAATAACTGCTAGAACTAGAAAAGTGCAAAACATTACTAGCTACACTAACAGTGATAATATTACAGCCACAGAACTCTCATACCCTGGAGCAATGCAAGAATCCAGCCTTGACTACACTCCTCTAATTACAGACTGAGGTAAACAATTAGATAATACCAAATGCCAAGGGCTCATAACCACAATGAAGCCAGGGAGTCCCGACTGCACGGCTGTTATTGGAGATCTGAATTATTTTATATTAACATACTTGAGATCTTTACAGTATATTAACTGCAGAATGGTAGAATAAAGCGTGGACTGGCTAGGCAATGTTATAATGTAAAATGTAGTTCAAGGCTTTTTCCTTTGACATGGCATTGCTTAATATGAAGAACTGCAGTTCTGCATATCATGTTGAGGCCAAAAGAAAAGCTATTACCTACAGGCCACTAACAGGTCCAGTGCATGTTATAAGTCCATTTGAAATAATACCATTTGAAATAATAATAATAATAATAATAATAATAATAATAATAATAATAATAATAATAATAATAACAAAACAACAACAATAATGCATAAGTTATTTAAGGATATCTGAGTGGGCAAATTGCCATTTTATAGGAAAATGCAGAACATTTGAGGCCTCCAAGCAAATTCTTCCACTAAAATGTGGAAACTAAAATTCTGCTGAGTTAATGCACATGATAGATAGATAGAACTCTAAGCACAATATGGCATGGCCAGTGGCAATAGTCTCACATTTTACTGTTATGGCATACCTCTGTAAAAACAATATCACACAAAAACAAAAAGCATTCTTCAATAAAAGCAACAAAATTCACAATAATGCCAACACTATCTGATAGATCCACCTTAAATCAGCAGGGCAGACATCAATAATGGCTTGTCAAAAACTGACAGCACAAGAACTGCCAAGAAAATCGAGGAGCTCACACATCATATCCAGGATCTCATCTGACAACAAAGGTTATAAACGGACAATGACCACCGAGCAATTGATGATGATCTTTTCTAATTATGGATCAATTGATGATGATGAATCTGACCTTTCTTCTTCAAAAAATCTTTACAATTATGGAGTTGATACTTCCCTTTACAGACAAATTCCCAATGGATTCAAAATCAATACAATTACCTGCAGTTGATACTTCCCTATACAGACAAATTCACAATGGATGCAAATACAGGTAGGCCTACCGAAACTGACAGAAATAAAACTACTGTTCTGTCTGTCTGTCTGTCTGTCTGTCTGTCTCTCTCTTGCAGACAGTTACTAATGCATGCTCAAAGATTGATATTAATTTTCTTTAGGGCAAAAATCACATTAAAACAAATTGAAGAATTCTCAAAACCCTAGAGTTTTCCATTTTCACGGGCAACAAGAATGCTGCATGACGTGGCTTGATAAACAGTTTCAATTAAAAACACCCACACACAGACACGAACGCACACAGACACTAAACAATGTCTGTGATGAATGTTTGCTGTCAAATTCTAATACCCAAAGATAAAATCCACAACAGCCTGAACCAGACAAACGTCTGCACAACTACATCTACCGGTACTACTGCCAACCACTAACACCTACCAGTAACCTGGATTCCCTAAGAGTACTGACTTGAGTCTGTACTTACTGGTTTTTAAAACAATATATAGCTGAAGTAATCACAATGGACAGAAAATCGAAAAAGCAATTACATATGATGGCCATTCAACACACACTGAAAAGTCATTTGTAAGCCGAGCACAGCTTAAACGCTAGACGTTCAATTTGATTTATTGATGGCCCATCCGTCCGCCTCAAATAAAAAAAAGTTTACAGTACTTCAGGCTTATATTTAAGTGAAGGAATAAAGGCCTATCTTGTAACAAATGATCAATAATACCCACAAAATTGCACATGAAATTTCTTCGGTTAGACAAAATTCTTGGATCATATGACATACTTGCAAAATTCTGAATAGCTCAGAGAGTCTCTTTAATTTTTGTATTTATTCTATGCAAAGTAAGGACGAGAAGTACAAACTACAAAGCAGTTAGCATGCAAAGCAGACTGAGTTAGCAATAAAACTGCGACTAGCATGGAAACTTGTGAAATATGCTGCAACTAAAAGTTACCACCTTCACATAAGAATATAGTCAAAGACTAAATAAAATTAACCAGTAAACGTAAATACATTGAGCACACAACAAGTTTAGAGCTAACTGGCTACAGTGAACGGTTTAGAGCTGAGGGGCTGTCCATTAATTACATCAACAAAATAGGAGGGAAGGGGTTTGAAAAAGTTCAACAGTTGTTGACAGAGGAGGGGGTCAAGAGAAGTTGACGTCAACAATTTCACTTTTTTACAAATGATAAAATGATAAAAAATAGGAAATTTCATGGAATACTATTTAATACAATGGAAAAAAGCCTGACAAGCAAAACATAGGTCATCACCACCACGTTATGACACTTGATGAACAAAAGAAAGGGGAAAAGGTCTCATCGCTGCAAAAATAATAACCTTCTAAACTTTTTAGGGGACCCGTCACTGGTCTTAGTGGGTGGGGGGTCAAAAATAGCCCAACAATTGACATAATTAATGGACAGCCCCTAACTGTGAAACATACGAACCTTCTCCTCGCATAGCAGTCAGAGATTGGTTGAGGTTCTCACTATTATGAAGATGTTGCATTTGAGAAACCATGAAATCCTTCATCTTGAAACACACACACACACACACACACACACACACCATCAAAATACTATAAACTAAACGATGTCTGATTCCAACTTAACAAGCTTATTATGTGCACCTGTTTTTTCAGGCAATTTATCAAACCAGCAGACTGAATGCAAAACTGTAAAAATAAATAATGATATGCCAAATACTTAACGTAGTACCACAAAACAATATTTCCACTTAAAGATTTGGGTAATGCTACAAAATTTCACTATCTATACTGCTGTCAAAAATGCAACTGGCTGTGTGCTTCATCGGTGACCACAATACAAAGAGAAAATCTTTACAGGATTAAGAACAGAAACGAGGAAAACTCAGAGGAATATCAACTACAAATGGAGTGATGCTATCAAAATAGCATGTTTGGTTTCTATGAAAGGGTTGAAAATTGAAATAACTGCAGGTCTCGAGTCATCGGAGGCAGTCAGTACATAAGCATTACATCATCTGGAAAGAAATCAAATGAATTCCAATCAAACTGGAGGAAAATATTATCAGACCACTTTATAAGAGCACCCTATAAGAAAGAGGAAGACCACATCTGTTGGACGTGGAAAACTTCAGCAGAATCTCTACTCAATAGATTTACTACCTTCTCCATACTAGAAACAAAACAGAAATTGCTTGGTTATCTTTCACTGGTGCAAAAGCTAAATCAGTTAAAATGGCAACTGCTGTGAAAGTCGGCCATCAGCAGCATTACTCAACAGACCAATTCAATTCACCAACTGCTGAGATGTTCATCCATCTCCCAGGACACAAGCATTGTCCATACTTTCATCTCCAGCTGGCTGGACTAGACCAGTGCTGCCTAGGCAGGCATCCCACAATGCATCCTTCTGCCTATCTTAAATGCTTCTGTACCAAGTAATCTACAGTCTTCCTTCTACTTTCCAGAGGATATCACATTTCTATTTTAATATTATAAATGTCTTCCAGCTGTCTGCCAATCACCAGCAGGATACAGTTTAAGGTCCATTATTCTATTAGGAAATCTCTGAGACAGGCAGGAACTTTGCTACTAAATCCAGGACCTCAATCACCGCTGCACCTCTATTCCTAAAAATCAACCATCTTGCTTTTCCAGATAAGTCTTGTTTGCTGATCCCAATATCAGAACATCCTGCTTGTACTGTAGCAGGACACTTACTATTACATCACATGGCCTATACCAGAGGTCGGCAACCTTTTGGACAGTGAGGGCCAAAGTGCTATATGGCAGTGTCTGTCCGTGAAGAATGGAATGTAATTAAATAACTTTTGATGGGCCCCAAACAAGTTTTAAAGGGTATGTCTTTAGAAAGTTTGTGCTGGAAAAAAGTTTAAAAGTTCTCAAAAATATGCAAATCAAGTGCAAAACATTAGTGATGACCTTGGTTTTCTTGCCAGACTTAGAAAAAGTGCTGTTTTTTTTTACAAAAAACGCTGTGGGGGCCGGAGGGCCGGATTAAACTCATTGGCGGGCCGGATGTGGCCCACGGGTCGTAGGTTGCTGATCCATGTCCTAGACTATAGAACAACAACCCTTCATAGTCACCCTCACATAATACGACCTTCATAGTCTCATGCTTTTTCATTTCTTAAGCCTACAGCTTTTCAGGTGCTTTGTTTAACACACGGTTCCTCTAAGACGGACACGGTGTAAATTATTCCTTACATTACACAAAATATTATGAAATTATAGTAACAATTTGCACATGGAAAAGAGCCAAATGTAGAAATGCAGCAACTTCAAAAAGAGTCTACAGACAGTTATTAATAATCCACAGTTTGCAACCGGCGCAGCAAGGCCTCTGGATGGACTTCTGGCTAATGAAGTCACAATATCATCTACCGCTTAGCTATCATCAAAAATTGCCCATAGTAACTTAATAGTCGATAAAACACGGATATGATGATTGATGATGCTGAATGAGCCTGACAATGAGTCACACACAATCACAATCATGCTAACTGCAATTTATTGATTACTCTAAGCAGACAAATCACAATTTTGTTCATTGTTTCTACTGAGACATTAAAAAATTCGAGACACAACCAGAGAAAACTGAACATCTCAAGCTCCTAAGTACTGTATAAATTAAGCACAAATGATGTATGACCTATTAAAGAAAAGGTTTTGAACAGCATGAAAATATGAAGACTGTGATACATTGAAACATTCAGACAGAAATGGATATCTGCTCTATTTTAAAGCCATACAAAGTTAACTTGCATTTTATACAGAAATGCAAAAGAAACCAGCCAAAAGTACAGTATTACTATTATAACAATAAATGCAAACGTGTTAAGTATTCTAAAATGATATGTCTGTATCTTAGGACTGAGTTTACTCACCATGAATTTTGAGGCTTGCTGGCTCTTTCCTGATTGATTAACATGAAGTTCTTCCATAGACAATTGCAAGGTCAGAATATCCATTGCAAATGAAAACAGTAGACGTCCTCAGCTTCTAATTCTAATGAAAGCATTCAACATGAAATTCAGTAAAAGATATTCATCAAATACTTGCTATACAGAGCAGGAGGTCTTGGTATATATATTGTGCTTGAAAACAGATACAGTACCGGTATATTAGAACAGTCAGTAAGAAAATCCGTTTACTGTTTCAACTGTCACTGCCATTTTGTCCAAACGGTTCCATTTGGCCACAACTCTTGCATTTAAACATTTTTCTTTCTTGATCCACAATCTGCTTAAACAATTTGCATCTGTGGCCTCTTGTGCTGCTATAGTGTGCCAATGTAAAGAATTGATTGTATGGCACATCTACTTTCCCAGTCATTATTTTGTATGTTTCTATCAAGTCCCCCTCTCTTTTCAAAGGGTCCGGATCCGGTGATGATCAATGCCATAAAAAGACTGACAAGCAAAAAAGGTCATCGACACTTTTTCACACACTTATACTTGTATGTACTTGCAACGAGGACCCTGGAATTATGCTTTGAAAAAGACTGAGAAGCAAAAAAAGGTCACCAACTTTTTTGTACATACTTGTTAGGTCAGGGGCCAGTGGCCTGTGGCCCGGAAATTTTATAGCATCCTGCCATTAAAACTAAAAATAATAATCGCATCCTTCCATAAAAAGCAAAATTTCTGTCGCCAGTCCTAAGAAGGGTTAGGGTTAGGGTTACGACTACTACACGAAAGCCTAGAATTCATTACATCAACTTGTCTGCAATTAAACTATTAAAATCTCTAATAACTTAGTCTTTCGAACTCACCTCGTCATTTTCCCAAAGAAGCTGTGACGTCGAAAACTTTACTCAAAACGACAGTTGGTTTCATCAACAACAACAACAACAACAACAACAACAACAACCACAGACACTTGAAACCTTTCAGGGCTCTCTGCCTGAAAGCTCACGCAATCAACCAGGCACCAAAGTCGCAAACGGGCGCTCAAAGACTCAATGGCCTCAATCCGTAGCCAAGTACTCTATTTACTTACTTACTACCTAACTCCCAGCCCTTTAATAACGCTGACAATCATTTATTCGAGGACCAGTTCACTGTCATTTGTGCACCTGTGACCATCAGGTGGACTGGGTTACTGTACAATGCATATATTACAACCAGAATCTCAACTATAATTTTGAGAAAATTGTTCGAAAGTTTAACTCACCTTCCAAGCATGTAAATAGACGCTTTTTCACTTTATAAATTACGAGTTAATAGTAAGGTTTTCATCTGAAAAGTAATCACACGATATCCTGAGCCCCAAACTGGCATTGAATAGATCATGCCGGCGTACCTTATTGGCTGCATTGTGATCACGTGAACTACTAAAACAACAAATTGCACTAGGTGCAATAATGTTTTGGTATCCAATTCTGTTCATCGATAGTGACTACAGGTCCGTGACAATTATCTCCTGCGATCGGTTGACTACCCTCAAATCCAGCAAATGAAAGAAAAGAATCATGTGTTTGTCCACGCCACTAACATCACCATAGATCACCGATCGCTCCATTCGCAACAATTCAACAACAAGCCACCCGAGTACAATATGCGATGGGGCAGGCAACTTACGGCAAAGGAAATGCGTCTAATTACAGACAGCAAACCGATTTCCGCCAGGCACCAAACAACGGGCCAGCGCACAAGGTCTACAGACACTAATAAAGAATACCTCCGGGCCTATATTCTACTAACAACTAAATAATAAAGACATATTTCTCAACGCCCCTGGATTTATAAGCGGTTGACTTGCAGCAGATACAGCATTCTCCCAGACAATCTGCTCTGCCCTTATTTGCTAATCAACCTGCAGCAATGCGTGTCAGGCTTCGAGAGTGTAAAACATGGAAAACCTAGTGTTTCAGATATAGAGCAGATGTTAAATCTGCAACTAAGTAACTGTCAACAACTGAACACAAACAACTGAATGTGAATCCATACAGATATACTGTAATAGCAGCAATCATTTCTATCAGCAAGCATTTGATCAAAATGTTTCACATGCTCCTTAATTAACTGCACTAGCATTCAATATTTAACAAACACAGAGTATCCCATATGCCATCGGTTATTTAGATGATCGTTCTAAAAGGTGGTCCAGAATAACCTAATCTTAGAGAAAATTCAATATATTGTTTCGTTTTTATAGCCAAGTCCATTATCCAATAGAACAATGAAGGCGTGCTTTTCTCGGTAACTTCATTTCTAGCACCAGCTGAATCCAGCTAAAAAATAACACATTTAACCAATTACTGTTGCTAACAGTGCAAATCTAAAATCTGAATTTAAACTGAAGTTTTCTGCTTTACAGTCCTTGAATAGACAAATAAACTCTTGCCATAATGTCATCACAATGAATCAAACAAAGAGTCCTGGTTTCAAAAGAGTTAACAATTCTAGCCAGCAATACAGTTACAGCCCATTAACAGATTTTATTTAGAGTTAACACACACATAGGGCTACCACTTTCTTCCAATTCCCTGAAGTTTGTGTCAATGGGGTTTTACTGTAGATGCTAACAAATAGATAATTACCAATACATTACAAATATCTACTCACCGCATAAATTAATCCAAGAAACAGACTACAGAGCAACTGTTCTGTGACCTTTCTTCTCAAATAACTTTGATGCACACCTTTTGAGAGGTCTAGGAACAAAAGTCACAAATGCCTGTAACCTAGTCAAATATTTAATACAATGCAGCAAAATTCAAAAAATATTACACTGTGCTGCAAATTTTTATTTCTTGTCCAATGTTTTCCGATTTAATCTTTGGAATTCATTACCACTGTCAGCTGTTCCACTGACATCACCCTACGACTTTTACTGTTCACCCGATTGGGGTTACCACTGAAAAATTTTCACTACGGAGCTTCAAAAATTTTTTTGGGAGGGTTCTATTTTAGGCCGCAGAGTGGACCTACGCAGAAATCTCTTTGTTTTGCACGGATGGTTAGAAAGAGGAGTAAAAAAGCTAAACAATGGCGTATACCTCATCTTCTTATATAGCTTTTATATAGCCCTATATAGCTCTTATATAGCCCGAGATATAGCAAATTAAATAATGAGTTTTTATTTTTGAAGAATGTTTTTCCAAAAAATAATTCCCCAGTACGGTGATGGCATCTAAAAATTTAATCCCCGGTTAAGGGGTTAAATCAACATCAGCAAACTATGCACTTACTTGGCTCGCTTCCTTGGCTCAATGATATTTTTCTTTTGCAAATGCTTGAACATTATTTCTGCGATATGTCCCTCGGGCTAATAATAAAACAGATAAGCAGAGTTACACGGCTACAACCAAACCCGAAATTCTGATACGCTGTAATCCACCAAGAAAGGTCAAAATGAACTCGGCCAATAGAGGAACTAGAAAGTACAAGTAGTTAGTTTACATGCAGAAACAAGAAACCCCACTTCAAATCATACACAAATGAATGCAAGTAGAAAAAATGAAACATTGCTACTAAGACAAAATATATACATTATGTATGACAAAAAAAATAGATTCTTAATTTCTACCAAACAATAAAATATCTCACTAAAAAGTTAATAGCACATGGAACTATTCCAAAAAGCACACTACCTCTATAAATCCAATAAACAAAAATTGAGTTTAAATTTAGTGCACAATACATGAATTAATTGTAGAAATAGTCTCACCTTCACTTGTCTCAAAGAATCTGAAAGCTCCTCAGTCAACTGGATGTTCACGACTGGTTCCTCGTAATTAAGTCTCCCCAGTTTCTTTGGCATGTTTCTGTTTTCCTGTCTTTCCAATTCTTTCCATGCGGCTCTTGTCGCAAGCTTCATTTCTCGTAATTTAAGTTCCTTCTTAATGGACTTTAATCTGAAAAATTGGAAGGCACACTGAAAACACATGGCCGATAAGAAATAGGTTTAGTAGGCAACAGCATCAAACACTGACATAACATTCATGTAGCACTTAAATAAAGGTGAGTTAACTGGGAAGAACAAGAGGAAAAACCGTTTTCATGACCGCTGGACCTATTGCATCACCCACTTAAGACTGTGTATGAATGACTTTTGATTGAAAAGAGGAGAAATAATAAACACAGTAGCTGGCATGTGTGAAAAGTTCAGTAACTGCAGTATAATGTTATTTAGCAAAACACTTTTTGACATAATTTGCAATACATTGCACTGTTGCTGAATTTATCCACAGAAGTCTAACACCCAAACATCCTCATCCTCATCATCATGCAAAATGTTGCCAAATTCAGGATGCAACTGAATCTTTAGCTTCTCATTGATCACTTGCACCATAAAGCCCACATTCACCTGATTGCCAGATAATCAGAAGTAATAAATCTCTTTGATATTAAACATTATTTTTAAGATATAATAACTATAGAAGCAAAAATTACTCTTACCTAAACTTTTCATTTTCTCTCAATTTCTGTTCTTTTTCTTTCTGACATCTTCTTTCAGCCACATGCCTTTCTTTCTCCAACCTTCTTTGCTTCTCGGTCTTCTTTCGTTCCACGCCAGATTGGAAAGTAGATACGACGTTTGAATCATCCTTGCTATCATTCGCGTTCTTTTCTGATTTCTCTTTATCATCGTAGGTAAGACCAACAGACATCTCCTTCAGCCAAATTGCCTTACAATGCAAAGACATTTGAATCAAGTAAATGCCACAAGAGCAACGAGTAACAACCCAAAACCTACATTTTATCATTAAATGCTGCTTATCTCTGCACAGCACAGGTCTCTGACTAATACAGGAGATGCAATTTTTGAAGAGATCACAAACAGCATTAGGCTATCACTTCAGTCATCTGTGCCATGCGAAAATCTAAAGGAACAAATGCGCAAATGCTACAAAAGAGCAAACATAATACAAATGAAAGCCTTTTTACAACTCACTTCACTCGATCCTGATGAGGTCGCAGGAAAATAATTGTCGAGTGCTTGCTTCAGTTTCATCTCACATTTTTCCTTCTTCTCCTCAATTTCTATTGCCTTTTTCAGAAGAGCCTATGTGAAAAAATCCACATTTTAACTAAAATACCTAATAGAAAATGTTCTTGGCTAAATAAAGCAAAAGATAAAAGTATGTACATAATAGTCTGATCATGGCTCTCTTGGTCAAACGATCACGCCTAAATCCAGAACCTAAACGTGGTAGAAGACAATGTTAGATCGGCACGTTCAATCGAAGAACATTTTAAGAAATTGCAAAAGAAATTTCATATTCAATGCATGTCTGAAATTTTCAGATATGGCAATTCATCATTCCAGTATTTCACGAGAGGATTATTGGTAGCATTCCTCTATCATTCTCCTATATATAACTGCCTGTAAGAGGCCTGCTTATTACCTAAATAGCATTTGACTGAAGAAAAGTGGCTGCTGTTTCTACAGTCAAATAGATATGAAGCAAAGACAAGATCAATGACAGATTAGACCAGCATAAATTCCACAAAAACTCCATCAAGCTCATTGCATAGAATGTAAGTTTTTCACAAGATTCATGCATTTGCAAAGCATTTAAAACTGATACAATAAAAGCTATACCTGATGGTCATCATGCAGAGGATTATAAGAAGCTCCCGGGTGTGGAATTTCAAATGTCTCAATTGCCGATGGTTTTACTCTGTATTTAGGCGGCGGCTGAAGATGAAAAATACACTTTGGCATATAATTTAAAACATCGGCAAAAAGGCTTAAGCTAACAATAATTGTCATAGCAAAATAGGACCTGTATGCCAGAATCAAACAAATATGCCCAAACTGATCTCTTATTTCCCACATTCAAATGGCGCTTAATTGAAAATATACATCGTTGATGACTTCTCATAGAGCAGCACATAGGACAGTCGCAAGCAAATCAACCAAATTTGGTTTCTAATTAACAAAGCAAAATATTTATAATTTTTTCTAACAGACAACCAAATGCTACAGAAGCCTATAAACATGAATTATTGTCTATGAATTCTAAACAATTTACACTACACTTTATTGTGAAACAGCAAGTCAGATTCGTCTGAGAGAAAAGTTGAATGTCATTATTACCAGTGACAGCCACATAATGAAAAAGCCCATCTGTTAACCTGCGCTTTATCTACGCATGCACACACACAAACACACACACACACTCGGCCCATTTTCAAAAGCAGGCTAAAAAGCCATCTGTTTAGGGAGTTTTCATGACCTCTGTAAAGCACCCTTGTTTTTGGTTATGCTATGCTAACAGTGCTATATAAATAGTCCAGTATACAATACAATACACACACACATCCCCAAGTCTAGCATTGCTAAGACGTGGATGATGCACGTACAAGTTATTCATTCATTCTACAGCATGGCAATGAAAACTAAACAAAAAAATTGTAGAAGTCTAAATGTGAATAAAAAAATAATTCTATTTAAAGTTAGCAGCTTGGAAAAGTCTTAACTAACAATTCCATTACCTTCACTCTTCGCTTTTTGCATACTTTTGCAAAATGCTCATCCATTTCTTCAGAAGGAGTCAAATCTTTCAAAGAAAACAACACTAAATTAAAAAACCCTATGCAAAAGACGAGTACATATGCGTCAGTCGGAAATCAATTCAAACTTTGGACATTCACTCGACCCCCTTGAACTTCATATATTATGGTCGAAACATTGTAGAATTTAACGCATGACCTCACAAAGTAAGCAGAACCCATTATGTCTAAATCTGACCTTCTGCACCAGAGGAAACAGAAACTCTCAACGTCACCATTTTTTCGACAAAATTGCAAGGAAATCTTATAAATAAAAATAATAAGCTAAGTCAAAATCAAAATGCAAATGACAGTGTTTACCCGTGCTCCACAAATCATACGGAGCGCGAGATGCAGGTCGTCTCTTCGAAGTCGTCTTTGAAACTGCCTTTGAAGCAGTCAATTTCACTGGTTTTGCCACCGGCTTAAATACTTTCTGACTTCTAAAATAAAAATCAAATTAACAAACTTTAAAATTCTGCAAATGATCACAGTTTGGCAAAATAAGGTCTAATAGATTTAACGGGAATGAAATTAATTTAGATATATAGAGAGTATCAAGATTCACATCAGCACGCATACATGAAGGCATACGGAATCGACACAAGGCACACTTTTACGAAGCACTAAAAATATCAGACTGATTTAGCAGGTAAATATCTAAATTCACATTCATAAAATAATAAAATATATGAATATATAACAATCTGCAACAAAATCCATTAAATTCAATCCATTAACAGAATAGATCAGTGAAAGACATTTTGCATGGCTAACCATAAAAGCTAATGCAGCAAAATATAAAATGCTTACACATGGACTGGTGGAATGGAAGAGTCGAGTTTCAGACCTTGATGGCATTTCAAATCAGCGCTTGATTTCTTTCCTGCAACCATCAGAAAAATATTGCGTGAAATGATGTTTCCCAGGAAATAAAAAGCATCCTGAAATGAATAAACTTCACAGCGTTGAGCATATTTGAAATTTCAATTGGGTGTAAAATAATGAGAAAGTTATCAAAGACACATCCAATGAAATCGAAATATTTAAAAGTAATTCCAAGCATTTTAATTTATTCAATAATAGTTGATAATTTAAATTCAGGCTGCCTTAACAACAATAGATCAAAATTTCAAAGCATGGTTTCTTTATAATAAATTTCTTTATAATAAATAATAGTAAATATCTTAACAAATAAATGTTTCAAATGTTCATGCTATTATATGCAACTTCAGAACAGTATGGTCATACTTGAGGAGTCTTTCAGGTTATCGATAAAATACAGTCTACTGTTGCCACCAGAAACTCTAAAATCATCAAAATAACAAATCTGAAAAATCACTTAAACTTGTTCTTTATAATAACTTTCAAATATTCCATATATTTTCTTATCTCACAACATTATCCAGTGCCAGATTTCTTCAGAGCTCTAACAGGCTTCAAACACCCCAAAAAACACAAATATAATGACTACACAAAGTGTTATGCTACCATAAAACAAACCAGCACAATTAAATAAAATAAAGTTCAAGTACTTTGTCAAACACATTGGTTCAAGCAACTGCAATTGTGGAACTTATCTTCGCTGCTTCTTCAATTAGACACAGCTGAACACTGCATGGAATGGCTAGCGATTATTAATTATGTGCACATGCAGTGTCTGTCATCAGCCTGTGTCCTTAGTCGCTTACACACACAGGGGATCGTACATGAGTTTATCTCCAGAAACAGCATCAAGGTTTATTATTAATATTATTATTATTATTATTACCAGACAATTTCTTCAGTTCAATAGACAAGACTAAGGTCCAAGACAAGAGTGCTTAACAAGTGGAGTCAAAACCTATCTTAAATAAATATGTTTTTAGGTTCTTGCAGAAAGATGCCTCGGTCACAATGTCAGGTAACTCGTTCCATAGGATTGGGTTAGCCTTGGAAAAGGACCTCTCACCAAACATGGACATATCTTTGGGACATTCCTAATAGGGATTGCTGATAGTTACATTTGATGAAAATCCATTCTTAAGAGGGATTAGGAGACATTTTAAATATATTAATAAATTGTGTCTCTATTGTTTTATTACAAGATATTGTTAGATATATTAATAACTGTGTGCAAATAAATTTGTGGGGACGCTAAACACCGGGATTATCAACTCTGCCTTCCCACACTAAATTCATGATTTCACGGTGCTCAATTTTATAACTAGCAATGATCTGATTTTTGTTCCTTTTAAGTAGTTTCTCCAGTATGGGCTTGACACAAAGTTATCTGACCCCAGGAAAACCCTGATTTTCAGTGGAAGAATTTTGTGGGCCATCGACTGATATTTTTACGATTATAATTGGCGCTATACAAGTGAGTAGCTATTATCGCTAGACCACGTGGCAGTAATTATATCCAAACGTTACAAAACGTACCATACTACCATAAAAGTCCAGTCTCAAACCTTCAACAGATTAAAATAGATCGTGCATATCATGTCTAATTTATCAGTTAAAGCCGATTTAAAGGGTGAGTCTATAGAACGCGCCAGGTGAGACAAATACTATCGGGTGTTTGTTTACCCTGTCCGTTCGTCGGCCCTGGTCTGTTCGAGGAACTCTTCGACGTCGTCGACTTTCGATGCCCTACGCCAGCCTTTCTTCGTCTTCTTGCTGACTCGTTTCCTTCTACGAGGCTCCGGATCGACAATTTCCTTCGCCATTATAAGGACCTCCGATTAAAGAACGAAATTAGAGGAAAATATACAAGGAAAATATCATAGATTTATTATAATACAATTAATGATATTAATGTCTATGGAAAATATCGTCCACTGATATTAAAGTAATGCAGTACATTCTATGGTCTAGAGAACTAAACGCCAGTATTTGCATAGACTTAGTATTTGGCACCAACGAACTGGAGCTTTCCATTTGCTAGGACAGCGGTTCCCAAACTGTGGTCCGCGGACCGGAGGGGGTCCGCGGAGGATATGGCGGGGGTCCGCGAGAGCCTCCCAAAATATTTGTGGTTAGGGTTAGGCCTAACCATAGGCGGATTTTTATTAAAGGCTAGGGTAGGCTTAAGCCTACCCAACTAATCCCATCAAAACAAAAACATTTTTCTTCCATCAACACCAGGTTTTTCGCGTGCTGGACGGCACCCCCATGCTAGCCTACCCAAATATTAAACTCTAAATCCGTCTACGGGCGTAACCCTAACCCAAATGACCTTTTTTGCTTGTCACTAAGTAAGTAAGTAAAATCTCGTTAATTTCTAAAGCGCTTCCAAAAGATGCACCGAAGTAGCTCCTTATTCCTATGCGCTCAATCTCAAATGAAGTAGCTATAGCCAAAGGTGGGTCATTCATGCCGGGTCATTTAATCAAAAGGGCGAGTGGGCAGGACGCTATAGCTATGGAGGAAATGATTTTATAAAGAGAAATGATTTTAGTTTGGAAAGAAAAACATGAGGAGATGTTGCAAGAAGGGGAGAAAATTGTGACTCAGAGTTTGTTATTTGGCTTTGATGTAGACAACGAAGGGATATTGGAATTGAGTTCCAAAGCTCAGGTGCCGCATATGAAAAAGCACGATTGCAAATTTTCAGAGATGATTGATTCAGAGGTCGAAGGAGAGTTACATGAGAAGAGGATCTAGTAGATCCAGGTTGTTGTGGAATTATCAGATTTCTTAGGTAGACTGGTTTTGATGTATGGAGTGAGTTATAAGTCATTGATATTATTTTATATTCAATGCGTTCTGTTATCTTGAGCCAGTTTAAGAAGGATGATAACCTTTTTGCTTGTCACTTGTCAAATAATGTGGTCCACGAGATAAGCCGGGAACAAAATAGGGGTCCGCGATCCAAAAAGTTTGGGAACCTCTGTGCTAGGCCATCCATAATTATAACGTACGCAAAATTCATATTTTCAGGCCCCTCCCCTGTTTCAACTCGTACATTTTTGGAACCCCTGTGCGTATGTACAAATTAGTATCTCTACCCCTCCCTGTTAAATTGACATAAACTTAATTTTTAGCCATGGTCACGACTCACAAGGCATACGGTGGACTAAAGTTGTCACAGCTAAAAACGCAAGAAATGTGCCCTAACGAATCTCGTTGATCCATTGCTATGTGCAGTTATCAAATCACCTAAATTTTGCCACAGCCATCTGTAAGAGAAAGGGAGAGAGAAAGTCTCTTTAAAGAACTCAAGGTGATCGTTGAAACTAGCCGAAGCGCTGCTCGCACATGGGCAGTTCATTTGGTCCCTTCAATGAATCCGTACTTATAGCCAGAAAATGGAAACAAAAAAACATCAAAAAATGTTCATAGTCTTTCACAAGCAACAGTAAAACTGATGATCCACGCCTCAAAAATGTCGTCTTAATCAACCAACGCACAGTAAAATAACACAGAATAATCATGAAGACAGTAACTGTAACATAATAGCTTCATAAAGCCAAGACGTATACATGGCCAAATCCCATTTCTTAACATATCAAGTGAAATCTGATATATCAGGAACTTAATGACACATAAGGAAACCATGTTATGTGACCCATGCAAAAAAGTAACATTAATTAGCAGAAGCAATAAAATGTGCAAATGTGTATCTGACCATGCTCTAATACATAAGCCTTGCAAAAAGATCAACATTCCAGCTTCACAAACACTGACTTCCGACAACAAAACAGACAGCAGTTTGTATATTTCAAACACGAGAAGTTTCTAAGCATAACATGCTGTATATATATATATAACTAAAAGCTTACATTGAACAAAAGGAAAAGTCTTTTAAAAAACAGCTGTTACAAAAATTGTTCAACAAGGCTAGGTCACTTAAAGTGGCCAATTGATTCACAAAAGCAAAAACCAGAATTGAGTGAGACCCTGTTAAAACATACTTTGCCAACTATTTTGCAAAAATACTTCAACTTCGATTTCACAGAAACAGTTCTAAGTATTCGACTATTTTATAATAATTCACAATTTTGTTTCATTTTATACACGTACTTTTCAAACTTTACACAGGTAATTCAATTATGGATTTTAAGCAACTTTAATATAGCAATAATTCTGAAATGTATGGTGCCACTTCAGGACTATAACACTACAAAACACTAAAATGGCATCCTAGGCTCCTAGCAATACACTTTAATGACCAATACTGCAAAACCAGTGCTCTAATCAAAGGCTCATCCATATAGTACATATGCAAAAATGCATATTTTCACCCAACCCCTCCGTTGCACACACTGTGCATATGCAAAATCTCCTAAATCCAGCTCCCCCCATCAGTGCATATGTACTATATGGATGGACCCTAAGCAGTTTAACCATGGCTCAAGAGCTGCTGACAGTGAAGTTTAATTACAGTCACATGGTACTTAGCTGACACACATACATAAAGTCTCTGCCAAATTGGTTTCTATCAGAAGTTATCTACAGCCCATGTCTAGTTTTCATCAAGCAGTAACCATATAACAGTTTCTACTCTAGGCTGAGCAAAAAGAAGAGGTTTCAAAGTTAAAAGGAACTTCACAGCATATTGCAAACATGAAACACAGTGCTAAGTACTGCAGTATTCTGTAAAAAAAGGCATACGTATATTACTAACGGTACAAAATATACCATCATGTAAAATTTTCTTAAATGAACACATGTAGTCAGCTATTCAAATTTCATATGAAAGTGATCACCGCCTAATTTGCCAAAATACAGTCAGGATACAACTGCTGTACATAACAAATAATAATAATAATCATACTTTAAATGACTTAGTAGGATTTCTCCTGCGTTGAAAACCACTGTCACTCACTCCCCTGCATACATTCCTCTAGTCCAGCTTCCATTAGAGCTCACGTTACATACACTAATGTAGGAGAATACAGTCCACAAAAAGATGCATACAAGCATATAAATATATATTTATATCGTGACTTCAACTGATTTATAATAAGTTAATATAAAATCTGCAGCAAAAGCATTGGAACTGATGCCTGTATGAACAAATTTAAGAGAATCAAACACTTCGTCAAGTCTGCGGATAGTGCAAGGGAGAGTTATGAATAAACATTAGGCCCAGCCATCAAAATACTAATTAATCTCAGGCCCTGATGACGATACTCAAAAGGGCAAGCATTAACGGTTTCTTCATCTTACTTCTTAGACAACAATATGACAACCATTTGCATATACCAGTGACAGCTTAATATAAGTATGCATTTCACTGCTTCAAAATGCACTCCACTGATGATAGAAATAAAAAGACTAAACTAAAACGGGTTCACGTAGTATGTGGTAAAGTGGATTGGCAACAAAAAACTATGCAAGAAGCATAAACTTAATAATAGTCAGCGCCATAAAATGAAATCTACTGAGTATTTTAACGGAAAATAAACTCTCTGAACTAGGAACCCGAAATCATGAACACTGAGACAAGCTTATGCAGTAATTAATATGAGCATATAATGATTCAAAATGCAAAGAGGCATCCACAAAAAACCCACACAATTTGTCTACGTTAGCTTTTTCATGCTACAAAAATAAGCAAACAACGTGAAATCATGTCTACAGCTCTACAGTTACTATCAGAAGTAAGGCATTACAAACGACCAGAAATGCTCTGCTGGTTAACCGTGGCAACAACAGCTCAACACAAGTGCAGTTCCATTGCAGAAAACATTAACACGGCTTTACGAAAAGCAAGAAATACCAGCACAAAGCAAAGTCAAGCTCTTTGCTTCCAAGATGAAAACTTTCGCGATTATTACATTTAGCACAGCCGGCATGCATAGCAAACAGTGCACACAAGAGTAGTGAATATAACCTGACACACAAAGACTGACAGACAAACACGAAGAATATGCACGTAATAATTAATCAGAACTGGAGGACCTTATGTCCAAATCAGCCGCAGCACAATATCTGCGAGTTTTATAAATGCCTCGTTCTGCTCTGGCACTGAAGCGCGCTGCACTACTACTCCCAATCCTTCTTGATCTCGAGCTTCCACTCCCACTTGAGGTGCTCGTTCTTGTCATCATCCGTGAACAGGCTCTTAATGTTGTAAGTGCCACGAGCCAACAGTCCCGATGGTGCATCTTCCACCGGTGTTGTGTACGACTGCAATTCCTTCTTTGGTCCATAGCTGCCAACCATGAATGTGTTCTTATCCACTAAAAAAAGACACAGATTCCAGATTCCATTCAGCAATTGGTCTGCTTTATATTAGTGCTGTTCAACGATTAATTTATCTGAAATATTGGAAATAAAACTTCAAAACTTCAAATTCAAAAAATGAAATAAACAATGCACCAGTTGCAGAACAGACTTTTTCAGAATTTCAACTAGTAGGCCAATGAACATTTATGTGACCACCCATAACATTATATAGCACATGCATCATCCATTTCAGTCAACTTTAAACAAAACTCGTGACGTTATCACTTTCAAGCTCAGTTTTTTAAAAGTTTCTTTACAGAAATATGAGGCAAATAATTATGATGCTATTAATTTTTTAATCACGATTAAAGGACAGCACTAATTTATATAAAAATTATTGTAATGATAATTACTATGGAAAACATGCACTAGTTAGCCGTTAATCATAGTAAGGTGAATCATAAGAATAAGAATGCACACATTTCTTCCTTTTTACCTTTAACTCCTGCACGGTAGGATTGTTGAACATACTTGAGTCCTTGAACAATCTCTCGCTGAACATAGAAATAGATCTTCACTCGATATTGGCAACTTTCCTGCAAGATAAGGCTCTTCTTCTTCAATTCCTCAATCTCACCTAAACATAAATTACATTCATGTAATTTCAAGAAAAGTTATCTTAAATTTTTAAAAATTATATTACAATTAACAAACATTAATACAGGGTGGCACAAAAAACCGGACTAGTCAAATTTAGGTTTGCATTTAATATAGTCCAGTTTTTTGCACCACCCTGTATAAATGTAAAAGTTATTCATTTTACAAACCATCATATTTAAATTCTAACCCATTCACTGCTATAACTTAGAGTTTAATCAAGTAATTAACCCTTTACCTGTCCATTTATTTGTAACATAAAATGTAAAATGGACAAGTATTCTTGGGAAGTGTTAAACTAGTTTTAATTCTGCATACCCAGTAATTTTCTCTATGACAACTAAAATTGTTCATATTAATACTAAATTATTGAGCATTTATTAATGGAAGCTAAGCTATTGCAAAGATGCCTAAATAGCTTTCAAACTGCAGTAATAGTGCACAGGTATGATGATGCCTGTTACCTGTCAGATCAATTTCCACATCACTCCTTCCGTCAACAAGAATCGCCAATTTCTGCACAATCACACGTCGTGGATCGTTTGGAACTGTGAGATAAAAAGCAAAAGTGTCCGAATACATAACATAGTTTTACAATCAGGTTCAATCAAAGAATGCTCTTAAATCCACAAAAAAACATAACCCCATCAGAGCACTTTGTTGGATAATGCTATAAGAAATTCATTAATACCAGACTGCTCACTGGTTGATGTCAGGTTCTATACTAAAAGTATAGATGCAATTTGAAAATGCTCAATAATCTAAAGCAGTGGTTCTTAAACTTGTTTGAAGCACCAAAGCCCGCCAGTTTCATATGCACATTCACCAAACCCTTCTTTATGTAAAAAAATAAATAAATAAATATATAAGTTGGGTGTGTGTCTTGACCTCCCTCCGCCAAACCCCAAGACGGACTCACCGAACCCCTAGGGTTCAATCGAACCCAGTTTAAGAACCACTGATCTAAAGCAAACACAAATTTAATAAAATGGAACACATTCATAAAGTGCTGTTTTCTTTAATACTCATAAAAAGCGGCCAGTTTAATAATGATATCAACGTAGGCAAACTTGACCTCAATACAACTTACAGACTTCTAACAATGTCGGATCCGCTGTTCCAAGCAAAGCCTCCTTATACTTCCTCAGAGACTCATCCTCAGCATCTGCTTTGAGGATCTCTTCGACTGACTTCTGAGCCGGCGGCTGGTAGCCCGGTGTCTCATCAGCCACGATCACTTCATCTGCATGATCTGCCATAATTGCCTAACAAAAATCAATACCTGAAAATTACTGAATCACAACAACTGTCTACAAATTTCAAATTATGAACACACGGAGGGTAAACATATTAAAACATATCATCGAAAGCCTACCACCTTCACAGTGTCAGATCATACTGCAAGAACAGCAGAGTATTAATTTTCATGTGGCCATTTCATCATCACTGATTCCACTTGGCTAAGAATAAAACCAGTTAACTCCACAGCAAACCCTACTGTCACTTGCTATTCCATTCCACCTGATTCCAACTGAATCAACTATTTAATTAAGATTCCCAAAATTAAATGATTTTTAAAAGCCAGCTTGAAGCAAGTATTCTGTAACCCCTTCAACTCATTTGTCAATTGTGATAATATCATCCTGGTCTTCCACTGAATATTCATAGATTTTCAAGTGTCTGTAAATATTAAGGATGGCAGACTTCCTGTCCTTTGTTTTGGACACTCTTTACTGCAGCATACATCTATTCCAGTTTGCATGACCATTGACCATACACTGGAAGAAAACAAGAGAAATAAATGCCTACCAGGGCAAACAATTTTCACTCTTTAAGAAACTGGCCTACTATCCAGCTTTCATTTTTGTATGTACAGAAATAAAGTAACTTTATTCTGGAAGCATGGGAATAGTATCCATCTTAATTGGTTAATAGGCCCTTTCCAACCCAACATTCAAGATAAGAGCTTTGGAGATAAAGTCTGCTTAGAACAGGGCATTTAGCCAAAGATGGAGATTAGGGGTCTGTAACACCCACAGGCAAGTCTGCTCATTTAAGGGCTATACTACACAAATTCACATGAGCTACTGTTTCAAAAAGTAGTTACCATAATCACCCTTTCATACAATGTCACCAGAAATGATTTAATGTAAGTTAATATGATGAATATTAGTCATATTGGGTCAGTCCTACAGACATGTCACTGTGTATGACTAGATTAAAATGAAGCCAGGGTGTCTGCAAAATTTGCTTTACACACCCATCTAAATGTTTCTTCTCTAGGACTCTGACTTATAAATGCAAATTCCGGCTGACAACAGGATTTTTATTTACATATTCCTAAAGCGCCAATGGCAGTCACCAGCCCAAAAGAATCCAAAATAGCTTTCAGAGTTGATCAATAAGACTCTGATCAGCACAAAACCAAACACCATTTGATGACAACCATCTGTTTAATTATTTCAAATTAAAAAAAAATTTTGCCATCTATGTGACCCAGTAACTAAACCTCTGCGGCCCGGCACTGGATCACGGTCCACAGTCTGAGTAGCACTGGTCTACACTGTCATGTATGTCTGTAAGACTGTCTTGCAAGTTTTCCAACTCCATTCTAATGAGATTGCTGTTTCATAAGTAAAGAAACTTGGCACCCTCAGTTGTCAATAAAAAAATCACAAAACTTTTGACCTCAATCCGTTCTCTTTTTACTTTTTGCAACTACAGTTTTTAAGACTTAAGCCATTCTGCATAACACTTTTACTTTAACTTTCTAATAGTCTAAAAATAATGAGCCTTGTGCTACATAAAGGGCTATCTGTAGAATACTCTAATTCAGTGCTTCTCAAACTTGTTAGGATTTCTTGCGTGGTGGTCCCTTAGAAATTTTTGTTATGACTTGCAGACCTTATAAAATTTGAATTTCAAATTAACTGTAATTAACACATAGGCTACTTGTTTTGTTAATCAATTATTTGGGACCCCAGACCCCAGTTGAGAACCACGGCTCTAAATGCTTATTGAATTTTCTTTTGCCTAATAAATAATATCAACATTACACAACTTTTCCTTCTAAAACAACTGCAGTATCTTTCCATAAATAACTGCAGTAACAGTCTTTACTTGCAAGACTTCAAGCATGTGTCTTCCATTTGGGAATAAAAGAGTGATAAAAGCTGTCCAAAACTATTCACAGTGAAAGTCACTTGATGTCACAGTACACAGTATTGTCAGTACATAGGAAACAAATTAACATATGTATCAAACAATGAATCAGTTGCTTAGTCATCAATCCAAAAAAGAGATACAGAATAAACAACAGTTTCATAAATACACCAAAGATATGCATTGGGCAATCTGAAATTAGACAATATACCAGTAAAGCACTACTACAACAGCAAATGACAACGAAGACTTGTGATTAACTGATAATTAAAACGATAATACTGATGAAAATCAGTCATGCCGACTGTCGTGACAGCAGTGGGGATGATGGTTGTTGTTGCTGACGATGATGCTAATGATCATCATCATCATCATCATCCATCATCATCATCACCATGCCAATGATTATGATGGTTACGATGAATAGTAGTGCATCAACAGGTTGTCAATATCATAACCTTGTTATCATAACCTTGCTATGCGGGCACTAATCAACATAACATGAATGTGGTTAACATAATAAAGAAGCCGTCAAACTAGTGATCATAATTATTAAAAATGTTACTACGACAACGATGATGACGACGACGAATAATGATAATGAAGATACCGATGATCCGGGTAGGTAATCGTGATAATAATTATACGCTAAAAACGTCAAAATAATTCTAATCTAAAGCCAAGATGCATCGTTAACTTGAATTGCCTTAGTCTCGTCGACGCAAACATCAATTAAATCCGAAAAATCAAGAAAAAAGGTTAAGTAGAATTAAATCTCTACCTTCTCCCTTTTCTAATGTCTACTTCGATTCCGTCTCAACCTGTGTCGCCGCTGCCAATTTTACCACACATTGGAAAGTAAGTTGGAATGCTAAACGTGCTAAACAGCTCGTCAACAGATTGTATTTTTAAAATTGCGACATAAAAATTTCCAGAATGTGGCTCTATTCAAAATGTGAGAAACCGAAATCAATCTGAAAGAAATAAATTGTAAATTCTTTTGTGTGTATCGTCCTCTATCAGAGGATTATATGCATGGGCGTCCACATAAATTTTTACGGGCGGGAGGGGGTGCAAAACAGGGTCTTGTGACGAAAGAAATGAAGAAATTTCCAAAGGGGTGCAAAACATGGGGGCGCAGCAGGGTGGGCCAGGTGCGCCATGGCCCACCCAATATTAAGCCCAATGGGCCACAATGTGTTTGGCCTACCCAATTTCAATTGGCAAATTACAATGTGTTGTGGAACTAATAACCCCAAATCCCCAATATATTGGCATAATATGGCCATATATAATTGAGGTGTCACAGATGTGGAAGACTATTCAAAATTATTATATTTATATAACCATGTAACTGTTTTTTAAATGATCGATTGATCGTAACGGCAAGAATTTCTCGCTGCGCTGTCTTGACTCTGAATTATTGGCCATGTTGGCCCACCCAAAATTTGGCTTGTGGCGCCCTCCATGGTTTTAATTCGTTTCATTACTCTCCTGAATTTTTGCATATCTATAGCCTACTGTAGCACTAGTACTTGCCCTGTCCAATTTCAAACAGGGTATCAATTGTATAATATTTTTGTGGTCTATAAAACCTGTAATAGAAGAAACCAGCTCTCTTAAGCACCATCTTATTTTAGACATTTGAAAGAGAATAGATTTATGAAAGACTTTGTATAGTGTCGTTTCAAATGGCTCATTATTTTTTATGGCATTTCGAAAGCTCTAGAAAAAAATTGAGACAGAATATATTGACAATTCTAGTACGGTTTGGCACAGCAAAGAGTGGGACACAAGAATATGTGGGTTTAATTCATTTCATCACTCTTCTGAATTTTTGCATATCTATAGCCTACTGTAGCACTAGTCCTTGCCCTGTCCAATTTCAAACAGGCCATGTTGGCCCACCCAATATTTGGCTTGTGGCACCCTCCATGATATATCCTAAAGCTTTAGTGCAATTTAAACGAATAATAACTAATAATGCCAGACGACTAGCTTCTGGTAATTCATTGCATCTAATTTTGTCTGTGGTCTCTTAGCAACTTTGGTTGCCAGAAAACAGATGGGGCCCATACTGGGCTAGCCACCCTGGCAGTTGCCAACTTCTACAATGCTATAATTTGAATCTGTCTCAGAGGCATCCATTTTCCATTTTTTTTCATGCAGGCCTGTTTTAACATTACTTTCACACACACAGCCTTATAATAATAATAATAATAATAATAATAATAATAATAATATGATTTAAAGTGGTTTATGAGGCTAAGTAAGCCTGTGTGAAAACCACTGTAGTCCATAATGTTCAACGTAAAGCTTTTGATGAAGTACCCACACAAAACTGGCTTCCAAATTGAAGTCCTGTGGAAAACGAGGGAATATTCTCAGATGGATTCAAAATCGGAAACAGTAAACGAATTCAAAGGTTATCTGGTAAATCTAGGTTACTGATCATAGAGAGTTAGGCCTACTATTGAGGTTTTCACACAGGATAACTTAGGCTCCCAAACAACTTAAAATTACATAATTATCATTAGCATCATATAAGGTGCATAATTAGTGGTGAATAGAGAATAAACGTAAGACGTTTGATTAGAGTGATGCACAATACAGACCAGAAGTCTTAGAATCCAATAGTTTTTATGTGCGTTAGTTAAAACTATATGCTACAAGTGTAACTACAGTTTAACTGAGTTATGCATGTGAACTGCAGACATACACTTAACCAACAACATAATGCCTCTCAGGCCCACTCTAGAACAAAGTTATTTGTTTGATTTCTTTAATTTATAATTTGTAAAATATGCAAAGTAAGTAACTTAAGTTAAGGGGCTTTGGTTGAGTTTCAAGCTGTCTTTGATTTGCAGCTCCTGTATGAAAACAGTTTGAATATGTTAACAACTTGTACAAAACTCCTCATTAAATGTCAGACTTATTGCAATTTCACTAATAAATGTTTATATCTATTTAAACACCAACATAGAACCTAAAAGCATTTAACAGACAAATGTAAACTTCTAAGAACATTTAAGAGAAAGATATTAGATATGAGCTCATTATTATTTTTAATTTATATGACAATTTATATAGTGCAATAAGCATGGGGAAGGCCAAAGTCACAAGCACTTTTCAGAGGGCACTTACAGGAGATATTGAATAAGTTATGATTTAAAGCATCGTTTTGGTGGTATTTCACTGTGACTAACTCAATGGGTCTGACATGGTAATCATTTGCATTTAAGCCAACTACTTTCAGAATTACGCGAATGTTGACTTATCCATTGTAAATGCATACAAAATAGACTTGGCTACAACAGACTGTGCTGCATAATCATGCAAAAGTATGCATTCCTTTTATAAATAAAAGCAAGCTTAACTAGTACTAGTAACATCTTCAATCAATCAATGTATTTTAAATCACTGGATACAACATCCTCAAAGGCCGAAATTAAAATACATTTTTCTTGACAATCAATTACATCTGAGCAACCACTTAAAAAAACAGAATTATAAGCAATACTTGCAACTAATTACCTCCAGATAAAGAAGTTCTGAATGTCCATGATAGATAATAAATGACAAATCCTTGCACATTTTTACTGCTGGTGTATTATTAATGTATCAAACACAACAATACATAAACAATCATTTGTAAAAGTGCACTTTATCTATAGAAGCAGATCCTTGCATTTCATTTTAATAAATGTGAAATGCAATGAAGTTACTTTACTGCAGTTTCAATACGCTTGTCAGACATCTGCCTCTTATACTTATAATTTTTTTTCCATTGTGATCATCACCCTTGTCTCTAATAGTCAGAGTTTCTCAAAAAGTTGATGTTTGTCTCTGATGCTTAGATTTTCTTCCTTCACACGACTCTTTTTCTTCATTCGTTGACGCGCTTCCTTTGCCGACGGAGCAAACTCGATGCCGCTAATGACGACTGCAGAGTTTTGGGCAGATTCTGGTTTCTGATCATCAGTGTTGCTTGACACACTCTCACAAGAATTGTATTTCCCCGGTGAAGTGAGCGGTTTTCTGGGCTGCTTCAATCTGCTCCTGCAATGAGGAAATCCAATAATCAACATGTAGTTAAAATTTTAGACCTCTGAATTTAGAACAAAGCCTCATTCAGTAGAATGGAACTTTGAACAGATTTTAGACTGTTGACAAAAATAAGCCAAAAGTAATAACATTTCATGTTTATCCAGCACCCATGAAAGCTGAATTTATATGAACTAGACTTTCTCCCGTTGTTTACCTACATCAGCAAATCCTTTCTGTCCTGTCCTGTGTGCCTGTGACCAAGCGGTTATTGTATGTGTTTTGATAATTGTATGCAGCTGCTTAGCCAGGATTTATTATAGTGCTCTTCTATTTTGTTAGACAGCAGTTTCTGAGCTTCACTGCCAATTGTTGTCAATATAACAAAGCATAGTGCAACTGACCATATTTCAAAGACATATTTAACTTTCACTTTGTGCCAGTGAACTATTCATGTTAACTGCCCAACAAATAAACTCTCTTCTTCTTCTTCTTCTTCTTCTTCTTCTTCTTCTTCTTCTTCTTCTTCTTCTTCTTCTTATTATTATTATTATTATTATTATTATTATTATTACAATTTATATAGTGCAATAAGCATAGCGAAGGCCAAAGTCAAGAACACTTTACAGGGGTCTGTGGTGCTGGTAATTTACAGACAGTACTGTGCTGCATACACCACTCTCCTTTGCCATGGAGGAAATTTAAGGCAGTTGTTTGGGGGAGAGGGGGGTTGCGGAGGATTGGTGAGAAATT
This sequence comes from Metaphire vulgaris, assembly GCA_018105865.1. Classification (NCBI taxonomy): domain Eukaryota; kingdom Metazoa; phylum Annelida; class Clitellata; order Crassiclitellata; family Megascolecidae; genus Metaphire; species Metaphire vulgaris. The sequence continues at coordinate 577,683 of CM030844.1, forward strand.
GTCATAGCATTACAAACTAAGATACAAATTTTGGGGGAATCTAAGAATGGAGGGAGGGAGAATATCTCCTATCCTGGCCGCCTGTAGACAACACTGTTTACAGATGAATTTATGGTACCATCGTGTTATTTTAGCATAGCAGAAGCATCATTATAGAAAATAATGTGCAGTTATTAATGCCATTTATGATTTATTATTTGCACTGCTATCAGAAGACGATAACAATGAAGTCACATTAGGGTTGAACCTATTTACCTACTGAGCAAGGTTAAAATGAATCCTGTTGCGTGTCTGGCAGGGCTGGAGTCTTTTGCTAATCTATGGCTTATAAAGGCATTATTAACCAATGTTCAGCTAATCTTGTTACACATGAATTTAAGTGCATATAGAACTCTGATCAGATACATCCTCCACCACAGACAGGCCTGATGGCATAGTGTGGATCACAATTCACAAAGTATGAATAACATGTGAACAGTAGCTAAGCTCTGGCATTATTAGCTGAAATAAACAATGGAGGTGAAAATGTACCTGCTTATCAAGAGCAATCGTCATAATTATTTTAAAAAATACATACAAATACCTAACAGAGCAGTCACACACTGTAATAGTAAAAGCACAGGCACCGCGCCATAGACATAAGAGTCATGATGCCACAGGACAAACACAAATATCTAAAGGTCTTCTTCCCCAGGGTTCTTAACTGTCAGAAACTGAGAAAACATAATGCCACAAACTGTAATGAGACAGTGGCATGCAGAGGGGCAAGATTTTTTGAGACACTTGGCCCCCGGGCATCACCTGGACAACTAAGTCTTGGGCATCAACCAGTCTCTGCACAACACGGCAATGAAACTTATATTTCTCTCACACAATTTAGCTTTAGCCAAAATTTCAGAACTTCTCAATTAAATGCTCTGGCTATGCCCATAAAATGCACGAATGTAGGCAAACGGTGCTGAAGACTATGTTACTGAAACCTGTATAGACTACAGCCTTGAACAGTTATGTTTTGAAGATCAGTAAATAATTATAAAGGGTGCATACATCTGTTCTTGCCTCTCTTTCAGCCACCTCGATCATCTCGTCTGTGATCAATCGATAATCAGAGCTGATCTGAAAACCACAGGGCAGATAGTAGAATCAGCTGCAGACTTTTTAATTTTATCTTTGGGGCAAAATGTTCACATAACCTTATTGCAACATTGATACAATCTCATTTACAAAGTAATCCAGTGGACCAGTGCTTCATGTCTCTGTGCATCACAGCTCAAAACAAAATCAAAACTGATTACTTTCTGGTCTTTGAACTTTAGAAAACACATTGGAAATTAGGCAAGATTAGCAAATTTAAGTGAAAATGACAAAACTTACATTTTCACAAATGCAATGTAAAAAAGTGTAATTTAGTAGAATTATCATCGCAACATAGTTGTGAGTCAGGCAGTGCATTAGTCTTAAGAAATCACATTGTATGAAAAGTTGAAAACACAATAAAAGATATGCTTTGTTTGATAAAACCCTCTACAATATGTGTTCACACGCTTCCCTATGCCCTAGCAGATTTTGGAGGTATATCATCACATGAAGAACACGTGAAATAAACGCAGTGTATTTTGAAATTATAAATTCAAACCATACACTGTCTTCTGTGTCATATTCCCGATTCTGATTCTGGACAGACTAAGAGAGATTAACAGACATCAAACAATTCATGTCAATAAACACACAACTCATTCAAAATCACATATGCAAAGAAGATGAAGAAATTATGAAGCATATTGCAAGCAGGTGAATGCCACTTGTTTGTTTTTTAAAAATCAGCAGTGTCAGACTACTCACACCTGAAATTGTCAACTCCCTTGTGTGGGGTTGGTTGGCTAAAGACCATTGCTAATCCCCACTGATGCTACTGGCCAACTACCTTCATCAGACATGTAGCAAATTCAAAGTAAGTTTGGCCAGACAGGGTGGTTGTCAGTCAGTTCTAGCCTTAGGAATTTATGGAATGCACACACTGGCTGACTTTGATGTGGCCCTAAGCAGGACAGTGTAATCCCTCCTTCAGTCCATCTAGGACAAAAAGAGTTTTATAGAACCAGCTCATTTACACAATTATTTTATCATTTTGTTTCTTCCATTTTAATTTGTTTGCTTGTTTGAAACAAAAACTGGTAACTATGACTTACTACAACTATAATTGATGCAAAAGGTCATACAACCCTATAATGTAAAAGATGTTGAGATAATTGCATAACTGTCTCTCCCTATCATCCACTGCCTAGACATTATTATACTTATAGCTATTTGAAAATCACTGCATTGATAATTACATAATCTTTCTGTCCATTCAGCTGCTCTTAGGCAGTAATTAAGCATGACCCAATAGGTAAGTGACATTGGAATCTCCCCCACTCCACTCAGTCTATCCACCTTCTAGCTTTTGTATTTGTGCAAATATTGACCAACTGAATTGCTGTTTTCTGATTGTACTGATGATTCAAATATTATCCCAAGACAACACTAAGTTGACTTCAAGTTTTGTCTTAAGGCTGTCATAAGTTGTGCATGGAACTATTAACAGTACATTGAGCCAGCATGCCTAGTTTCATACACAAAATACCGGTACTGTACTATACACAGTGACATGGGGTATCTTCTTCTCTCTGGCAGTAATGTACAGCTGCTGTCATATGCTGGGTAACTGTCACAACTGCCTACATCTACCAAGCATCTACGGCAGCTCCTTATTCACCAGGATTCCAAGTCTCCAAGGGAGGGGTTGCCATTTAGGGGCCTATACCTGTACATAAAAGGTACACAAAAAGCTACAGGAAAACAAATCTGTTAGATTCTTGTCAGGAAGGCGGATGCTGAGGCAGGCAGAGAGGCTGGAAATTGGAAACCTTTGCTAAATACTTCTTGATGGTTTAATGAAAATTTGATATCTTTAACACATGGCATTGAAGAAGATGATGGGCTGGGTAAACTGAGTTAGCCACCGCCCACATTAAAAGTCTAGGAACACTGCTTGGACTTTGGTCTAACCTAACCGTCTTAGGTGTAAAGTTACACCATACCAGAGGATAGAATGACAGGAGCAACTATTACACAGTTGTTAATATCCATTATCCACTTGTGTTTTATTAATCTCAGTTATATTGAACCTCAGTACATGAAACACGAATAAAATAATAAAATAGATTCCTGACTTAAGATTTCTGCAATATCAACACAACAGGAAACTAACTATCAGCAGCAACCAGAAACAGGGCAGTCAATTAATTCTCAATGTGAAATCTCTTAAGCCTGGAAAAAAGTGAAATTACGCTATCTATGCACTGCAGTTGTACATTTACAGCCAATTGTGATACAAATGCCTTGCACTAAATGCCCTGGGAACGGAAGTCATTAAAAATAAACACAAATCATGTCTCAATGTGAGTAAAATTCCATTACATAAATCATAGAACATGTTTTCCTAATCGAAAATCTAAAAGGCAACAGACAATGTCTAACGAACCATATTTGCACCTAAACTGTAAAATTGTAAACCTTTACGTCGCTAACATGTTGAAAATACAAAGCAAACTTCTACAATCTCAATCTTCCTTGTTAGCAATGTGTGTGCTAACTATTTTAATGAAGGCAATGATCAAATAGATTGACACACACACAAGCACACACACACACATGTTTACAACATACCAACATACATACTACAGTGCAGCATACAAGTATCTGTACCTAAAATTAATTTCAGTAAAAAAACCAGGAAGTGGATCGGAAACAATTGGTTCAGCACAGGCAAAGACTGTAGCAGTGTCATGGAACAGATGCAAACAAGCAATTAGGATAAAGGATAAAAGCACAAAACTAGGACAGAAACACTTTGATGAATTACATCACAACTAAAAATAGTTTCCTCAAAATCTTCTCAGTATCGCAGTCTAAAGTGCTGGCCCAAAATCTCAAAATCACTCCTAATGCCAGTGAAGCATGCAAATTCATTGAATACATTGAAAGTCCAAATTAAAAATGCTGTTCTTTTGATTACTGGTAGTTAGTCTGTCTTACTGCTTCCCACTCTGTTAAATATCCCCCAGCGCTGGGTATGGTTGCTCCCACTTTAAGTTTTTCATGGTAAATGACTGAATGATGATGGTTGCCAGCCCTTTTCTTCCCATATTTCCTTACACAAATGAGTATTTTCATTCCCATTTCTATTATGTATAATTTTCTTTCAGTTTTCATAGTCAATGTGTATCTATCTACCATACATCATACAGACTGGTCAATTTCAGCACCTCGTTCTATTCTAATAAACCTGTTGCATGGTATGGGTGCCAGTTATCTGAATTTCAACTCAGCCTATAGCACATACATACCTAAATAAATACCTACATAATAACTAGGCAAATGCACATACATAATTATGGATGCACATCGTTTCTGATTTAAACATTCAGACTTTGTTTTATCAGGTATGTTAGGTGTGCACTAGAATACTGAATATGATTGGCCCTGATACACCCCGGTAGGTAGAATCTGCTTAGGTGAGTTTGTGCATGGTAATGAACTGGAAATCAGCATTATTATTACTAACAAGAATACAAGTCCAGAGCATGTGTATTTATGCAGACACAAGCAGCATGTTTTTCTTAAAATAATAATTGTTCTATTAATATATATTTTGCATTCAGCATAACTAGAGATAAGATATGTTCTATTCATATTGCCAATAGTGAGTGACATATGGTATTGGATAATGCTAGTGGTGAATGCACATTCACATTTCCTAACAGAAATTCGGTTTTCATGCACTGTCAGGATAATTCACATGGCGTATTAGTTGAGTGATTAGATTTAAACTTGAATCCACCTTGTATTTCTTAGTTACTGTACATCTGTACGTTCTATATGTTTTGCCCATACATCTATAGGCAAAGATAGACATCTAAATAGATGAAATGTTTCTAATGCATATCAATTTCTGCCTATTTCAGTAGAGGGTGCTAGCCCTCTGGACCATATAACTCAAAGATTTAGCCGCTCCTTCCAAAGTATCAAAAGTTATAGCCCTAAACAGCTAGAGGTCCATAGGCAAGACAACATAGAAAAAATGCCATTGTCATAAGAAATTAAGAAATATATTTTAAAAGCAATCAATTTCTGCCAATTTCAGTAGAGGGTACTAGCCCTCTGGACCACACAACTCAAAGATTTAGTTGCTCCTTCCAAGAAATCAAAAATTATAGGCCTAAACATCTGTATGTTCTATATGTTTTGCCCATACATCTATAGGCAAAGATAGACATATAAATAGATGAAACGTTTCTAATACCTGTATTAATATTTTTTGACTGACCAATTTACGGGATAGGTATCCTCTAGGTCAACCTTATTTCCTCATTTTTAATAAATAAAATTTAAATAAAGGCAATTTAAGAATACACACTGTTAATGTATTTAGTTAAGTGTTAGTTAAGTTTTTTCTTCTTTGTTTCTTCTTGATATATGTCAATTTTGGATACTGAGAGGAAAAAATAAAATTGTGATTGATTGATTGATCGATTGATTGATTGAGATAAAAAAGGCACAGCAAAGTCCGCACCGTGGCTTAAGTCCATACGAAGAACCTAAGTTCCATAATTAGCTTTCATTCCACCAAGCAAGCACTGATGTGACAATTCACTGCCCAGTCAGTGAGCATCTGGAGCAAACAACAAATGAAAAGCTCTTTTGCCATGGCCAAGGTTTGAACCCCAGACCTCATGACTGGCAGGCCAGCTCACTAAGCACTGGCCAACCACACTATCAATTGAACTATTCACCAATTTTCCATCAAAACTCTTTCTCAGCAATTTAGAGGATCTGTGGCAGCAGCAGCAGCAGCAATGAACTGTACACTGCACAGCTTATTTTACTCATGGCAATCATCAAAAACGTACCAGTAATACCGTAGATCTGGAAAATCATTTTTCTCAAAACCATGACAACTGATTAATTGAAAATGTTAGCAATAATACATGAATGCAGTCTCAAACATGCCCATACACACACAAACACACACAAACACGCACATGCACACACAAAAGAGGAGATTCATGAACAGCATAACAGCCAAGCATACAAACGTTACTTATTAACATAATATAACACTTCTACCTGTAACAAATTTCAAAGCCAAATGCAAATACTTACATTGACTTTATTAGCACCCAACTTGTCAGTTTCAACCTTACAGCAATCTGTAATTGAATCACATTCCAGAACCACTTACAGTACTACTACCGGTACTTTTTAACAGCCACTACACTAGTACAGCTGAGCAAAATCTAATGCATATCCTCCACAACAACCAATCTGTGATATTTGGACTGGCATATTGAATTTGACACTTCAAAGGGACCATCAACTGATGATAAACCCATTACTAAAACGGAGCCATAAGCTTTGTCAATCTTAATACAACATAAAATAAGATCACTATAGCAGCTTATCCAGATAATAACTAATGTAATAGCAGCTCATAGAATGTGGTCAGTGCTTGACTAAAAATCTTCAAACAAGTGAGCTGTATAGGGTCTCTCGAAAGCAGGAATCAGTGCATCCCTCTTTGATGTTGATGAAACTAGAACTGTATTCAGGGGCTCCAGAAGTCCCAGAAAGGCACAGATTTATACCCGGTAATTAAAATGTCTGACTGAAGCTTGCTCTCATTTAATGCCTGTTTCTAGAATTTTCTTTGAATTTGGCATAATTAATTATCAATTTATCAATTCATCATATAAAACACAAATACACAATCAATTACTGAAAATGTACAATATAGATTCATGGCCAATAAACCAAACAAGCAAAAGATACTTAACTATATGTAGATCGTGTGGTATGTATGCTATATTGTATGCATATATGTTCTGTATATTCAAATTAAATGTAAAAAATACTACACATGAAAATACCTTTATTTGCCTTTATCCAGAAATCACGATCTTTGGCGTTATTTACGACGAGAAGAAACGTTTCATTGGGAATAGCTTTGATCATCTCCACCACTTGTTTGTGGCTGACTGCCTCCACATTAGCCCCATTCACTTCAATTAGACGATCGCCCACTCGCACACCCGCACGTTCGGCAATGGAGTCGGGATCGACTTCTGTTATGTAATGACCCGCGAATCCTTTACTCGCATGCATCGTAAAGCCGAACCTCCTCGTTTCAAACTCCAAGCGCTTCATGTGGCAGAGGCGGTAACGTGACTCGATTTCAGCCGACGAGTAGGAATTGCACGAGTGGACGGCCGACGAAGATTCTTTCATTTCCAGTGAAGTGAGATTCGCACTCCCGTTGTTACCGTTAATTTCATCTGCTCCTTCCACCATACTTGATAACGGCTTAGTGGTGCTAGAGCTGTCTGCAATCAATTGGAAGTGATTGCACTCTAAATTTAATTAAAATTGCAATTAACATAACACACATCTAACTAACATCTTCCAAGGTATGCACGCAGTCAGGAAATGCAACTGGTAAAATGAGACTGATTCAAGAAAAAAGGTTGAGGCTTACACAGCAATTAGGAAATTCTTACGCCTGAAATTTGACTCTTTACTCGATGTCATTGAGGAAACACTCAATATAAGTTCTACCAAACACATGAGAATGCTTAGGGTTAGGCAATGCTTAGATCTGTGCGTTTTTGAAAGCATTAGCCAACATCCAATGCACAGCTAGGTCAATAGCCACTACACCAACATGTCACACAGTAAGGGTACCCTGTTCAATCTCCCAGTCATTATTAATTATAATTTCCCAGGTAAATTTTACAAATACATAGCAGAATCACCACAATATGTTGCTTATAAATATTCACAGATACCTGAGCTAATAAAAGGACTGTTGTCTGGACAGACAAAATGGTCGATTTCCAGTAGTTTACTTGGCGTTGACGATGGTTGGTTGCGCAGAAATGTTTCACAGTCTTGATCAACGAGAAGCAAGGACACCTTTTCAGGATGGGATTTGATTTTTGCGACGACATTCTGGTGTAGCTGGTCTAGTACACTGACACCATTGACTTCCACAATTCGATCACCCTCCTTCATTCCAGTGGCTTCAGCTGGTGATTGGGGCTCCACCTTTCCAATTATATGGTTTGGAGTTCCTTTCACTGCATGAAGGTTGAAGCCATAGCCAAAGAAGTTGGACCACGTCTTCAGATCACAAAGTTTTCCTTTGTATTCAGCAGCTAACAATGAAACACAGACATTTTTCTAATTAATGACAGAAGAATAAGTCTGCAGAACTGTATTGAAAAATTAATGGGACATTTTAAAATGAGTAAAAAATTTAAAGTCTACAGATTCCTTTACTAGATGCTATGAGAATTTTTGAAATCCGACAACAGAGGGCATTAGTTAAGCCTCATTTGTCAGACCTTACTGAGACTAATGCATTAGACACAGCGACATCAAAAAGCCATACCACAAACTATTAAACTGAAAGAATGGCACACTTTACCCAGTTCTGCCATCTGAATTTCAATAAATTCAGAGAAGTCTCTCAAAAGTGTTAGACTCAATTACTTCGTTGCAGTGAATGGCATGAAAACAGTAGCAGGCTTTACGATACCAGCATAATCTGAGCTTCAGCAGCACACTAGCTAAACTCTAGCAAGGACAAAAAAAGAGAGGCTATTAAACAGCCTATGCTTACTTCCCTTGCCAGATAGATACCAGCTATTTAAAGATATCATCAGTCCATTATGCGTGTACAGCAAATCAACTTAATTGCTGCAAGGATCATGGTTGTTAAATAATTATGCAACACACATTTTCATTGGAAGCAAACCGCTTAGGTAAGCTAAAAATGGAATGTTCAATTCCTAACTTCACAAGTGAATTTTTGGCAACATAACCAAAGCTAAATCAAAAACAGTAGATTCACTGACAAAAAAGAAACAGTCTTATTGTTTCAAATTCAGTTAGAATGAACTAAATAATAACTATACACAAGTTGAAGTCAAAGGCAACATCTTAAAAATAATTCTTGCGGGTAGGTTTGTGGGTGGATGTGTGGATCACCAAAGAATTGAGTATTTTCAGATCTAGGCTTAGAACACATCTCTTCCAGTTAGCATTTCCTCCATAGTCCATCTTGCTGTTTTCCACTGACTGTTCTATGGAATGACATATATCCCATGATTTTGAATTCAGTTCCACATGAACCATTAGCATTTTAATAGAAATCGGCCAAGTTCTCTTAAAGTCCTAGTGAAAACAGAGTTGGCTCTTTTTTTATCCGGACACAGTGTACCAGTATATATTTAACTCTAGATCAGGGCAACCCAACTAAGTGTCGCCACCCTAATTTGGGTCACCAAGGGGTTTCTTGTGGCTTGCTACGTGAACTTGGAAACTAAGAAGAAAATTCTTAAAAACTGGTCAAAAAGAGAAATTTGCATATTTATCTTTAAATATTGTAAATGTAGGTCTGGTAAACTATATATATCAGATAGCTATGGTAATCAGTCCACAGAACCGCCTCTGTGTTCAGACTTGTCCATGGATTGGGAAAATTCATAGGTTTGGTTGGACTGGACCCAGATTATGAAAAAAGTGTTGGGTTTGTTTGGGCCTCTTGAGTCTATATGTATGTCTTAAAAAGTGTAATTGTACTTTCATGTTTTTGTCGGGTTCGGGTTGGGTTGGGTCAGCAGACAGGATTCATTTGGGTTGGGTTGGTAAGTTGGTGGGTCTGGTTAATTTTGGGTTCAGAAAACCGACTCATCCATGGACAACGAAGGAAAAATATAAACTGGCTGCAAATTCCAGGAGAGGTTGCATTGTATGGATAAAGGAACTACGTACATTCACTGAAAAGAGGTGAACCCTCACCCCCAAGGGTATTAAATTAAATTCTGTGACAAAATGGGTGTTGTGCAAATCAAAAGAAGGAAATGAATGGCATTCGCATACTTTTCAGCTTTAGCTTATGTCCATCTAATTAAATAGTTCTCTTAGCATATCTGAGTTCCTAAATCTCATTTCCAATGCTGACTTAAAACAGTTGTTAACTTTAAAATTTTTACATAATGACTTTATAAAATTTCTACTAGTCAATAAAATTTCACCTGAAATCCAGGAAATTTTCCAAAAGTCATAAAATAGGTTTAGTTCAAGAAATCTGAAGGCAGACTGATGACTCAATATGCACAATTGGGGGAAGTGAAACAGTGAAAACAGTGAAACAGTGAAAAATTTGATGCATTCTTCAAATTCATCTCCCTATTCACATGGTCTGTTGTTTATGATGTAAGCTAAGCATCCCACAACCCCATAGACACAATTTCATGAGATTTCAGAGTAGAACCATACCAATCCAACTTTGCCAAGGTAATTCAACCCTTCATTATCCAACATCATGCTGGCTTTTGGAATCTGATCACATGCTTAACAAAGTTAACAATTCTGCCCTGCTTCAAAGCCTCTTATACAGTATTATGCATACAGTTCATTAATTAGTCAGTCAGTCAGTCAGTCAGTCAGTCAGTTAGTCAGTCAGCCAGCAGCAGTCCAAAACCTTAGCTATCCAATCTGGCGTGGATGGTTTTGGCCAACATTTCATGACTCAGTGTGAAAATATATTGCATGAGAAATGGAAATCCAGCAGCTCGCTGGTCCAATTACTGTATCCCAATTTACATGAATGATATGAGTCAGTGCGATTATAAAACAATGACATTAAATTATTTTCAACACCATGAATATCAGTCACATGAAAACCTCAAGCCATCATCTAAATCATCAAACCTCATCCACTCCTACACTCCTATTTTCTCAACAAAGCATTTGCAGTTTGCACTTAGACCAGCATATATGGCAACAAGTCAACAGCTGCCCCATATGCCTTAGGGTGCACAGGAGCACATGCCCTTATGCCTACCCAAATATTTTATTTTACCAATTTCTTATCATCATGGGCGTCTGCAGAAATTTTTCCAAGGGGTGCAAAACAGGGTCTTGTGACAAAAGATATGAGAACAATTTCCAGGGGGGTGCAAAACAAGGTTTGCTGACAAAAGAAACAAATAATTTTACTTTTTTCATAACTCCACAATTTTTATAGAGGGTGCAATTGTACCCCCTTGCACCCCACTCCGGACGCCCATGCTTATCATCACAAGAAGCTGACAAGTTATAAATAAATGAATAAATAAGCAAGTGTCATCACTCGCAAGTCAATCTATTCATTTATTTTAACAACGTGCATCAATCCATATGGAACAGGTGGGGCAAAGCAGAATGGGGAATGGGACATGAAGTGCCCCACCCCAAACGGAATTCTAGGATTTGTGTCCATGCGCTTCCCAAGATGACACATGGAAGCCATCTCATTTGGAATTTTGCAGTTCTTTTGCATAGGACAGGTATAACCCATAATCCAGATTTAAGTAGAGGTCCCTTGAGTAATTAAAATAATGAAATACTGTACTTTATTATATAAAGGGCTGTTTCTAATAATAGCTACTAGTCACATTCAGTGTTTTTTCTAGGAAAAAGATTTGGGAACTCAGCTCACATCTGCTTTGTAGTAAGAAGCATACAATTAGGGTTGCCAGATAACTCCATGTCCAAAGGAGGACACCAGAGGTCATAAAGGAGGGCACCAGATGTCCAAAGGAGGACACCAGAGGTCATAAAGGAGGACACAGCAGAACAAAGGAAATATGCTGTAAAATTAATGAAGCACATACTCAGTGGCACAGGGTGGGTTGCCTGAGCACGGGGAAAAGTAGGCATTGTGCTTCTGACACCTACTCCACCTAGTGACTTACATCAAATGGGTAAAAATCTTGACAAGCGAATAAGCTCCTCACACACCCATAGGGGCGGCGCTAAGGGGGTGGGTCTGAGGGTCCGGACCCACCCAGTCTCGGGCAGGGACACCCGAGCAAATCGTGCAAATCTGCAGAGAAATTATGATTTAGGGTGGGGGTGATGGGGAAGGGTAGTCTGAGCAGGGTCCTGGTTGTGTAGATTACATTAGACCCACCCAGCCAACAAAACCCAGTGCCGCCCCTGTGTGGCTTTAGTGCATAGTATGAAATGGCTGGGAGTGTTCTATTTCGAACCGTGTAGACCGAAATTGATGAAGATATTATTGATTTCTCTTGCCAAAGTTAAAGCAATGAAGATGGAACAAGAGGAATATGTGGATTTTGTCGGAGGATTTCATCAAATCGATTGTCTACATGAATAAATAAGTAGTAAAGCTGGTCCTTAATTTTCAGTTGGCCTATGCAATAGCGTTATAGCATTATGGCATTATGGAGGATGTCGTAGTTGACATCCTCTTTTTCATGTATAGGCATGTAAATATTTAAGTGCTTTCAAGAATCTCTCCTATTAATCAGTGATGTTAATCCTTGTCCTGGTCCTTGTCCTTAAGGACTCCTTAAGGACCAATTTGAAGTCCTCGTCCTTATCCTCGTCCTTGGGGGTTCGGTCCTCGTCCTTATCCTCGTCCTTGCAGATCGGTCCTTGTCCTGGTCCTTGTAACTTAGTCCTTGAAAAGTCCTTATAAGGACCAAATTACTTGTATACCATTTTCAATTGTACTGATAATTATGTTCCAAGGTAAGAGTAGTATGTGGATTTATATTTTGGCTACATACTTGCGTTGAGTTACTCTAAATGTTTAGTCATTGTTTCCTTTATAATACCAGTTGATTCTTTAGCAGGGATCGGCTCCAGTTGAACAGTGTTTTCGCAAAGTGGTCTCATAATTAGACCTCACCGTGTGTGCATGACTGATCAGCTGTTGGAAACACTTTTTCATTTATTATTATTATTATTATTATCATCATCATCATCATTATTATTATTATTATTATTATTATTATTATTATTAAACTTGACAATTTCTTAAGTGCAGTAACATAGCTATAGGTGGCTAAAGTCAAAGGCGCATTTGAAATGCAGCATTGCTGTTGACTACATTTTGCTTAAATTTTTTTTGCTTTTCTAATTTTGTGATTCGAAATGAAATTGTGTTTGGTTTTTCCTTTCTGACTTTTTTGTCTGACAGAGGTTGGTCCTTGTCCTTGATCCTTGTCCTTGGGGGTCAGTCCTTGTGGTCCTTGTGCTTGCGGGGCAAGTCCTCGTCCTTGTCCTCGTCCTTGGAGGGTCGGTCCTCGTCCTTATCCTCGTCCTTGGGAGTTCGGTCCTTGTCCTTATCCTCGTCCTTGGGGGGTCGGTCCTTGTTAACATCACTGCTATTAATTATTGCGGGGGAACGTCCCCCGCCGCCGTCCCCCTGTGGTTTACACCCCTGTATATATATATATATGCAAAAATTTCAGCGAAATGAAGAAACACTAAGACATGGACCACGCTTTACTTCGCCCCTCATCGTTTCTTCTAATCTTGATAGAAAAATCAATATTGTCATTATCAGTTTCGATCTACAAGGCTTGAAAAAGAACACATCCCAGCCATTAGGGTCTACATAATGGAAGGCCTGTTGAACCCTGGGTATATAATTCTGTGAGAAAAAGCATATTTTCTTATGTTTCTATCTTCATATCTTCAAATCCTGCGCTACAGCGAGGCAGTCTCCGCACTGCGGAAAGGCAGATTCCGCACTGCGGAAAGGCACCCTGTCGTGTCATCATCTATTTTGCATTCTGATATCTTTTTCATAGTAATAATAAAAAAATAATAATAATTCAGTTGAAAGTTGTTTAGAACAGCATTTAGCCAGGGGCGGCGCTAGGGGGGTGGGTCCGCGGGTCCGGACCCACCCAGTCTCGGGCAGGGACATCCGAGCAAATCGTGCAAATCTGCAGAGAAATTATGATTTGAGGGGGGTGATGGGGAGGGGTAGTCTGAGCAGGGTCCTGGTTGTGTAGATTACATTAGACCCACCCAGCCAACAAAACCCAGCGCCGCCCCTGCACACCCATAAGCCTATACAGTGTAAAGTAACAAAGTAACTTTCATTTCCATTTCTTAAACTGCATGAGAGACATTGTCTGCAGATGAGAAGAATTCCTCTTGCAAAGTCAAAGGGTTTCTATTCTCTGTTCATAGAGCGTCACTGATTGCGTGCAAATTATTGCCAATTACTGTGTAGGCTACATGGCAAAGTAGACAACGATTCAAGACAGCAGATAATGAGAGCAGAAAGCCGGACATTTTTTACCTGGCGGCTTTGTGAATGGATTGACAATCGGCGTTTCCATTCGATCCACCTGTGGCATGTCACCTCTGATCACCAATCGATTCTTGCGGTAGAATTCGTCCCCCTCTGGGTCGACGACGAGCATCGTCGTTTCGTCGGGGACCGAAAGGATCCGGGCGATGACCTGCTGGTGATTCTCGTTCCCAACATTCGTCCCGTTGACTTCGACGATCCGATCGCCCTGGCGCAGGCCGCCGGCGACGGCCGGGGAGTCCTCGTCGACGCGTCCCACAAAGTGACCGGCACGGCCCTTCTCCACGTGCAGGTTGAATCCGTATCCGTCGAAGTCCGACCATTTCCGCAGATGGCAGAGTCGCGGCTTATTAGGCGCAGCCGGAGCGTCCCTGGCCATCGTCAAACCCCGCAAACTCTCCTGTTATGCCTTTACATCAACAGATAAGTTCTTATCGCGTCGAGGTCCTCTGAGGTTACCATCCGCATAGCGTTAACTGTTACCAAAGACGTCGAAGACAGCGTCCGAAGGCTACGACAGGCACCACGTGACTCTTCGTCTAACACCCAATGCAAACGTCCAATCGTTGTCTGTCGACCAGTAAACTGCACTCGATAACAAACGTTGCTCCGATTTATCATTTTGCGAATCAATCAACCAATCAATCAATCAAACATCTCTATTAGGCTAAATCAACCTTTGCAAAACGCAGCGTAAAAACAATGCAGAACACATAATAATAATACGTGATACACACAGTGGCGTAACCAGGGTTTCCGGAAAGGGGATTATGCTATATTTATTTATGACGGTCCGTTCGGTAAGAACAGGGAGTCTGTAAGACGCCCTGGTAAGCATAAGGGGTCGTCCATAAATTCCGTAACGCGATTTTGGAGCTTTTGTGACCACTCCCACCCCTACATAACGCGACGTAACAAAACGTCAGACCCCTAGACTAGTAAGTAATAATTCATTGAACTTAATCGACTTCCAATCAGTGTTTAATCTAGACTCCTGGACTCCGGGGGGGGAACTGAAAAAGCCGGGAGGGGAACTGACAAAGCAGGGGGGAGATTCTGCTAGAGGCCGCTGTTAGTCCATGTAGCATTCCAAAATTTCCGGGGGGAATTTGAAATTTCCGGGGGAAAGGGCAATTTTCCCCCGGAAACGGCCTAGATTAAACACTGCTTCCAATTATTAATTTCCGGCAACATGCAGCTGGATATAGTTGCTCCAAGATCTATTAGATAATTACGTAGGCCTACATTCCTCATAATCGACAATCGTTAGACGTAATAATTAAAATCAACGCCAACTAAAACTTTAAGAATAACAATAAGGATATAATTGGAAAGCAATATAGGCCTAGGCCTATGCCTGGATTCAGAAATAGAAGCCGGAGAAAGGCTGATGATATCTAAGTAGATCTGCTGGATATGATATTTCGTTTTCTCGACCTATAGGCAGACCACGCATCGACTGTAGCCTATTCTGTCACTCGAAATGGCTTCGGACGAGGCGACGTTCTTAGTTCACTCGTCCAGATTGATTGAGACGGACAGAAAACGAATTAGTGACGCTGATCAGAGGAAATTCTTCGATTGAGCAATGCAGAAGCTGTTACAACTCAAGAATAAGCAGGAAAGTAAGAGCAATCGAAATAAGACCGGAAATAAGGAAACAGATGAGCGGCCCTCGCCTAGCCCCATCTTGGACCAGGCTCGGGCGACAGAGAAACGCGGGAACCAAGATCGCACCAAGGACCGTCGCCAACAACACGAACGCAAGACTCCCGCCGTTGATCAGTTAGCCGGGCTTCAAGAACAGAGGCGGCGTCAAGAACTGCAGGCGACAGTCGCTGAGTCTGGTCACGCCACTGGCGGAACTCTCGACGCAGACGGCACCGCTCTGGTAGCCGAGCTCCGCACGACCCACCAAGATCAGCGTCGTGAGTTAGAACAGGTGGCTGCCCTCGCAGCCGAGTTCCAGCCGAGCGCAGACGTCGTTCGGACGGACGCAAGTGGTCAGGTCGCAGACGATAACCAACTGGTGGCGTTCGAAGCCTTCGCCAACGCCGTTTCGCTGGTGCGCGTACCGGCGGCCCAGTCCCTCGTCCACCAGACGCTCATTCTCAGGGTCGACGAGGACGTTTCCCAAAGAGCAGCCATTTTCAGCGGCCAGACCCCCGGCTGGGCGGCCAACCTGGGCAGGTCGATTGCGAAGACGATCGCTCGATCGGGAAGCTCGTCTTCGTTTATCGTCTGGCTTCCCGTCGTACTCGTCTGCGTCCACCGGCCATTCATGCTAGAACAGCTTTTCAACTTCTACATAGGTTAGTGAGTTGAAATTCGCATGACCAATAGGCTACTCCTTCATTATAGAATGTCCAATACTCATTCATTGGTTGGTCTCAGAACTTAGGATTTTAAGTGGTATTTTAGTAAGATTTCTCCCTGTAGAAATTTGAAAACTACTTTACACTTTTTACAGTGACGTAGCCAGGGGTAAGCCCCCTTAACTGTTCGACAAATTTTTTTATTGCGTAGGGTCTATCAATTAGGCTATAGTTGTATGCGCTCATATACCTACATAAATCACTTAATCGAGTAAATTAATAGTTGGCGACCTTTTTTGCTTGCATCATTCTTTTGCGTGTCGTGAACAGAGCCGTAGCTAGGGTATCCGGCGCCCGGGGGCAAAGCGTACCATTGGCGCCCCTGCGGACTCCATAAAATAAAATCCGCCTATGTTCGGCGCCCCTCAAGTCTTACAGCGTCCCTCTGCATGTCAAAAAGGTCGTCGCACATGTTCTCTTCTTTATTATGCATTTTACTTACCCAAATACCCAACTTTGGCGCCCTCTCACCTCGGCGCCCGGGGGCATATGCCCCCCCTGCCCCTAGCTACGGCTCTGGTCGTGAATCACTGGAATCATGAATGATCATAATCATTTTTTGCTTGTCAGAATTTTACCAAGTTGGTAATCATGGGAACCACAACTCCCCTTCGGAAAATCCTGGCTACGCCACTGCCACTGTCACTGTATGTTTATTCCCCACTGTTTTGAAGGTGTCCTACTGTCGTCTGCCCTTGTGGTGATTCTGCGCCATACCGTCAAGCGAGAGAAACCTCGACATGGACCTAGACGCCACGCCGCCGCCGCTGCCGCCGATGCCACGGATGCGCTGGAACGCAACGGCTTTCCGAGCGGTAGCGCCGCTCTGTTCGCCCTCGCCGCCTGCTTCGTCGTCGTCAACTACCGATTCGAACCGACTGTCGTCTGCGCCGTCGGCGTCGGCGTCTTTTCGACGGGTCTTGCCGATGTAACGCTCGGCCGCCATTATGTACTCGATATTGTGTGCGGCTGGCTGTTGGGGATTGTGGTCTATCTGTTTGTCAGAATATTTGTCTGGGCGCCTTACCATACATGCGAAAGCATCATAAAACCAATCCGAGATGCTCTGCACTTGTGAAGAAAGAACTACACAATATAATATACTACATATTATATTAGGCCTTATAGGCTAATAGTCCAAATACAAAAACATATATTCATAGGGCCTATAGGCTATATAGGCTATCACTTAACCGCTAGCAATGATCGATCGTGAAATCTGCGCAAAAACCGATGAGAAATTTGTCGGGAGGGTGTGGCGTTCTCACTAGACGCTAATTATATTGATTTCTTATAGAGTCTTACACTACAAGAATCACACAGATGTTTAGCAATGACTGCATGTATTAGCATCAACGTCTCAGCAGCAAGTGTGTTAAGTCTAGACTCTACTCTCTATAGCATCGCTAGTCGAATGCTCAGCTATTGTATAAGGAGGCGTGGCTTCTAGATGTCCATCAAGTGTTCTTCACGCCACAACCCTTTTTTCTTTTCTTTTGATTAAACTAATTCTCTAATTAATATAAAATGTATCTAAAACAGTTCAGGCCTAAAATGCATCAATTGTTAATCAGATTAATAAGCCTGGTGCTTTCAAAGTGAACTACTCGTATCTACATGGTCTCTTAACTATGCGACCGGATCTTGTTGTGTATGGTTCTGAAATTCCTTTAGCGGTGTTCATTGTTGGCTCGCTGAATGGCTTCTGAATGGAATCAGATAGTAATGCCTTCGGGCGCAGTGAAGCGTGCGCGGCGGTCGACGGGGGATCAGCGGGGGGTCGCTGTTCGCTCTCCTGTAAATTGTACGGAAGATGTGGACGGCTCTCTTCTCCTCTTTCCAACGAATTTGGTAGTTGCAAATCATTTTCCTCGTGAAAAACAATGGGAGGTTCTGATGAGAAATGAATATGTTTGGAGGATCTTCGTTTGACGGAGCCATCGTCGAAACGTATGTTGAATGATCGATAGGGCAAAACATCCGTGATTTCGCCCTTTCGCCATTGGTCTTCCCGCGGGTGGTACTTTGCACGTACTGTTTGGGCCTTCTCGAGCTTCCGTCGTCTTTCTTTCGCAGTTCTATTGTAATAAAAGGACTGTCTGTCTCTTGACTTCTGTAACGCCTGTTTCACCTTTGCAGTAGAAGGAGTTGCGAGCAGTTTGTTGCTGATCGGCAACTTGGATTTAGTGCGACGTCCCATTAGGATCTGAACAGGGGAGAGGGTGAGGTTTTCAGACGGTGAATTTCGCCATTCAAGAAGCGCGAGAAAAATGTCTGAATTGTCCTCTTTGGCTTTCTTCATCAGCTTCTTAATGGTTCTCACTGCATTCTCCGCTTTGCCGTTGCTTTGACTGTAATGAGGGCTGCTAGTGACATGTTCAAACTCATATTTATCTGCAAATTGCTTAAATTCCATTGAGTTAAAAGGCGAGTTGTCACTATGCACATAGGATGGTATCCCGTGGCGACTGAATTGTAGGCGCAAACAATAGACAATGTTCGAAACTGCTTTCGAAGGAAGTCTATCAATTTCGAAGAAATTTGAAAAATGGTCCACACATACCAGATAGTCTTTCTGATCAAAGGTGAAGATGTCGCAAGCGATTCGCTCCCATGGTCTCGACGGAGGTGGGGTCGAGATCAATGGTTCTTTTTGAATAGCGTCTCGGAAACGGTTGCAAACGTGACACCTTTCAAGTCTCTGTCGGATGTCAGAACACATTCCAGGCCAGTAGACTAACTCCCTCGCACGTCTCAGGGTGCTATTCAGACCGATGTGACTGGAATGCAGTCTATTCAAAATCTCTGGGCGTGCAGGTGCTGGAACGACGAGACGATCGGCTTTGTAAATCAAATCTCGGCAGACGCTTAATTCATCGGCGAATGTCGAGTAAGTTTTAATGGCATCCGGCAACTGTCTCGTATCCTGTGGCCATCCGTTGAGAATTTGCTCTTTCAAAAGAATGTAATTCGTGTCTTTGGCAGACTCTGTAATTAACTTCAATGTTTGAGGTGAAGTGACCATCCGAATCTCAGCTGTCTGCTCGGCGTCGCATGACTGGAGAATGGCTATTTCCTCTGTGAAAATCAGTTCTTTGCCTCGAGGAATGTAGGCTCTCGATAAACTATCAGCTATTATTAATTCTTTCCCCGCGCGGAAACGTAAATTGAAACTATACCTTTGCATTCGGAGTAACATTCTCTGAAGTCTTTTCGGAGCAGATGCTAAAGATTTCTTCAAAATGGCCAACAATGGTTTATGGTCTGTTTCACAGATGACGTCACTTCGTGCATATACATAATAGTGGAATCTTTCCAACGCGAAAAGTAGAGCTAAGGCCTCCTTTTCGATTTGTGCATATGAAATTTCTGTTTGCGTCAGCGCGCGGCTGGCGAACTCAATTACCTTATTTCCCTGTAAAATAGCAGCTCCTAATCCACTGTTAGAACTATCTGCTTGAATCACAATTGCCTTTGAACTGTCAAAGTAGCTTAAAACTGGTGCTGTTTTCAACATACCTTTTAGCTGTTCGAACGCGTCTGTGTGACGTTGGTCCCATCTGAATTCATTGTCAGAGTTCACTAGCTCTCGAAGCACTGACGTCACATCGCTGAAACGAGGGCAGAAACGGGCTAAGTAGTTTGCCATTCCGAGAAGTCGCTGAACAGCTTGCTTATCTGAAGGCTGTGCGAAGTTCTCGATTGCTTCAATCTTGGATGCAGACGGCTTCAGACCGTCTTTGGTCAAATCGTGCCCCAGAAACGTAATACTTTCACGATGTAATTTCATTTTGTCTTTGTTTAATTTCACTCCCTTCTCTCTGCACCGAAGAAAAAGTGAAGTTAGATTCGCGTCGTGTTCCTGCATGGCTTCAGTATGAGTATTGCCACTCCCTGTTATGAGGATATCGTCAGCGATGCAGAATACTCCCTTCAGTCCCGATAGGGCAGCCAGAATTCTTGATTGAAAAATCTCTGAAGATACACAAAGTCCGTATGGCAGGCGTCTATACCGATAACGGCCGTATGGGGTGTCGAAAGTACATAGGAAACTCGATTCCTCATCTAGAGCAAGCATATTGAACGCATTTTGGCAGTCGACGGTGCTGAAAACCTTAACTCCAGAAAGTTTATGTAGAATATCATCCAGTGTCGGTAGACAGTACTTACTGCGAATCAGCGCAGGATTCAGGGTCCTTGTCGGATCAAGACACAGACGTAAATTCCCATTGTTCTTTATGGTGACGACAAGTGCAGAAACCCATGGAGTAGGCTCCGTTACAGATGTTATTATTTCTTGGCGCACCATTTTCTGTAGTTCTTCCTCGACTCTGTCTCGTACTGCAAGGGCAGTTCGTCGAAGAGGTAGCTGGACTGGCCGAAACGATGGATCTAACTCGAGGTGGACTGTCCCTTGAAGCAGTCCAAGCTTTCCATCGAATAAATCTCCAAAACGAGCGAAGACATCGGCCTCCGTTAAGGGTCTCTCCACCTCGGTCGGATCGACGGCTTCAGCAGCGCATATGTTGGTTTCAACGACGCGGAGGAGATCCAACTCTTGACAAACGGACATGCTCAAGATCGGGTTTTCGTGCGCAGTGACGTAGACTTCTGCAGTCAGCTGTTGTCTCGTCTTTGGATGGGTGATCCTCACGTCTATCATTCCTGCAGTCGGCAACTGCAGACCGTTGAACATTTTCAGCACAGATTTTGCTGGGCGCAGCGCAGGCCTATCTGGAAGATTGTTGTAGATTGCTTTAGAAATGGCGGTTATTGTGCTTCCACAGTCGAGCATAAATCGAACGCGCATTCCGTTAACTAGGAGGTGTGTAAACACTCTGCCTCCCGCATCAGTCGAGTTCAAAACGAGTACTGATTCAAAATCATCAGATAGTTGTCGGATACTACCTTGCGATGTGGTTTTTCTCTCACAGACAGCGGCGTAGTGGTTTCGTCCATTGCACGTTCGGCAGATGGCGCCAAAAGCTGGGCAATTCGATCTGCCATTCTCATGACGACGACCACAGAAACGACAAGAATCCCTTGTACCTTTATCATGGCGATTCTGACGTTGACTCGGACGCTGGCTCTGGTCTTGGGTCTCGCGGCGTCGATTTTCGGATTTCGCGTTGTCGTTCTGGCGACGACGACTCTGTTGTCGGCGAGGTGCAGACTCCCGACGTAAAGCGTTGACTTCATCAGGCGATGTGATAGCTCTGAATTGGCGCGAGGTCGCTTCCTGCGCTCGGCACACATCTATGGCTTTTTGGAGGTCAAGGTCCCGCGTCCCAAGAAGTTTCTTTCTCGTAGCATCGTCCGCAATGCCAAGGACGATTCGGTCGCGAATCATGGATGATTCGGAGTCGCCAAATTCGCAAGAACGAACAAGTCGGCGCAAGTCGGCTGCGAAGACATCAAACGATTCTCCGTTCCCTTGCTTCCTGCTATGAAAGACGTACCTTTCATAGACCTGGTTGACGTCACCCACGCAGTGACGCTCGAACGCCGTCAGCAACTCGGTCGTGCTCTTCCGCTGATCGTCTGTGAGGTTCATGGACTCGTACACGCAGTACGCCTCCGTCCCAATGCAGGCGAGGAGGATTGCGGCTTGGCAATCCGGCTGTTCTTTGTCCACCTTTGCTGCCTTCACATAATTAGTCCATTGTCCTTGGAAACGTTTCCATTCCGTTGCAATGTTCGACGCATTAAGATTTAATTTCGCCGGAAGCGGAATGTTCGTAGCTGCAGCCATTCTAATGTTCGAAGTTTACTCTAAAAGACTTATCGACTTATCTCTCAGGTTCACTCAATCTGACACCATGTGGCGTTCTCACTAGACGCTAATTATATTGATTTCTTATAGAGTCTTACACTACAAGAATCACACAGATGTTTAGCAATGACTGCATGTATTAGCATCAACGTCTCAGCAGCAAGTGTGTTAAGTCTAGACTCTACTCTCTATAGCATCGCTAGTCGAATGCTCAGCTATTGTATAAGGAGGCGTGGCTTCTAGATGTCCATCAAGTGTTCTTCACGCCACAGAGGGAGATAAGAAATAGATAGACAACATAGAGGAAGACCTGAAAGACATCTCATGAGAGATGCATTTCAATTATTGCATATTGTCGGCGAACGAAAAGTGCAGCAAATCCATAGACTTGTGATATTAAAGTCTATTGGCAAAACCATAATATAACCATGGAGGTAATACCTCCACGAATATAACGACTGAGAAGCGACAGAAGCATGGGCAGAAGAGAAGAGTGGTATTATTCCTCCAAGTCATAATTTTTGCATGTGGTAAATTTATGGTCACGTGGTAATACGGTATCCTTAAAATTTTAAATCAATGTATTTTTTGAATGAACCGTACCATTCCGCCAAGGAATGAACCCACATAAAAGGCAGGTTTTACTGTAACATTATTTAATTCTAAGAAATAAATAGAAAATTAAATACCAGGCATGCACTTATCCGTGGTGTACATCGTTGATTCGGTGCGCATGCGCATTGCGACAGTTGATAAGTTATTCGCTTCGAGGAAAAGGTGAGGAAAATCGTCGATGGGGCGACGATCGTCGGGCGCTGGGTTCCGTGGGTCGAATCCAGCGACGAGCGACCCCTCGACGCCGCTAACACCGTGAATTTATACCGAACTTTGCCCGCCGTTGTTAGGAGGCTGCCGGGCGATAAAAGGCGACGATACGGATAGTCGCCGGCCTTTGCGCATAAATGCAATCAAGTGATCAGCTTCTATAGCGCCACTCATTTCATCATTAACGGAAGCGTTGACCGACGGCGCTCCGAATCCAAATCGCTTAAGGAACAAGCCATTTGCCAGGATGTCAGGTCGGACAATCGGATGACAGCTACGGTGGGTAAGCTAGGGAAAAATGGAAGCAAATCTGATGTTGAACTTAGATCACTGACTTGGAATACGATCTCTGCCCAACCGATCCTTTAATTTAGCGGAAAATTTCACGATTAATTATTTGCGCTAGACGTTTTTCACAGCTGTTTGCGTTCGGAGGAACGGAGGGAGTCACAGATATGACAAAAACAATTCCATCAAGTTGGCAGCACTTGAAATTGTGCAAGCTAACCCAGTGTATTGATAAAATGCTGAGGCTAATGTTGGCTCTTTATTGTATATATATATATATATATATATATAAAATCAGTAAGATATCTCTAATGAGTAACAATGAATGCTTAATCGGATAGCCTTCCAGGCCAATGTAGATGCTTGGCAGGCCCATAAGCTGAAGTTTCACTATCCTTAAGCTTTGCGCTGCAGTAAATTGACTTGCACAGGCATAGTTTAGCAAATGGCTTTTATGTGAAGTTTTCAGTGCCCACCACTGCCACTGGGTAAATTGAACAGAGGCCTTTATAACAAAATAGTCAGAATGTAACAGACCATTGGGTGATTTCCTGTGCATTTGGTGATAAATAAATGAGAATCAAGCACATATTGCATTGGACATGCAATTAACAGAATTTTTGTAGTTTAGACTGATTGTTAAAAATAAGTTTTGCAGACCCTATCTAAGAAACTTCTGATTTTAGTATTTGCAGGGCTGCTTAATATTGACAAGTAAATAGGGTTGATAACTAATATTTACTTTATGAAAACAGTATTAAAAATTTGCATTCAATTTCTTGTTAAAATCTGCAGCTATTGATGTTCAACGTTACTTTGTGTCTTATTGGCAGAAATGGATGAAATCGAAAGCTCTGGTTCAGCAGGTGCAAGCAACCGACTTAAGTCTTATAAATACAAAGGTCGTGATGTTCAGGAGATGAGACGAGGTAGAGAGGAAGAGGGCTTTCAGTTGCGCAAGCAGAAGAAGGAATTGCTTGTATGTTTTCAGGTTTTTGTTGATTGCAATTTTCTAAAAAGTTCATCATATTGCATTTTGTATGACTATATATGTATTTCAAGTATCTAATTATGGTAATATATGTAACTTACTATTTGGGGTTGGGAATAAGATTAATTATAAATATTTGAAAGCTGAGTATGCTCAATATGGGTGCAAATATTTTGTGTAGCTTCTCTGGTATCGAGTAATTCTGGATTATGATTTAACTTTGAGTATCTTATGCGTTAGGGAAAAACCAGTCTCAGCATGATTAGCCATTTTACTGTGGGGTGGGTTTTCACTTGGGAAAGGCGTTATATGTTCCTTCTATTATTTAGTTTGCTCATATTATTGCGAATATAGTTTGTCTTTTAGTCCATTTGTTGAATTTTGTGACAAATGTTTTAGATTTTCAAGAAGAGAAATGTTGATGTAGCTGTAGATACGTTGCCAGAAGATAATGTTTCTCCACTTCAAGAGGCACTGGTTTCAAATAGCACGGGTGTAAGTGAGCAAGTTATTATTATTATTATTATTATTGTTGTTGTTATTATTATTATTATTATTATTATTATTATTATTATTATTATTATTATTATTATTATTATTATTATTATTATTATTATTATTATTATTATTGAAACAATTTTTAGAGCACTATGGGCTTGACAAAGGCCAAAGCCAATGGCATTGTAGCAAACGTCACTTGAATGATATGTGACGCATGTGGGTCTTTAGATTCCACATGAATGAAACAATAGAACTCATCAGCAGAACTTTGCAGTATTCTCAGGCAGTGAATTCCGTAAAATTGGATAGCCGTGTGAAGCTGATCCTTCAATGGACACTTATGGCTAAAGGCGGAAAGAGTAGTTTAACATGACTGCTAAGGTCTGAAACTTAGATATTTTTTCTGCTATTGTTGTGCACGACCAGACTATGTTCTAGCTTTTGTGAGAGTGACTTTATTCAGTAGAACTTTGTTATAACGACCCAGGTTGTAGTGATTATATACTTCTAATGACGCAGCAGCAATGGTGGTCCTGACACTGACAGAATAGATTGTTATTGGAATGAATGATGTATTCACTATGATGAAGGCCAGGAATGTTTTATTGGTGAGATTTTTAGTAACAATTTCTTGTTGCACAATGCAGAGTACATGTAAGTTGATATTGAGTGAATGACTCTTGTGACTAAGAGGACTAGGTTTGCAATCGAAGCTAACATATTGAATCC
This sequence comes from Metaphire vulgaris, assembly GCA_018105865.1. Lineage (NCBI taxonomy): Eukaryota > Metazoa > Annelida > Clitellata > Crassiclitellata > Megascolecidae > Metaphire > Metaphire vulgaris. The sequence continues at coordinate 603,386 of CM030844.1, forward strand.
ATGATCAGAATGTCTTAACGGAGGCTTATTGACTGGAGAGTCTTGACTGTTGTTATAGTGAAGTTCTATTGTGTTTATTTTTTGATCAAGTGATGTGATTGACTACAACACTGGAACTAAGACTTGTTGAGATTGACAGATGATTGATTGGTAGTTGATTAGAGCATGCTGTACTCTGTGGTCCTAATCACAGTGTTCACTAATGTGCTGATTAGATTAAACAGGATTATAATCTGCAGTTCAGATTTATCAAATTTCCAGTGTTGTTATTTTATTTTAACAGCAGACGGTAATAACTGAAGAGATGGTTCAGTCACTCTACAGCCAAGATGTCCAAGTACAACTTGCTGCCACTCAAAAATTTAGAAAAATGCTATCAAAAGGTTAACTGTTGGTTATTATGAAATGGCTAAAGATGTACTGACTATTGGTAATTAATAGTTGAAAGTTTCATCTAGCATCAGCACTGTTAAGTTTTTAAAGATTTTACTGTCGTTTAATGTGATGTTATCTTTGAACAGTCTCTTATATAGACTTTGTGGCCTGATTATTTTGTTTTGCCTATCAGAGCCGAACCCACCGATTGACGAAGTTATCAGCACGGGAATTGTGCCTCGATTTGTACAGCTTTTACAGACGGACAATAGTATGCTACAGGTGATTGTCAGTTTAATGTTAAAAGTGTTGTTCTCGCTGTTTAGTGCAGAATCTGTTGAATTTGAGTACGACATGGAACCTGCTCTGTCAAGTATTAAAAAAGTAAAATAATAAAAGTGAGGGAAATTATTGTGGTTACGGTTGAAGGCGACAACTTTTGTGCTGTATTTTCCTCGATGTTCTTTATTAGTTTGAGGCTGCTTGGGCCCTGACGAACATTGCTTCGGGTACATCGATTCAGACCCGCGTTGTCATCGAATGCGCAGCCGTTCCGATGTTCATCCACCTTCTTGGGTCACAGTATGAAGATGTCCAAGAGCAGGTTTTGACCTATTTTATTATTTTGGCTGTCGTATAAAGTTTGTTAGCCGTACAGAACTTAGCCGTTGTACTGTTTCAGTTTAACAACTTTGTGATCGGTTTTCGTTTGCGTGCATCATTTTAAGCATCATCTGTCTGTTAATACATGTAATATTCTTATTAAATGCAGTCAAATTTGTGATTCTAGCAGATAAGATATTGAGACTATTTTAAGTTGACCAGTTAGTAAAGAGTATTTAAATGATTTAGTGATATGCCGAGTGCAGAATGCAATTTTTGTGGCTTCTACGTAAGCTGAATGGAATTGTTTTCTGCCTGTGTCTTAGGCTGTCTGGGCGTTGGGGAATATCGCTGGTGATAGCCCCGAATGCCGCGATTATGTGATCAATGAGGGAATCCTAGTCCAGTTACTGCAGTAAGTTGCTTTTTCCTTGAGTCTGTTGTTGAGTCTGTGCTGTACTTTTGCTAATAAACTTCATGAGGATGATTTTGTATCAGAGCCATAAATTATTTTGAAATTTTGTCGTTAAGTTTATGAAATTGCTTTGATTGTTTTCTTATCAACAGACTTTTAAGCAAATCAACAAAGTTGTCTATGATCAGAAATGCTGTTTGGTGTCTGTCAAATCTCTGTAGAGGAAAGTCACCACCGCCTGATTTCAGCAAGGTAATCAGTTGCCTCATATACTCTGACGATTAATTTGTGAATGGCTTTTATGGTCAATTTACCCTGCAAATACAGTAACAGGTATTCATTGTCTTGTCTTTTGCTATCAAGTACTAAAAATTGATTGGTTGGAACTTGTCAAGTCATATCAACAACTCAGTAATCACCACAGAATTATTTGAATAAATTGCCAAGCTTAGAATTATTATTATTATTATTATTATTATTATTATTATTATTATTATTAAGCACGTGCTTTTAGGATTGGAGTTGCTAAACATTGCATTGCTTATTTTGTTGTGTTACTCTGAATATTCAGTGGCTAAACATTGCATTGGGGTTTATTTTGTTGTGTTTTCTCAATTATCAATAATGAAATCAGTATCGAACGATTATCAGCTGAGTGGCTAATTGTGTGAGGTGGCATGTTACAGTTATGTAAATGGCTACTGTTTTTGTAGTAGCTGGTATGACTTGCATGTGTTGTATGTGACTATGCCTTGAGAGGTAGGTTTGTATTGGTTATGCAGGTGTCTGCCGCCCTTCCCATCCTTGCAAGGCTTCTCTTCAGTCCAGATCACGACGTCTTGGCAGACGCCTGCTGGGCTTTGTCATATCTGTCTGATGGACCAAATGAAAAGATTCAGACTGTCATTGACTCCGGTGTTGTTCGTCGTCTTGTTGAGTTGTTGAGGTTGGATTCTATCACTGTTGACTATTCTATTGGCTATTCTCTTGGCTATTCTATTGACTATTCTAATGATGAGATATGTTTGTTTCAGTTTAATTAGCGAGGCCTCGGTTTGAATAACCGAGGAACAGAAGCATTTGCATATATTTGGTTAATTTTTTTGTATTGCAGTATTAAGTATTGGACGTGCACTTATGTGTAACGTTGCTTTAAGAAAATTTCATGACACTTGTCTTGGCCATCAGGCAAAATACCATTTGTTTTGAGGCAGAATTAGTCTTTTGTCAAGCCTCAGTTAATTTTCTGAATAATGCTGAATTTGAAATCTTTCTATGCTTATTGATAGAGATGTTTTTCTCTAAAATTGTGTTATTATTATTATTTTTGGGAAACAATAATTGTAATAGTTAATTATATATATATATTATATATATATATATATATATATATATATATATATATATATATATGTTTATGGTCCTGAACATGTTATAGCTATTAGTGATAGGTGTCTATTTTCTTTTAATAAGAGTTAGACGTTAGGAAATTGAGAAAATGTGACTTTGCTTAGATAACATTCTCTGAATTAAAAAGTTATGCTTTGTATAGAATATGCACTGGACTGGTGTTTTTGTTGTTCCAGTCATCTATCTCAGAGTGTAGTTTCTGCTGCTTTGAGAGCGGTGGGCAACATTGTGACGGGGGATGATATTCAGACGCAGCTCGTACTCAACTGTTCGGTTCTACCATATCTTCTTCGTTTGCTTAGCAGTAGCAAAGAGACTATTCGAAAGGAGGTCTGTTGGACCATATCCAACATCACGGCTGGCAATCGGGCTCAGATTCAGGTATGTCACCTGTAATAAGCTCATTCATTGCTCAAGGTAATTTTCTTGTTATTTACCTGTGCCTTTACACTTGTATTCAGTTACAGTGGGCTGCATTGTGTTGGACATCAGAAATTTGATTAAATACGCTTATTTCTATTCCTATATTTCATTACAATATTTTTATGAAATAAATATGATTTATTACCGTTAGTTGGTTGTAGGATATGCGTGCTTTCTTGTTTACTTAGAACGTGATTGATGCCAACATTTTCCCCACGTTGATTGAAATCATGGGCAAGGCAGAATTCAAGACGCGAAAAGAGGCTGCTTGGGCGATCACCAATGCCGCTTCTGGTGGATCGACCGAGCAGATTCGCTATCTAGTGCAGCTGAGCTGCATACCACCCCTGTGCGACCTTCTGACCGTGATGGATAGCAAAATTGTTCAGGTTGCATTGAATGGATTGGAGCACATCCTGAGGGCCGGTGACCAAGAGGCTAAGCAACATGGAATAACAAATGCATATTCTGTTCTCATTGAAGAATGCTATGGTTTGTTTTGTCTATTTTTATCTCTTTTTTTTTAAACTCTCATATGCAATTTTGCCATGAAATTATTTTATTGCCAGTTTTAAGGCGTTAACTTTTGAAACGTAGCAAAAAATATCTAAAAGCCAGTTTTAACCGATGTGCTTGCTTCATCCTTATGCTATTTTGTGCAGGTGTTGGTGATAAATAGTGGAGACGGGTAATATTTAAGTTATTTAGCTTAGTGTATAGTTGTGATGTAGTTCTTTGGTTTGTAATTGTGCAAAGCTGAATTTGTTTGATTTGAGTAACGCCGATGTTTCCATTTATTCTATTTGCTCAAAGGGTTGGACAAGATCGAATATCTGCAAAATCACGAGAACCAGGACATATACCAAAAGGCTTTTGACATTATCGAGCGCTATTTTGGCACCGAAGAAGAAGATGCCGGCATCGTTCCGGCTGCCGATGGCCAGGCACAGCAGTTCCAGTTTGCTGCTCCGAACGGTGCTAACCAGCCACCATCGGGAGGAGGCTTTCTGTTCTAGAGCGAGCACGTTTTTTCTATCTTTGAAGCTATCTTTTACTCATTTTGTGAAGTGATCTGAATGGCACATACGTGTAATTTAGGCATCGTATATCATCGTATGTGCTTCTGAAGTTGCCATTGCAATAAGTCCGTTATGATTATGTCTGCTTAGGTTGGCTGTTAGACTTGTTCCTATTTTGCTGGTTTCTTCGCTATGGAGGTGTTGTTATCTGTGCTGATCTGAAATCTTTTAACAAGCATTTATTTTTAGGCATATGCTGATGTAGTCAATTTGACTGACTTTGTAAATCTGTAATTTTATTCTGATTATTTATTTGTTCAATGATTTAACTCATGTGATACTACTTGTTTGTTTGAATTGCAAATGTCTGGTGATTTTTAGCCTGATTGAGGAGCTCTAGGATATTGTTTCACAATTATTAAAGTGTTTTTAAAATTTCTTATGGGGCACAGACATTTGGCTATTAAACCTTTTAAGAGGGATGTAGCCGTTCTGTTTGTGTTTTGTATTAATATAAAGAGCCACTTCTAATGAGGTGATTTGTTAAATTATATGTTTGATGTTGGAATTTATATTGGTTTGGAGTTGTGCAGTTCCTCGAATTGATGCTCATTGATGCTGAAAATTTACTTGCTGATTCACAATGGATTCCAAAATCATTGTCAGTAGTATTTTATTGCCAAGGATCTGTATTGATTTACATGCAGTTGATGAATGGTGGATAGCCAAGTATGAACCTCACATTTGGTACAATATTTCATGCATCGTTTTCATCCGTTAGATTTGAAGCAGTGTCCAACTTTGTGATGATTTCCAGTTACATACAATGTTGCTTGCTTTTACACTACTTATATTCACAGTTGAGTTTCCCAACTATTTGATGCTGAGAGAGTTGGGGGTTTAACTCCCACATATCAAGGATTTATTTTTCCGTCATCTGATCCCCATTAACTGTAAAAAGTTTGGTCTTGAAGTGGTTTGACCCATCACTTTTTAAAATTTGAAACTGGCACCAGGCCAATGTATTTGTTTCAGGGATGAAATGTAGTGGATGAAACGTATGCATGCAATAACAGATGCTTAACTGTAAATGTTTCTATTATTACCACTTTTACTTGTTTTAAAAATAGTCTGCAGCAATTTAATTCAGTTGCTAGTGGTGTTAACTGGTGGACAATTACAAGAGCATCATCATTATCATCATCGTCAAAATAATATAAATATAATATTAAGGTTGAAAATGACAAGCCTGTACTGCTGGACAAATATTTTAGAGTACGGTATTTTGTGTAGACAAGTGTAACGACTCTATAGCTTTTATATTTGGAAGGCATGGAATTACTTCCTTCAGCTCTTGAAGTTTTACAGATGGAGAGATCCTGCAATTAGATTGTGCTTGTCAGTCAGTCATGCACACTCTAGTCGAGCTAGATTTAGTCAACTTCGTTTTACAATTTGAGAGTATCAGTGACAAGTGTTTAGGTTGGTCCGGACAATAATATGTTTTAATTTATGTAAAATTGTGATTTGTTGAATGTAGGTCAATTAATAATTACTGGTAATGATGATAGTTATGGAATGCTATGACAAGTTTCCAGTATTGTAGACATGTATAGTACTTGGCTGAATAAAATGAGGCCATTTTATTTGAAATAGTTTAGTACAATTCTGACTTTAACATTGGTTTATACATAGTGTAATTATACAAATTGCCCGTTTTGTCTTTTGTGCTGTTTAGGTGTTTTTGCACAGCAATGCAATTTTCAGTTTTGAATTCATGTGTAAATAGCTTGAGTTTTGTAGTGTAACTTGTTTCTTTTTCTTGAATGCATCCTTGTTAAAACCAGACTATTTCAGTTTCCACTGCTAATGATCTGTTTACAACAAAGAAATATACTCGAGACAGTCGATTCTGTGGACTGTACCGCTGTTGTGTCTCTTGGTTACTACTCATTTGTATTGAATGCCTGAGCATTTCTATAGCCTGGTAATGAAAGTTTGTTGTGGATATTTCATGAAAATATATGTATCAACACTGATAGTTTAACTGATCAACACCGATAGTTTGATATTATGACTTCTTACAGTAGACTAAATGAAGCCTTTTAATATAAAACACAATATAAATGACTTGCCAGTTTCACTTTCAGCATAAATTTAAGTTTGCTTACAGCTCATAGTAAAGCAAAAGTAAAGTTTCCCGATGCCAGAATTCGAGCGTTGGGGCCGGTGCTGATCTCCGGTCTCTTAGGCATACAGCGACGCAGGTGGCCAGCCAAACATCTAGGCCTGCGCTTTACTTCGCAGTGAATGCTGCTCCTCAATTTTGATGTTATAACCGCTCTCTGGCGAGTAAGGCTGAGTCGACCTTAGGGGCTCCTGCGGGAGTTGAACCCGCAACCTCCAGCTCCATCGTTGTTACCACTCTGCTATCTTTCCACCCCTTACAGCTCATCAAAGACCATAAATACAAAAATAACTTTAAATGTTAAAACTTTGCATAGAAACACATGTAATGATCATCAGTCAGAACAGTATAATTTTTTTCTAATGAATATTTGGGTTCCATGGCCACATGTGTGTTCTAGATAATAAGCACACTTTTCCCTATCCTTGCCACAAGTACTAGCAAACAGTTGACATGCATTGACTGAAAAATCTCTAATTTCAAATCTAGGCTTTATAAATTCAATGGTAACTCCACTCTTAGGCATCTAGGAATAAGTTTGAACGCGCTATAGAAATTCACTTCAAAGTTTGTGCAAAAACATCTATGCTATGTAGAAACCAATTCACGTTTACTTAATTCACAGCTAGAAGTTCTAATTTTGTACAAGGACTTTTAGAAATAATATCATTTGCAGATTGGAGTTGAATGATCACATCACCTGCACTAAAGTTCAGTTCTAGGCTACGGAACCACGATTTATTATTGATATTAAAGTCCATTAAAGTATATATTTTTTTACAGAATGGTGTTTTTCCATTCAATACTAACTTGCCTCAGAGAATGTTTTGATGTACTGAGCCACCCACTTATTAATTCTGGCCAGCCTCCTTGGAAGCTCTTATTCATATGCGGCACCACTACAGTTACCTACCCATCTCAAAGAAGGCAGCAAATGGTCTGATAAATGCATGTGTGTTTAAAATTCCCAAATGTTAACAAGAAAGCAGATAAATCCACAATTGTAAAAAAAACATATATATATATATATACACGAATTAATATTCAATTAAAGTCTGGTAAAGATAAAAAAACTAAAGAATATCTAGAATCAGTAAAACAAATAATGCTTGCAAAATTGCAAATAAGGATGTTGTAATACAGTTTTAAAATACAAATTTGACAAAAGTTTTGAAATACTAATCTGACCAAAATTGCCTAACTCCTGTTGAATTTCTCAGCAGCGGTCTTCTGACCGTGGCCATTTTTGATGTCTGGTTTTGACACAGTCTGTTCTAAGGCAACTTGGTGTTGTTTATGCCAGAGTTGAGCATAGAAGCTGTTTGGAGAGAGTAAAAGGTCATTATGTGACCCTTGTTCTACGATTGTTCCTCCCTCAAGAACAAGAATTTCGTCGGCATCAACCACCGTTGACAGGCGATGAGCGATAACCAGGGTTGTTCGATTCTGAGTTGCACACTTGAGGGCGTCAAGAATTTTCTAAAAATCAGAAACGCATGAATTCAAAAACATTATAATCTGAAGTGCACAAATGACATCAACAAAACCATCACCCAGTACCTGATTGCCAGGATTGAAAACATAAAATATAACATAAAATAATAAAGGAAAGTGACGATAGGATTCAAAATACTGAAAATCATAGCAACTGCATGACCAGTTAAGCATCATACATACATGTTCTGTAATGGTATCAAGTGAAGATGTAGCTTCGTCATAGACCAAGATCAGAGGGTTCTTAAGAATGGCTCTTGCGATGGAAACTCTCTGCTTCTCTCCTCCTTTGCAACACACAGAATACATTTATTTTAGATAAGTCAAACGATCCAATAATATATTGCATTTGTAATTTATCATACTATTTACAACAGGAAAAGAATCTTTAAAATAACTGTTTAAATTCTAAATATGCAAATCTAAATTTTTAAATTTGGAAAGCAGAAAATGTATGTACTGTTGTCTAGCATTCTCCATTTATTGCTCCAATCCAAATGCCATGATGTTTTCAAATGCAAGTTGCTGAGTAATAATAGACTGAGGTATCTTACTTACAATTTCTGCACAATTATATGGTCAATAGCTACATTTGGTCTATAAGCGAATGCACTGCGTTAAATGTTAATTCAAGATATCAAATTAGTCAATAAAAGAAAAATTACCCGAAAGCTTGAGTCCTCGTTCTCCAACCTGAGTATTATACTTATTTGGCATCGCCATGACGACGCTGTGCATCTCGGCCATTTTTGCAGCTTCATATACTTCATCAGGTGTAGCCTTCATGTTACCGTATTGCAGATTGTAGAATATTGTGTCATGAAACAGCACAGAATCCTACATTCAGTTTTTCACAGCACAAACTTTCATGAGAAACAAAATACAAGAAAAGTCCAAATGTTTGCATAGACAATGTGACTAATGCAGCCAGTGAATGCTCATTATAACTATATAAATGATATACAGAGGAGGAAAATCTCTGGTTCATCAGCTTTAATCAGCAATACCGGTATCTTGTTGGCTGTTAGATCCTGAGATTTCTATACTTTCCAGACAATTTCAGCCGAAAAACTTGCGCATATGACATCAGCTCATTAGGGGCTGTATGTCAACAATTTTTGACCCCCTCCCCTTGTCAACAACTGTCAACTTTCAGTGACCCCCCTATAATTATGTCAAAAACTTTTGCCCCCCCCACTAAGACCAGGGACGGGTCCCCTAAAAAGTCTAGAAGGTTATTATTTTTGCAGCTATGATACCTTTTCCCTTTCTTTTGTTCATCAAGTGTCATAATGTGGTGGTGATGGCCTTTTTTTGCTTGTCGGACTTTTTTTGTTGTAATAAATACCGGTAGCATTCCATGAAATTTCCTATTTTTTATCATTTGTAAAAAAATGAAATTGTTGATGTCAACTTCTCTTGACCCACCTCCCCCTGTCAACAACTGTCAACATTTTCAACCCCTAATTTGTTGACATAATTAATGGACAACCCCTTAGTCAGTTTAAAATAGATGGGAGTAAAACATACCTATTTGTGCCAGTTAAATTATGTGAATCAAAAAAACTCAATTCAGCAATTGTTACCAATTGTAAAAGTTAAAAATTTGCAGATGTGCTGAGTTAGCTGATTGGACCACGAATTACTTAAAATCATAAACAGATCCTAAGTGGTGTGGTATTCATAATTTACTCCAGTTAGCAAACAGTCACCTGAAATAATCGAAAGCAAGTTACTGAAGATGCCATTGATTGTAAAAACTGAAGAAACTCGTGAAGAACATTAACCCTCCTCACCTGAGGAACAATTCCAATGACTTTGCGCAAACTTTCCATGTCAACATCACGTATATCTTGATCATTTACAAGAATGCGACCACAGTGCGGATCAAAAAATCTGTACAACAGTCGAATGATGGTGGATTTTCTGCAAAAGGAAAAGCAAGCAATTAAATAATGCCCAATTTAAAGCATCCACGCTCAAATCAGAAGCTAAAAGGAATTATTAACAATTAATAACGAAAAGAGTGCAACACTGAAAGAAAACCTTTAGATAAAAATTAACGATTCAATTTACATTTATAAATAAAGAAAATAACATGAAAAATAAGTGGCAGCTATTTTAAATTTCACAATAAAACCAGTTCCTGAAAATATGGCCATTAACTTTTCAGTCCTGTCAATGACTGTCTACGATAGTCCAGTGATCAGAGCTAATGGAAATGTAACTAAAATGGTGGACGTTTTTAAAGCACTCACCCAGATCCACTGCCACCAACAATGGCAATTTTCTTTCCAGCTGGAACAGTGAAAGAAAGGTCTCTAAGAATTTCTTTTGCAGGGCCGTACCCAAAATGAACATTTTCAAAAGTCACAGTAGCTGAATCAGGTGATACAAGCAGTGGTTTTGCTGCCGACATATTCTAAAATCAAGAAGATAGGATTGTGCAGGCATTCATTCAGGACACAAAAAAGAAAGGAGGTTTTATGAGAAACACACAAGCTGCGGGTCATTATTTTACTTGATTCTGTCGACAAACGAGAAAGAAACTAGAAGTTTCTTATCACATATATATATATATGAAATCATATGAAACCATTCCCTTTAAATGTGCACTACTCTCAGTCTCAGTGTTAATGGTTAGAATCGCAAGCTATCACATGTTCTTGCATATTGAAACAAAAACAATCTTAATCACAAGAAATTCATTAATAAAACATTAGAAAATATTTTATTCACAAATATTAAATATATAACCTTCAGCAACATAGCTCATAATAACAATTATAGGCATAACTATGTCTGGAAATCAAAAGAATTTTTAAAAGAAGACATAAGATCGCTTCAATGCACAGAACGTATTAACGATTAGCAATACATGGTCTCTTATTCACTTTTACGGTTGCCTCCAACTGAAGAAGACCAAACATGGTTTCCATATCGATGAGAGCCTGCTTAGTTTCACGATAGACGCTGCCAAGGAAATTCAGTGGAATAGACAACTGGAACAAAAGACCATTAACCATCACCAGATCTCCAACAGTCATTGTACCTAAAATCACAACATATCAAATCACACCAGCAAACTTCTATAGCGCCATTGTGTTAATGCACTGTGCGTCAGCTGATGGTCACAACAAGCAAAATAGACACTAGACACAAAGTTCGTGCACACACACACACACACACACACAAACACACACACACACACATGCACACCCAGTCAGTATCTACCATTATCTTCATTATCATCTAGGAGATTTAACATTTGCCATATATGTGTAATGCTTAAGGCGTTCATCTGTCTGTTACTATCTTACGCCCAGAAATAGAATCTCAAATCAGTGACTTAGCAATATATGACAACTCTGTTATAACCTGCAAATGCAGACAATTTAACACAAACAAACAAGTATGCTCCAATGCCTTAATCTCCTACTTACAGAAAGTAGACAAAAGGTAATCAGGTAATGAAGTTATTCCCTACCAGATGCAACACCTTGGCTGGCAAGGTACATGAAGACTGTGAGCCCAGTGCTAAATATGGCATTCTGCCCCCAATTCAGAAGAGCTAAACTGGTTGTTGTCTTGAGTGACGCCTCCTCGTACTTTCCTTGTACTTTGTCGTATCGCTCAGCTTCATATTTTTCATTCGTAAAATACTGAACATTTAAACATAATCACATTCAAACAAAATGCACCTGAAGCTCATATATATAAACAATATTAAAAGCCAAAAAGGCACAAATTTTTTCACCGAAAAGTGAGCACACGGAAGTTTAAAAATAAACAAAAAAAGAATTTATAACAAATAAATGTGATGGACATATAAGTTTCAAAAAACAATGTTATCATATTAATCTAAATAAACAATTGTCACAGAATAACAGAAGCATGATATACAACTGAATGTTGCATAAAAATGAGAGAAAAAAAAACAAAAAATAAATCATTAACCAGAAGTGTGTTCAAATGGCCTTGCATCAATAACCTCATCCCATAATTTATGGACTGTTTCTTCTCAATCAAATGACATTAAATATCTTTTATGTTTATGGGACATATGACTTTTAAAACAATGACTGCCTTTTCTCTTCAGTGATACACAAATCTGACTATTTTACCTGAGTGAATTATTATTATTATTATTATTATTATTATTATTATTATTATTATTATTATTTATTTATTATGTTATTAATATAATCAACATAAACTATGACTCACTTTCACTGTTTCATAATTAATTAGAGAGTCAATTGCTTTGTTGCCGGCCTCTTGATCTGCAGCATTCATCTGTATTCGAAATTTTGTCCTCCATGAAGTTATTGCAAACGTGTAGAGAGTATAAAGACTAATACAGCCAAGAGAAACCAAAGCATATTCTACTCCACATTTGTAATACTGAAAAAATCAAAAGACAAAACGGAAATTATTTGAACAGCCGCATAGCATGCATGGAAATGGCTTCATCTAAAATCAGCTTTAACAAAACAGCAAGATCATAATTTTACCAAATTTATATAAATACATCATCTTCAACTAGTCAACAGATACCATTTAAGTGAGCACTGTATGTAAATTCAAACAATATTATTAGAATTCACTAAGCATTATAAGCAGACTATTAGAAAGCAATTAAGACTGACGTAGCAGAAATAATTACCAATATATACATCATTATTCTAAAATGGCAAGGGTTTCACTTCTTACCAATATACCAGTGACCAGCCCAACTTCAAAAACAGTAGGAACTATATTGAAGACAAGTGCATTGAGGACAAAGTTAATTCCCCTAAAGAAAAGCCACAATATACAACTACAGGCATACAGATATAGAGCTTGAAGAAAAATTAACAAAGCAGAATTACAGCAACCATAACAGATAATGGATTACATCAATTTTACCTTTTGACTTAATTTCACTGCTATTTAGCACTTCATTTCTAGCATCACTTCCAAAAACAACCACCATAAGATGTTATTGCAATAACAAAAATGCGTTAATTTCACAAACACTCACCTGGTTCCACGATCAATAGCCTTAGACAGGGCACCAGTCTGTCGGCTCAAGTGAAACGAAAGGTCAAGAGAATGAAGATGAAGAAACACTTTTTTGGCGACGTCTCGAATTGAGCTTTGAGCCACTTTACCAAAAACAGCATTTCTAAGTTCATTCATTCCCGCTGCGCCGGCTCGGGCAAGACCATCTGAAACAAAGAATTTCATTTCCCATACAAACAACAGGACAATGCAGGTAACACATTACCTTTAGTATAAGCAACTTACTTTCTGTGTGATACTACCACTTCAAAACCTTTAATTTTGATCAAAGTAGTGGTTGGTAGTTAGAATTTGCAATAGAACATAATGGCATGCACCTGTTTTTTGGAACTAAGGAAATCAAATAGTTAAGGTATATTCAGAATTTACTCAACTGCTCAACATTTACTGATACAGTGGATCCCACTTAATCGCATACCGCTTAATTGCATAACCCACATAATCGCATAACAACATGAAAACCCAAACCAGTGTTTTGTGCGTACAATTAATTATCTGACATCCCTGCTATTCGCATAGCCCAGTTAATCGCATAAGCAAGGCTTGCACAGCACCTATGCAATTAAGCGGGTTTCACTGTATCAGTGGAATTGTCGCCAAAATTTTACTAATCAACACCCACAATTTAACTAATCAACACACTTTATCACCAGGGCAATTTAACTTATGATGACCGACAAAATTATAAACTATACAATTAATTATTCTCAGTTCTTGATAAATCACATATGAATGAATTTACTACAATAGCAATAGCACATGAATCACAAATTCCATGTCTATCTTTGCTCAGGTTTCCATTCTAAATTCTACTGAAAATAATCACTTCTATTAGCACAAGAGGCTTAAATATTCAACTGAAAAGGAGTTCTTACATGCAAGCACAAGAACAGTGGCCATTGTAATTACGGTATTCTCTGGAGTAGTCAAGTTGAGAAAATTGTCTGAATTGTTCAAATAGTCTACCAAATATTTAAAGATGAAAGGAACCTGAACATTCACTATCTGAAATATGAAACAAAACTGGCTGCAGATATTCACTGATGATATCAAATAAACAATTTTCAGTAAAACAACAATTTCTGGTCAGTGCATGTCTGAACCTAAGCTTCAATATTTCTACTTTTGAAAAATGACATGAAAATCATACCATACTAAATCAATTTAATATGATACAGGGCATCTATTTTCTATTATATTTATATATCAGTAGTTTCAAGCTAAAATAAACTACTGGTCAGCATTAGCAATGCTCTATCATTAAGCAAACCATAATCCAATGCACTCCTGTTAATAGAAAAATGTGACAGCATTATTATCATGAAGCAGCCAGACATAAAGAAAAATGTTGGCAATTTCAATTGGCACAGGTGAAAGTTTCCTACGGGGAAGCCCTCAATATTAAAGCCAAGAAGACACGCATAATAAGTAATGGTTACTAGTGCAAGTCGATTAAGCATCCTTCAAGTACCCCCAAAGCGGTACGAGAGTCCTGGTTAAAAACACTGGCCTAAGTGAATAAGAGCGACTGCTTGTCATCATAATATACCGAGATGCTAATGAATTTTAATAAATAACGGAATAATAAAAAAATAATGGAGGCGCTAATCACAAAAGCCATCGCAAACAGCCATTGCCACTTACGCACATAGCAGCACATTTGCTAGCTAATTCATAATTACTTATTCAACATCATTATAGAATTTAACCATACTTCATTATACAATGCACCAAGTAAGTACCTTGGCTCCTAGAAGCAGGCTGATGGCAAGTACAACTCGTGCACGCAGCCCTGGCTTGTCCTTGGGCCAAACATGTGACAGCATCGCCAACAGCATAGTCTTGAATCTGACTTTCTTTGTGGCATTTTCCGCTGCTGAAGTAAGTAGAGACGAAACTCCAGCATGCGGTGGATGAGATAAACGCCTAATATTTGGAAATATCTGTCAAAGAAAGCATGCATGATGCCCATAATTTCTTGGTAGGCAAAACTAACATTACTGAATGTAAGGGAACTTGATTCTCGCTTAAGTAACACTAATAATCATGAAACTCTCAAAGTCATTCTCTCATTCTCCACTAATCAGTGCTTGTACTTACTAGCCAAGCTTTGCTTGGTCTATTTTTGTAATTGTTGAATCATACTATGATAAGATTTTTGGTATAAAAATTTTGAAATTAAGACTGACTCCTTATTGCATTGCAATAAATCAGCCACATGTCTAAAATCATTCATTAAACTATCCTGCACCTTAATGACCAGCACGAATGGATAATTTCACCCAATGCTTACTAGATCATCATATATAAAGTTGGGTACTTTCCCGTTATCCAGACCCCAGTGAAGTGTAATGACTTTTTGGTCGGGAACCTGATTCTAAGCCTTACCCTAACCCTAACCATAACCCTGCTCTAACCCTAACACCAACTACACCATCCCTCTACTGGGGTCCGGATAACGGGAAAGAACCTAAAGTTACAATATTAAAATGAAGTCTCACTGTGATTATTGACGAACTGATTATTGTAGGTGATTGCCATTGATCACCTGTATTGCGGCATTGTGTTTCAGAGTGATCAAATAAAAATAAAATTCTTTCGCTTTCAAAGTTGCAAAACAACGCCCCAAATAATCAAACAGTGTGACTTCAATTAACTGAGCAGTTCAACCTTTGGCACTTGGAGGCTGGAGCCCATATGTTGTTACTAGAAAACAATCTTCTTTAATTGAAACTTACGGCATTATGAGTACGATTGGTGACTTTTGGAGCGTCGCGTAAGAACGGAGGTCTATTGTTGATACGAACGCAGCGATCGGTTAACGGAGACTGAAGGAATGGCTTCGAGAAAACGAAGGAACGGCAGAGCCGTGCCCTGGCCAAAAGAGCCACGGTCGCCATTTGTCATAGATATATAGCTCTGCCATTACTGAGTTGTAAACACACAGATTCCCACTCAAAACTAACAGTGAGTAAGTAAAATCTTGTAGACTTGTATATCGCCTTTGTGAGTAGTACCGCAGTAGCTGTTTATTCTTAGGCGCTATGGTAAGCCTATAAAACAGTTTCGTTATTCGTCAAGAATATACCCTCCTCGAGTGCATAATAATTCTCGTACAGGCATTGGCGCTAGTTGAGCGTGACCTCAGATTCTGGAATTCATCATCAGCATGGCTTCGTATAACTCACACATAACAATCTTTTAGATTCGGTCTTAAAACGCACCTGTTTAGCTTCACTTATCCTCTTTAGATTCCTCCCTCCCGATGATCATCTGACACCTTTCCGACTTGATCTGGCTCTAATTCGGATGGGAATTGGTGCGCCGTCGGCTGGTGCCCTAGGCATTGTATTAATGCATAGTCGTAAATTTAGATAAAAAAGTGAGGGGCCACAAACCCCCAACCTTAAGACCCTTATGTCTTTCCCCTTCCATAGCTTAGCCTCTCCAAAAGTGTGAGACTCGAGCCTAGCGACCTAATAAAGGTTTATGCCTATGGATAGTGACGCCACAGAAGTTGATTAATTGATATAATATCATCGGCCTGTCGGAGCAACTAGATTTCATTTTCTGATTTTTGTATCTCGAAGACAATAAAAAATCATTGCATTATTCAAATGGAGTTATATATATATATATATATATATATATAAAATTATATAATTATATAAATATATATATTCTGGGGACGAGAGATTGATGCATTGACCTTAAGATGGCCGACGTTGCTGCGGTTGGAGGTGGCGATGTCGAGAATGCAAATAACAGCAGTTAGTTGAACGTGTCTTTCATATTAATCGTCGTGCGCTTGCCTTATAAGAGCGTTTGATTTTTTCTCTGTGCTGCCGATTAAGTACGATTTCTGCTGCTTCCCTTGCGATCTTTATAACGCAATAGCAGACATTGGGCGATTGATTTATATTGCGCCGTTGCGTGGAAACAGCCGCACTAAGCACAGACAATCACGATGACGATTATTGACGGTGTATTGCCTGTAGGGCCTGGCATATCCGGGTATGAAGCACGTATTTCTTATTTAAAAGAATTTGTACACAAGTTGACAAACCAGCAGCCCATAGGTGGCTACAAAATATATCGGCGGCTGCATTTTGCCGAGGTTTTTGATCGTATTTGATTGCATCTGGTCTGGATTGAAAAATCGGCGTGTGCCAATGATATTACCACTCATCTATCTTCCTGCCCCCAACAAGTTAAACCTCTAATGAATGTAGAACCAGAAATGCCTCCTGTACCTATGTTACCAAAAACAATGCATACATATTCAATTTATGTAGCACTTTGATATTAGTGCACTGTTCATCAGCAGGCTGTTGTGCAGGGCATGCTGCTGTCCACTCCATGCTGGCGGACATGTGAATGCCCAAGATATGACTCATATGAGGCCTGCTTATGTAAGTAAGTAAGCAAACTCTTGTGAATTTCTATAGTGCTGTCAAAAGTAGCAGCACAGTAGCTGCTTATTCCTTTGCATTCTCATCCATGGCAAGGTTGACAGTCTGCCAAATGAGTCAAAATTGACTTTATGTAATGTGTAGGAATTCCATGACTGATTCTTAGGATCCATTCAGTTCCATGGGCCAAATGTATGTAAAACATTAGCTCTTGATTTAAGCTATTTGTCGTGAATGCAATAACACTTCATGATATCAATTTCTTTTAATTCGTTTCATCACTCTTCTGAATTTTTGCATATCTATAGCCTACTGTAGCACTAGCATTGTCCATTTCAAACAGGGCATCAATTTTATAATATTTTTGTGGTCTATAAAACCTGTAATAGAACCAGCTCTCTTAAGCGCCATCTTATCTCTCAATTGATTTTTTAGACATTTGACAGAGAATAGATTTCTGAAAGACTTTGTATAGTGTCGTTTCAAATGGCTCATTATTTTTCGTGGCATTTTGAAAGCTCTATAAAAAAATTGAGACAGAATATATTGACAATTCTAGTGTGTTTTGGCACATCAAAGATGGGGACACAAGAGTATGTGGGTTTAATTTGTTTCATCACTCTTCTGAATTTTTGCATATCTATAGCCTACTGTAGCACTAGTTCTTGCATTGTCCAATTTCAAACAGGCCATTTTGGCCCACCAAATATTTGGCTTGTGGCGCCCTCCATGATATCAAATAGTGCTAAAAATAAAGCACTTGGTGAACTTTAATGTGATCTGCCTGATCTGCCAAGCATCTCACTTACGGTGGCATACACAAGCAGTAAATGTTCGCGATAGTGCAGTTTATGGGATCCTGTTGAAAATGTAAGCTACAAAAGCCATGTTGGGGGGCATTTCATGTTGATGCATAAAAATTTAGGTGAAAATCTTTGCATATGAACTTTTTCTAATAGATGACCAGTTGAGGTTTTAGTGCTCTTCTTCAGGTGAGAGAAAAGAAAATTTATCGAACTCTGTTACAGAAGCAGAAACTGGTCAAGGAGTACAAAAAGGCGAGCTGTTTGCTTTACTCTTGTACTGCAAAAAATGCACTAAACACGAATTTCAGTGACTATTCTTAAATCGGTAGCCTTACAGTTCTTATTTAGTAATAGTTTTTGAAATAGCACTTTTGGCATTGCTATGATCATTGCCAATCGATTCATTGGTCAGAATTCTTTATTGCCAATGTATGGAATTAAGTGATCATGATATGAAAATTGCAGATGGTGACGTACAGAAGAACAAAGAGCGCGAAGAACGATTTCGCATGGCTAGAGTACGTCAGAAGGAGGAGCAGCGAAGAAAGATGGAAGAACTTAGAGAAGCAATGGCCAGAGCGGAAGAATTTCGGAAAAAACAGGAGGAAGAAAGAAGGAGAAAAATAGAGGAAATGCGAAAGAGAGAAGAAGAGCATCGGGCAATTGTAGAAGAACGCAGAAAGAGGCTTCATGATGAGGAAAATGTAAGGGTTTCTGCAAATGCTTTGTTGATTCCACATTGATTGCTTAATTTCATCATAAATGCTAGACAATGTTATTTGGAAAATGCTATTTGACTATCTCTGCATCCACTTGATTTTTATGTAAATAATTACACGAGGAATCCCATATTTTGAACTCATTTTATAGTGTGTAGCTTCATACATTCTCCGGATCGGTTCCTACAACATCTCAAGACGCATTTTGTTTAATTGTTCCTGTACATGCCTTTCACTTTAGTCACTTAGCTATGTTACTGCGCTTAAGAAATTGTCAAGATTAATAATAATAATAATACAATCAATATGTGATAGAAGAAATTGCAGCACCGTTGTTCAAGCAATAAAATGGAATATGCTTAATTAAGGTAAGCAAAATGCATACCCTACCCGTACCCGTGGAAAAACTTTTTACCCTACCCTATGCCCGCTAGCGCTGTACCCCTACCGACCATCCGTAAGCTTTGTACTGAATTATGTAGTTTACCCGTAACCGACTTTGGTTGGAATTTGGAGTTTTGGATTTGGAATTTTGGACCCATCTGGTGTTTTATCAAGTACTACAAGGACCTGTACATGGACCCGTGAACCAGTAGCCGTTCCTAGAGACTACAGAGAGGCAACAGTGAAATAGGGGCTCTGAAATTGGGATAACTATTCATTGTAAATAGCACGCATGTTTGCATTAGGACAGATCTAGTACTTAGGAATCAGGATAATCAGTCAGCTAGCCTAAGCCGAATGAATTATTTTAAAATATTTAGTAGATATCATTTATCTATGAGCAGGCATTAGAGGTTAAACAACAAAACTTTACCAGAAGATTCTCGGTCAAAGAGTCCTTGGAGGAGTCAGAGGGCGCCATTATAGATTTATTACTGATGATGTCAATTCGTCATCTGTATTTCCTTTATGTTTTCAGTAAGTAAAAATGCTGTCTGACAAACTGAACGCGATGTACAAGTTATATTAATACACTTTACTCAATATTATTTTTCTATTACTGCATTGCTAATTTGCTATAGTAGTGAAATGAAAATATTTTGCGGGTATGACTTTACTCACAGATA
The DNA here is from genome assembly GCA_018105865.1 of Metaphire vulgaris. Classification (NCBI taxonomy): domain Eukaryota; kingdom Metazoa; phylum Annelida; class Clitellata; order Crassiclitellata; family Megascolecidae; genus Metaphire; species Metaphire vulgaris. The sequence continues at coordinate 623,384 of CM030844.1, forward strand.
CCAGTGGCGCTGTTCAACCAGTTAAAATGTGTTACCCTATATGGTTATGATTGACAAAGGGTATATTTATCTGGTAGCACATCCCTAATGTGCTAACATTTGAATTATGACATTGTACTTTGCATGAGTACCAATAGCTGTTTTTTTAAAATGGAATATTTAATTAAGGAACCAGTTTTCTCACTCAAGGTATCCTTAGTATCCTTGTACAGCAGACCATCTCTTTTGCACTGAATTATGTAGTTTGCATGAATTTTTCATTTTGGGAAGTTCTTTTGCATTGTTCATCTGGTAGTTTGTATCTCTGGTATTCACACGTCCCCTGCTGTAGAGTGGACCAAACATGGTCCACACAACGCCTTCAGCTGTAGCCCAGTGCATTTCTGTCATAGTGCTATATAAATAAGAAATTATTCTTATGAAGTTGTCTATTATACCAACTGAAGGAAAGAAAACAGGCCATTCTGAGGCGGACAGCAGAGCGGGAAGCCAAACTGGAGCAAGCAAAGTCAAGGAAAATGTGCAACTCAGGTATTTCAGACCAATTTTTGTCAGTATTGATGCCGTAAATTGCATATTGGCCTTTTTGCATGACTTTACTCACAGAGGCAGAATAGCTTTCAAACAGTTAAGAGAGTTATGCATATGGTTATGATTGACAATTTTTATTTATCTGGAGTACCTTGTTTGCTTCCGAACTTGGCTTTTTGCTTTTGAAAATGAGCACTGCATCTTTTCATGTTAGGACGATGTTGAATTTTGTTATCTATCATGATGTTTTGTAAACAGTTGCATCACATGTATGTCAGTTGTTAATTCAAGTAACCGTTGGAAACATAAAGTAATTCTTATCACAGATTTTTGTATTGTTTGTACATGTGCTGATTTGTTGAAGTTTATTTCTTTAATTTTCTTGCACCATCTTTTTGTTGTGTGCATTTCTGCATATCACAGTCAGACGCAGTTAAGCGTCGCACTGGGCATAAGGGGTCTCATGCTAACTATTGCACGAATGAACATTTCTTGAAATCATAAATTGGTTGATGTCTTTAAGTTTTCCCTGACAAACAACTTTATCTTCTGCCTGTGTTTATAAATTTGCCACTCACAGTAGTTGAACATTGTACCTCATCTGGTTGTTTCCTTGTTTTGCATCTCTGGTCCTGACGTTGTTATTTGTTCCAGAGGTTTTCTTTGCGGCTTACGTTGGCCTTTGTTATTTGTGTGTATTTGACGGCATTCTGTATTGTAGCATGTTGCCACTCTATTGCAGATGGCATGTTTGGTACTTTAACCAAAAATCTGTCATTGGTAAAATAACCTTCAGATTGATATCCATGGCTATAGTTATAGTACTTTGTAATGCAGGTTGTATCTATACTATGGATGATGACAATGATGATGACAATGATGATGATGATGCAAATATTTAGGCCTGTTTTGATTTTGGTGTTTGGATGATGTTTGTACATGTTTAATTTGAAAGCAACCAGATTTAAATCCCTCTGAGCTTCTACTTGTGATTGTTTTATACATCTTGGCATCAAAAAGTTCAGAGAATTTTATATGGCTTCTGTTGGAAATTTGGTAATCTATCTAGCAGCACACACTCTTTGTTCAATTTAAGTGTTTTTTATGCTGAACATGGAGTCTGTTACTGAATTTGCCCAGTGTTTCTAGTATTTAATTTAGGAATGTTAACATAAGTTCTTCTAAGTGAGATTTGAATTTTTGGCAAAAGCTAACAGTCTAGTTTGAGAGTTAGATCTTACTGCATGTTTTGCTAAATGATTAGTTGTGGTTTGTTTTTGAAATTAGGCCTGCTGTTTAACTTTGATAATGTATTTTTGTAAAAATGACTCAATCATGATCTGCTTGTGCATGTGTTTTGAGTTTTCCTGTTTCTTTACCAGCAACGTCTGGTACTTTAGTTGCTTTGCGTGGTGCTGCAAGTGCGCAAAACATTTCTTTCCGTCCGCCCAAGGCCGGTCCAGGAACACATATCGCTAGCAGTGTGCGTGACATTCGCAGCAGTTCCATATTGCAACAGGACAGGGCTGGAGGACAGGATTTTGTGGTCTCTCCAGCACCTCCAGTGACCAGAATGAAGCGCTTCTCTGCATCCACTGGTCACCTGCTGAAGAGTGCAAAGACCGGGACTGAAGATGGCAATATTTTGGACGACCAGTTATCATCAGACGATTCAAAATTGGAGGCTGACATTGGTAAGGCTAATAATGCTTGGCTTGAAGGTCCAAATGAGCCAAATTGTTAATTTATATGCTGCTGCTGCTGCTGCTGCTTGAGTATGGATAAAAGATGATGCAAAGCTGTAGATGGAATCCATATGGTGGGTGACCCTTATGGTTAGAAATAAGTATTGTAATTTCATGTTTTGGTCTAGTTATGCAGTTGCATAATTTTTATTTATTTGTCTGAAACAGCTTGTAGAGTGCTGTAGAAAGGTGCTGTTGACAAAGTTGACACATGGTGTAATTGTTTAGCAGTTTGTATAAGTTGCTGACAATGCAACAACTTATATAGGCTTTCTGTTTTATTTGTCAGGTTTATGCTATCTTGTAGTTACTTAGCATGACAGAATGACCAAGAGCAACTGCTGAATTATACTCTAAATACTTTTATTTGAGGTGGAAATTTATCCAAATGCAATTAGTGATCTATGCTTCTTTTGATGCACTGTTTCTATACAGTATTTTACATAGTATAATTCATGACTTTGGTCTTTGCATTGTCGGAGGAATCATAAATACTTGACATTAGCAATATTATATTGGCTGATACTAATGTCTGTCATAATTCATGCCTTTGAAACGTCTTCGACTAAATAAACTCTTTTGTGGGTCGATGGTGTTACATGCACTCATTCTAAATATTTGCTTATTTGCCACTTGCAACCTGTTGTAACCTAATTGCTTTTTTCATTGAGCAGTTTGTTTGAGAATCACTGCTTCATTTTTTAAGCTAGTTGAAGATTTCCATTAATTGCTTTTTTGCTAGTCATCAACTTTGTTGTTTTGCTTATATTTACCGGTAAAAGTATTTGCAGTGCCATACAAATTGCATAGCTTCATTAGCACACTGATGCTATATGGTTTTTGTTCATGGCAAACTGTAATTGATTCTTGAACCTGGCACATTATTCAAAATATTATAGAGACAATTTTTTCCTAAACATATATGAAACAGTTTTAAATGAAAAATTAATCTTTTTATGTTGCAGTTTCACATTTTTGACATGAATTTTTTGACAAATATTTTACATTGAATTTCAAGTCTCTTATTAGTCTTGATTTGTATGATACTGCAAGATTCTTTGTAGATCTGTTAGCATGTTTCCTTCACTATTTTATGGTACATTGTGCACATTTGACTTTTAATTTGCATGTAGAGAACTATTTGATATTCAGTTTGTTTTACTTTGTGTCTTTTTGGTTGTCTGTGCTGGTATTAATGTTCTTTTTGTTTTTTCTTCTTTCTTATGTTTAAGTAATTTTATTTTGCCATTTTATTTCATGCTGAATTAATATGAAATATGTATTGTGAAAGTCAGGAAGCACTACAAAGTACCACAAATTGAAGACATTTAAAATACAGAGCTGTATAAGTGACACATTTTATTTTAACTAGCTAACTGAAGCTTGTTTATAAATTTTTAGCACATTTAATTAAAAATCTTTGAATTAAGTTTCTATTTTTGTCCATTTTTAACATCTCTGCAAAGTTAGAATGAAAAACTTGACTTTTTATAAAAGATATAGTGTTATCATTGTCAAGACAATAATTCTTTATTATCACCCTCTCATGAAGGACCCACTAAACTTTCTGTCACTAGGCATTGCTTAATATTTGTGCAGAATTCAAAATGAAGCCATGTTTTTCCTGCTGTTGGAAGCAACTTGTGTCTAAAACAGTGCAGAGGGAAACTTAAAATTCAGTGTAAACTATTGCATTGACCTTACTCGATAGTTTTAGTAGGACTAAGACGAATCATAGTTGCCATGTTTTGTAGTCCTTCATCCCCTTGATTGTGGTAAAGGTTACCAGTCAGATGGAACCCTGTCAAGTACTGGTCAGAGTCCTTCACATCATCGACCTCACAGCACGGCAGGAAGGCTACCAAATTACACTTGTGACACAATCTCTTCTCAGTTAAGAGTTGGTCGAAGCAAAGAGAAACCGAATGTTTCGAGTTGTGCGGTTGTATGTTCACGTTTTCGTAAGTCCGCTTGAAATCTCTGCATGCACGATTCACATTTCAGCGTACTGTGTATTTCTTGTGAGCCGTTAGTGTGTCTTTTATTTTGTCTCCCGTTGTCCGATGTAGAGAAAATTACACAAATTTTGCTTTAAAATACGGTCATAATTCTGTTCTCTACATGTAAATACTGTTGATTTATGATGCAATTGACATTTTCACGGTTGATTTCTTGTATGATTCAGTCAGATTCTTTCAGTTTCTGCTTATTTAACCTGATTATTGAACTTCGTAAGGCTTTTGTGTTTCCTTTAGAAATGGCTTATATCGCTTAACTAACTAGCTACACCTGCTGTTACACGTTTTCTTGCGCAGAACCTGGCCAGTGGGTGATGTCTGATGTGGCAGTTTAATAACCAGTAACTGTATTTCGGTTTTTCATCTTCTCTCACTCTCTATCTATCTATCTATCTATCTGTCTGTCTATCTATCTAAATTATGATGTTATCTGAACATATGCTACCCTTTTGAAGACATAAGCGTGGATTGGTTAATTTGTAGGATCTGTTTCGCCGACGAAAGAACGGTCGTGCTCGGAGCACGGGAAGCGCTCGTAAAAGTCGTGCGGATATCCAGAAGGTATTCGACCAGCTTGCAGCACCGTCTTCTAAGTCACCCGCTGAATTGGCAGGGACCAGACATTTTCAGAGCGACAAAACTGTTCCAGCCGCGAACTCCGCACGACGAGCAAGAAGTGTAGTATCGAGGCCTTCCAAACTGCTGGCTTCACCGGTTTCTTCTCCTGTGGTAGCGGCTACTTTGCCTAGAGGTGGAAAGGCTTCTCCGTCGAAGCCGTCGATGCACGTAGCGGCGAAACCTTCAAAGTCAACCACGCCACCTGGAGCCACCACTTCGTTGCCGAAGGGTGGAATGCCAAGTCCGCCTAAAACAATAACTCCGCGCTCTCTTGCCAAGGAACCAAAACCAGTTAAAGAAGTCACTTCCAACAAGTCTATAACATCTAGCAAGGTGTGTATCTCTGGATCAATGGAGATATAATTCAATGCTGTTAGCGGTTTGTTGAATTCATTCGTCATATTATTGAATCACGAATATCAACTATTCATGATTCAATAATTGAATTGAATTGAAAAATTTGTAATTGATTTTAAAATGTTAGTCTTATTTCTGTTGCAGGTTAAAGCCATACATGATCAAGTCAATCAAGATCAGATAATTGATAACAACAGACAGGTCTGTGACTCTGGCATGTTTGTAAGTCCTTTGTCAGTATATTGTTGACTGAAATCGTAATGTATTCCATTTGACTTCAATTTTTATGGAATGCTATTAGACAAATTTTAAGCCAACCACTGCATGGGTGTAGCTTATGGATTAACTTATCACGCCAAAAATTGAAATTTCGATCCTCAAAACTTGAATCTCATAGCCTAGTTGAACTGGATATTGCTTATTTTGAAATGTTGACATTTGTCTACAAACATTATTTCTCTATAACGTGCAGTTTTGACTGTATATTAAAAAAAAGAAGCAATATCGTACCGCTAAGCTTGCTTTTTTCATCATGACTTTGTGGTGCGTGATGATTGAGTATAACGAGCGCTTACTCGGTGGTAGGAAAGACGGCGCTGATGGAGTGAACCTATGTAGCAGTCATTACTTTATAGTGCCACTAAACCTTTTATTACGAGCCTGTTCAAGTTCTGCTATTGATATTAATTTGGTAAATTGATTATCATGGAAATGTTTATCTTGTGTCTATTACAGACAGAAACCGCAGAAACAAAAGAGGTGAAATTGATTGAGCAGACAGACATTGCACTTAATGCTCCAAATGAAAATCTGTCTTCTTCAGAGAAGACCGATGCCACGAAGAAATCAGTCACCGAAGAAGACGAATACAAGCAGAAACTTGCCGAGAAAAGGCGTTTGGCTCGAGAGAAAGCAGAGAGGGAAGCAGAAGAAGAACGACAGCGATTGGAGAGAGAGAGGTCATCACTAATTTATATTTCTTTTTTGTTTGACAGGCTCAGGTTCCTTTGTTAGCACAATAAGCGATTGTTTTGTGAGTCTTAAGATGAGTCTGAATGTTTCTGCCAGTAGAAATTTCTTATGCTGGATACTTTATATAGGCATATTTTGAGGCAATGTTACTGATCATATCATTCGTGGTGATAGCTGCACAAAATTTTGCATTCTAAGTTTTGACTGAAATCACAACATTTATTTCAGTTTTGGATAAATGTTGTCGAGATATTTTGAACATTTGCTGAAGAAAAGCCTCTTTGATCATTCTGCCATTATTAATTATTTAAAAAATATAATTTTTCGTATTTCAGAATGAATATGGACGGTGGAATCGTTTCATTTACTGCTATTTAGTTTGAGTGCAACTGAAACCAGTTGTACAGCCTTTCATACGTTGTGAGACTCTTTGTAGGATATTCAAACCTGAATTGCTACTGATAAGATATCTATCGTCTGTGGTTTAACTGTGTCTGTGACTTTCAGGCTGGAAGAAGAAGAACGGGTTCAGCGTGAAGAGGAAGAGGAGAGGAGACGAGAGGAGGAGGAATTGCGATTGGCCGAAGAGGCCGCTAGACGTGAAGAGGAACGTTTCCAGAAGGCCGTAGAGGAAGAGGAGCAGAGACGTCGCGAGGAGGAGCAGAGGCTCGAGGCCGAAAAGAAAGAAGTCAGAATTGCTTCCTGTTTTTCTTTTGTTTCATCTGGTGGTCACCCCGTGTAATCTACTTACTTACTTCCTGTGAATGTGCTGTGCCAAAATTAACACGGTGATGTAGAACCTGGTAGATGTTTCAGTTGTAATTCAGAGACTTTTTATGGTTCCACGGTTCCATCTGAGCCGAAAAATGCACCTCATAAAATAACTTAGGAATGGTGGTATTCAGGCAGGGGTGGCTGGATTCAGTTGGTAGCTTATAAATATTTGTTAAGTCTGTCGTATGATCTGTGTTTTACTTTTGTTAGATTATAATAGAGGGAAAATGTATTAATATAATTTTCTATTCAGAAACTTGAGACTGAACAGAGGGCTCAGGAAGAGGCAGAAAGAAAGGAAAAGGAGCGGGCTGAAAAAGCTAAACGAGAGGAAACAGAGAGACTGGAAAGGAAAAAGGTATGACTTGTAAAAGATTTTGTATTTGCATTGGTTTTTGTGTACTGTGTTTTCTGGAATATACAGTATAGGTCAGTGTTTCATATGTAATGCGGTATGTTTACCATTGATTGAAAGGAGCAATTCTATGCTAATCTTTGTATATATTTGGTTTTAAAAATTCTATTAATGCCTTCACTGATAATTTGTTGATGGCTATTCTATTTTTATGTGTTGTGTCTTTTGTACGGCCAGTTCTGTTATTTGATTCTAAAGTCAAAACGGTTTTGGGTTGTAGAATGATGATGATCATTACATTATACGTAGTATTGTAAAGCGCTCTTGTCTTTGGCTACTTTTGCCATGCTTATTGTGCTATAGAAATTGTCTATCTAATAATAATAATAATAATAATAATAATTACATTGTGTCTCATTATATATAATCAGATTTTGTATTGTGTTTCCAAGAGGTTGGAAATGATCATGAAAAGAGTTAAACCGGAGGAAACAGTCGCCGCAAAGGTCTGACACATTGATTATTGGCCTAAACTACTGTCAAACCCACATATATTGTCATTCCTAATCTGACATTCCTCATAGTTGCAAAGATTTTGTGATTCACGAAGTGAACAGTCCCTTGAATGTGATATTGTGTGTGTGTGTGTGCATAACAGGTTCGACTGTAGATGTATTTTCATTAAAAAATGCCACTTGCACTGAACTTGCTAACAAATGGAACTCTTGTTATGATTATTTTTCATTTTAACTTTGATGCTTTGTGGAGACTGAATAAGTAGATCAGTGGCTATCAATGTCAGTGGTTTGAGTCTTAGCCACGGCAGAAATTATACGATTGTTTTCCTCAGTTTGCTTGTACCGTCCCCTCAGCCATTTGTGAGTCGATCCAGTGGAGGCAGAGGCTGACAACTTCCATAATTCACCCATTTCCTTGAATATTTGAAGGAACTGGCTCTGCAGTTCTCCTACTATGGAATGATCTTTACCCTTTACCTGATATTTGTCAAAATGTAGCTATTTAAAAAATTCACCTGATATTGTCATCGATTTGTTTGCTTTGATAGCCTTTCCCTCACTTTTATTTTTATTTACAATGGATTTTGTTTTTCAAAATTTGGAAGTCTCAAGTGCTGGCATCTTTTGAGGAGTCTAGTAGTTAGCTTCTTTAAATTAAGGAGACTATGATTCAAATTATATTGCAACTGATAAAACGAAATGTACTGTATTATATGGACAGCAAGATTTCAGTGGATCAGAAGATTTGCCGCAGAACAAAGGATTTATAGTGACATGCGTATAAGAGACTGAATAGAATTCTGTTATACATTTTCAGCCTGAATCATCTGCTATTTCTCTGGTCAAACCAGTGCAGGAGTTGGGTACAGTTGAACCTAAACCAGCGCAGGAGTTGGGTACAGTTGAACCTACCGATGACGCAGAGAAAATGGAGCCAGAGTTGGCAGAGCATCCTCTTATGGCTCAGCCTACGGAGGCTGCACTGCCCGACCCAACCGTTTCAGTCGGCTCGTCCCCTTCCAACTTACCGGTAACATCAACTTTGCTGCCAGCGGCTCCTGTGGTTTCGACCAACCCGGTTGATGAGAGTGCATCACGGTTTCGGTCGCCGCTGCTGCGTCAGATGCTGGGAAATAAGCAGAAGGCAAAGCTCGACGCAGCCTCTGAAGCAGCGCCGCCTAAAGGAACTGTTGCCGGCGACGACACGGCGCCGAAAGAGAAAACGCCCGAATCCGAAGCGAAGACCGAGCGTTTGCTGGCAGTTGGTGGCTCTGACGGCAGACACACTGATATTCAAGTAACTGAGGAGGAGGAGGAGGAGGAGGAGGAGGAGTCTGTGCCAACAGAAACAACCGCAACACAAGGTATAGTGGATGTCGAATCTTTGACAAGTTCTGATGATATTGAGCATAAACTGGTAATTCCTCTGGTTAAAAAAGAATGTAATGAAGATGATGATGATGATGATGATGATGATGCTGATGGTGATGCCTCCTGTGATATTTTAATTTCTTCAGACAATGAGCGGTTTGAAGAGAAAGCCATCACAGATACTGAACCGAAAGAAGAGGAAATTGGAGAAATTCTACAGACTACAACTAGACAGTCTGGTTATGCATTGGACGGTTCTAATACAACTGCTAGCGTGTCGGAATCTCTGCTGTTTAATGCTGTTGACGAAGAAGATGATGAAAACGAAGGCACGAGCACTTTTGAGACCGGTCAACTACAGAGTGCAGATCTTGTGGAAACTGCTGAGCAACATGAGGCGTCTGGTTTACTGTGTTTTCCAGAAGAAATGAATGTAGCGGGAATTGGTGCTAGTAACGGAGACAGTCACGGTGTTCATATGAGGGACAGCCTGTTGCTTGATTCGTCGCTCCCTGAGGTGTCCTCCGGGTCATCGTTTGCGGTCAGCTCACTGAATAACGTTGAAACCGGTGCTTCATCTCCGCTGCATACGTGAGTGGAGTACATTTGACGTGTAGACGATGATGCTTACCTAAGCTTTTCTTTTTTAAATTCATTTTTTCTTTTTATTCAATCTATATGTTGGACTTGGCTTACTGGAAGCAGAGCAGGTTCAGTTAAAAGTTGTCAGCCAGAAGTATCTGTTGAGATGTCTATGCTTCTTTGGACATAAAATATCCCACAGTTATGTGGATTGCTGAAAGCAGTGGGTCCCTAAAGTTTTTTTGGTTACTGCCCCTTGACCGTCTTGTCACATAAGAACCCAATATTTTCACTGATTTGTATTATGTACCGTAATGGATCGAAAGCCTATGTTGTAACAGTTGTATGACACTGCTATCAAGCACAAACTACTTCATTGCTGTCACTGAATGCGCAATAGTGTTGACTGCTGCTGTAACTGGAATACCATTCGTTTCTATCATTTGATCTCCATATCTGAACCTCCCTCTCCGTTTCTAATTCACTTCCCACGTAAACAAAGTTCTTCACCATTTCAATTTCTTTTCCGTTGTGTGTTACTATTGGCCTTCTCCCTCTTTCTTTGCAATTGGCATTAGTTTAATGTTATTATTGTTTATTTTTATTCCAAATTTTATGCTCTCCATTAATAAGGCCACTGTTAATTCTACAGTCAAGAGGCATTCTTCTATTAGACAAGTATCATCAGCATTTTCTTCTTCATCTACAATTATTTACTGGCTTTAGAAAAGTTTCCAACCCACTTGTATTTTCAATCCATCTCATGGTGTAATCTAATATAACAACCACTTGGTCTCTTCTCTGTCAATTCTGATATATGCTAAAACTGTGCTGTATAAATATTCAATGAGCCTGATTATTTTGGCATACATTGTATGTCATTATTATAATAAATATTCAATGAGCCTGATTATTTTGGCATTCATTGTATGTCATTATTATAATAAATATTCAATGAGCCTGATTATTTTGGCAAACATTGTATGTCATTATTATTTTAGGTTTTCAGAGAATTCAGAAGTAAAAGAAGCAAAAGAAAATGTCTTAGATTTGAGAGATGACAGTGGCATAGATCAGCTAATAGACCTTTCAACATCAGATGCTGTTGTCCTAGACAGACAATCTTGGAACCAGTCAGAATTCCCACTCGCTGCAGAATTACCTAGTCAGACAACTCCATCGCATGTTGGTGTTCCATCAGTGGCATTTGAAGACAATTCTAACGTTCAGTTCAAATCTGTTAACGGTGAGTTTCCATTGCCTGCTGTTAAATTATGACTTCAGATTTAGTAATAAATTTTGCTGGTCATGATTAGAGAACTAAGTGAAATATTCAAGATGTGAGAATATTAAAAACTAGGATGAATTTCAGCAGAAGAAATGAACTTACATGTGAAGAGAATGTCTAATATCCATGTGCATTATTTCTCAAAGATTTGTCATTTTGTCACTGTCCTCTAGCGAGTGAAGGCTGAGCCAACCTTAGAGTTCCTAACTAAGGCAATATAAAGGGCAAATGAAGTTACTATTATGTTACTTACTATTATGCTCAAGATTGAAAATTATGATGCAGACCTCAATGCAAATTCAAATGTTTGGTCCCAAACAGCATTATAGTGCACTGTGCATCTGTGTGTGTGTCTAGTATTTGGTACTTTGTGTTTTAGTGTGCATACATGAATAAATGAAGTTTTCTGAAGTACTTCTGATGTACTTATATAAGTACTTTTATAAGTACTTCTGAAGTGCTTATAATGAATTGGAGCATTCAGAGATTAATATTGCTTAAATGAGATGATACGATCTGTGATTGATTTAATTGTTTTTATTTTCAGATATCGTCTTATAATGAAATTTTCACTTAGTATCATACAAGTATGATAGTATGATACTCGTACCGTGTCCTTTATAGATCAACTGGGAGACAATGTGATTTTAGTGGATCCACTTGAACTAAAGCCGACAAGATAGAAATTCCACATGTTGTGCTTTTGTAGCCTATGTTGTCTTTATAAATCGTTGTGTGGGCTTTCAGTGGACTATCTGCAAACATCTCAGTAAAAATTCAGAATCAATATGAAGAAAGGGTGTTGCATTGGCTTTGTCAAATATGGATGCACTTAATTCACTTCTTATGAGTTATTTGTGTCTAGTTCTAGATTTGGTGAATTTCTGCGTTGATGAATTTCTTGTTTTGCATGCTTATCATTGGTGTAGCCACGGGGACCCCCCCATTCGGATCAGCAGGACCAGTTGTGAGATTCATCCAAAACCAGTGAGTAGTGGGGGGGGGGGTCAATGGGGTAGTATGTGATTGATGTAAAAGCACCAAAGAGCAGACTTTAAAGGCTTTTAAGCGTTTGAAATGACAACCTTTTTTGACTCATCAAGACTTTTAGGTGGAAAAAATTGTTGAAATGCTGCCCCCCTATTCTAGAATCCTGGTTATGCCACTGATGCTCATATTGCAGCACAGTGATCCAAATATTGTCATGAAGATTAAGTGAAGATAATAGTTATACTCACAGACCAAATCCTGTACTGCAAAATGCCATTCAGGTTGACATACACAAGTAAGAAACTTTGATTAAAGTACTTGGATGCGGTTTTTGCAATGTTGTATCGAACACTTATTTCTGAAATTTTCAGATTTTTTAGCATTCAGCTCAAGACCCACATCCCCGATAAATCAGCCCTCTTATAGGATTTAGTGCATTTGTATTGTCATTTGGAGATATTACTGTACACATGTCTGTCTTTCTTAAGAGACGTTATCTGGCTGAGTTTCCTAATTTTGTAATAGAGTTGCTTTTGTTTTGACCGTTTATTATTGCTGGTAAATGATATACCTTTACATTCTTTAGATTGACTACCGTATTTTTGTGTGCATACTCCAAATCTCCATATTTTCAACTGCGTAGCATACAGCAGCAATAAAACATATTCCAATAGAAAGCATCATTTTTTACAAGCATATGTGTGCTTTGAATCTGTTTAATATATTTCATACATACAGTGCTTCATTTCTAGGAAAAGAGGTTTGGGAACTCATTTCACATCTGTTTTGTTGTAAGAAATTATAATTGCATTTGCTCACCGAACACTAATTTGTATGATATTTAAAGAAATAACTGAAATGACTCGGAGTTAATATGTCATTAAACTGTCCAGAGTAAAAGTTATGCAGAATACTGGTATTTATACTGGTATACTAGTCTTTACATTAACTTCCAGAATCTGGTAAAAAAAAGGCGTGGGAACGCTGTTCCCGTGCATTCCCACTGAAAAAAGCACTGCATACATATAACATCCACACAATGTAAATGTGGCTAGAAATTGTAACTGGGTGTATGTATATTTTTCTTAGTAAATAGCATTTAACAGGAAAATAACATTCAAACAATAACCAAGTGATCTATAATATCTGCTGAGATTAAAGTTGTGTATGGATCATGTATAACCTGCAACTTTTGATTTCAAAGTGAAACTATGTGGAACCCATTGTGGAACATGCACAAAACTATGATATTCATTCTCTTGCCGGCTTACCTTAATTGGTCCAGCTTTTTTCGTTGACGGCTGAATTTTTGTGTTGTATGCTTTTTAAGAGCATGTTATGGAATATTGTTAAACAGTGCTTTGTGGTATGTAGATAGATGATGCTGAAATAGTATGTTTTGCACCACAATGCTTCAACAGTCTTCTCAATTTCAGTGTCTTAGTGTTTGTTAGTCCATCAAAGTGCAAGTTATGATACAGACGATAATTTATTTATAAAAATCACTAACATTTTGATAACGGCCAGTTTCCAATCGAGATATTACAGAGGAGATAAGTAACTGATGGATTGTGTCCTATGTGGTCTCTGGCAGCACATGCTGGAATGACGGTGGGGGGGAATGATTTCATGTTGGTTTACTAGTAGTCCGATAACTATGACGACGGGCATCCTTACCATCAATAGACGTTTTACTATCTGTGTATCGTGGTGTTTATGGTAGTTTATTACTATGAACTGGTAAAGTTACAAATCAGAATATTATTTTTAAGTACGTGCATTGTATATATTTCACTAAGTGCACGTATTCCATGTATTTATGCGTCATGTTTTCCACATTCTATTTATTGTGTTAGTCTCTTTTGTCGCTTATTGTTTAGTTACTTCCTACAGCAAGGGGTAGCTATGTACATATTTATGAGCATAATTTATTCAAATTCTGTTTCTTATTGTATGATGATCATTAGCATTTTTCTAAAAGCATATCAGTCATTATTATATCTGATGCACACCTTGGTATACAATTATTTATATTTGTATGTAATTATCTACTTTTGCAGTGTATGCATTGTTTTTTAAAAGGATTTGGGCTGAGTTAATTTCAATTACAATGAGTTTTTAAATGCAGCTTTTTCTGTGCTTTGTAACTACCTAGTGTTGACATTAGTGTTTTTTCTTAATTTCAAACAAATCAAATCAGAGTAATGGATTGTATAAGCATTACTGAAATTTTTGACATAATCACACTTATGTGGTTCAGGAATTTTAATCTTAATTTGTTGGTATAAATAAATGAGATTTGCTCTGAAATTCTTTGTAATTCTGAGCACTTGAAATCTGTGTGTCGTGCATTAGTGTACAGTAGTCACGAGGGCCGGGCCTCCTATTCATACCTAGACTGGTTGTAAGATTCTTGTAAAAATTACGCGAAATTTATCAGTTGAAGGTGAGATAAGGTGATTGCTGATACACCGTCATAGTCTGAAAATTTGCTCAGAATATCATGACTTGAAGTTAATATAACTCTACACTCCCCAAACGCCCCAGTTGGGTCTGACCAAGATGGCCTGTAGAAATGTATAGTGCCCTCCCAGTCTGGGACTCTGGCTATGCTGGTGGTGTTTGGAGCTGTAACATGCAACTTGCTAACACTAAAGACAAATCAGTCCATAGTATGACAAGGTTATAATTTAGTTTTGCAAGCATTGCATGAACTTATTCATGTTCAACAGTCACAATTGAATGTCATTCTTAATGCAGCAGATCTTGCCTAAGTTACTCAATAAACTTAAAATGGTGAATATAAAAAATACTTTTTCCACTGAAAACAATGTCAACGATGCAGTAATTGAAACGGCCTTTAGTTTCAAGTCATTGCCAGAAGTAGCAAATTATAATCAGTAAATAGCACAGATCTGTTAAAGCAAAAGTGCAGTGAGCAAATGCAGCTCAGTGCACAATCCTCATCTCGTGTGTTAGCCTTTAGTGTTCAAAGACCTGTGTAACCGAATATATATATCACTTGATTGTGTAGTATAAAATTGGTTGCTTTGACCATTCAAAGGTCCTGCACAGATGAGCAACGTTTGCAAGTGAAATACACTTTATTCACCAACAGCGTATATTTAAACCGGAAAATTTCATAAAATATTTAGCAAATATGCTATATACGTGGCAACAGGTGCACACAATAAAACAGTCCACCCCGCACATCGTCCAGAAATTACATAAATTATGCTACGCTAAGGTTCATTCATAAGTGCGGAGGCTTGTTGGACAATCCCGGAAAGACTTGTGGTTTTTGATAGGCAATTGGCATGCCCGGAGAAGGGTGTGGCAACCCCCTCACTGGCATCGCCATACCTGGATAGGCTGGCTGCAGCATTTGATGGCCGCTGCCAAGCGTCGTCGAACCAAGTATTCCATGAAAGGCAGACGCGTCCGAGGCGGCTGCAGACAAAGCGGCGCTGCCTGTGTGAAAGACTTTTGGTTTCTGTGAGACGGTTACACTGGCCATCGCGTGCACCTGGTTTCGATAAGCTTCAACACAACGACCGGCGTGCGGTAGATCGGCAAACGCTGGACTCACTTTCGAACTGCTTTCAGGAGGACCGACGCCGGTTTCTCGGTATGGCAGATAGAGGCCGGATTTTGATGCGGAGGACGGTGCATTCCTCGCTGTAATGACGAAACCCTGAGATGCAGCTGGAAGCGCGACGCCCGACACGCCAGCCGTGTCCATGGCCTCTTCGGTTATTATGCTGTTGTGAAGATTAGACGATCGATTGGACTGAGATAAGAAACCAGCAGAAAACGGGCTGCAAAAATATAACAAAGTGTATTTAGACTGGTTTCTTGCTAGATGGATGAGCCCATACAACTCGCCCCACCGCCTTATGGCTCTAATCCGGGTTGGATTTGGCAAGTCATCGGCTGAAGCACTAGACAGTTAATGATAGTGGCACCACAGATCTTTATCAATTGATTGGTTTCATAACTAGCTGAGTTGCAGTTATGAAATGAAAAAGAAATTTTGATTCTGTCGATAAATAACATGGTTTTATTTGTCCAAAAGTTGAGGTAGGAATTTGTGCACTTACAGGAATGTGAGCAATTATGGTAATAAGCAAACAGATAAGAGTACCTCATTGGAAGGCTGCTCCCCATTTTCCGCAAACTTCTCTGTTCCCTGATAGATCTCCACGGTTTTGCCATTTCTTCCAGAACAGATGGTGCAACATATGTAAAACCCTGCAAAAGAACAACTAAACGTCTAATAGTATTTCATAAAAACCAGTGACACATAAAAGCATAGTTAAGTGGAAAACCTGTATTCCTTATTTATAAAATGGGTCTTCTATTTCTGCAATAAAATTCAGTCAAATGAATCTATCTATAAAATTTTCATTCTTATTTCCTTTCATGATATAAATTTCTCAAATGGATTTCAGTACAGAAGGTAGATGCAATAGTATATTTTACTGTAAGGCAGTTTTTATAACATTTAATAAATGTACATACACATTCTGAAATTGGAAGCACAGAATGACCAAATTTTCAGACAAATCGATATCAGGAATACAGGAAAACATAAAGGCCAACATATAGCAGAGTCTAAACTCAGGGGGGAAAACCCCTATTTATGTCCAGAGATATGCCGGGCTAATATTTGATGACTAAGGAACACAGTGAAACTAGGTCGCATGAAAATAACGCGAGATAATAACAACACAAGGTTAACCTCAAGAAATGTTTTAGAAAGAAATTTCACATTTGTGGAGAGTTTAAAAAACCCACTTCTGCAGTAAAGGGGTTAACCCAATTAATCTGAGATGGGTATGGATTCGCAGTATGAGTGTCAGTCACATCACAACTTTGTACACAAGCAAAATTAATATTGCCACAAAATAATGCAACACTCTGTATATAGCATCCTTGAAAATATACCACCATGCACATCTTCCTTGTAATTGTATCTAAACATTAATACTATAGCACTATACTTACTATAAACACCTGGTTGGCACTGTCACTGAGGAGGTTGTCGTCAGGGGAATCGACAGGTGTCTGACGAGTGAACTTTGAATCGAACAAACTGACATCTGTCTCATCGCTCTAAATTTAGATACAAGATTTATTAGCAGAATAGACAACAAACAGCTTTGATTCATAAACTGGAAGAGTAGCACCAATCAACTAAAAGTGTCAAACGAATGGAAACTTATACAAGAACATGAATTCACCAGCGTTGGCTTGAATGGCGGTTCAAGACGTTTCTCAAGAACATCAGTCCAGTTGATGGACCGAAAAAAAGGGTGTGCCTTGATGGGGGCAGCATCATCAAGTCCAGAACCCAGTCGCTCTCCGATGTTCTTCTTCAACAGCTAAAACCACGATAATCACGTTTCAGATTTCAAATTGAATTACACCACACAACCCCAGGAAAGAGAAAGCAAATACTTCTACACTTCACTGCATTTCCTTCAGCAAAGCAAAAATACAAATACTGGCATCGTACTATTTAATGCCAAAGTAAATAGATAACTTATAATGTAATGTAGCATTTGGCATTTGTAATAGCACCTCTGTTTGTCTCTCTGTCTGCCTCTCTGACAACATAAGTGTGCTATTAAAGGTTTCTAGGAAGAGCAATAAAAAATTATGAAGTACTCAGAAACAAATGAGTCAAAGTAGGCTCCTATAAATAACTGTTTTACAAAATAATGAACTTACTTTACGCAGGAGCGTCCGTGCATCATTGGAAAGATAAGGTGGAAGGATGAGTTTTGCTTTCAGAATCTAAAGAAAATACTAAAATCTTGTGAAAGAAAACAAGTGGTGAACAAGCTTTAATATCCAAATGCAAAACAGCCACTGCCTTCAACTGTTGCTTCTTCGGAATTTAGTTCACCCTTTTGTCACCCGTGCGAGATTTTTCTGGCATAATGAAAATATTACCATGGCACCAGATTTTTCTGGCACGTTCCCATTGACATGCCTGTAATGTTTGACAGCTGAGAATTATTACCGCATTATGCTAAAGGGTTAAATGAGAACAGATGGAAGATACTGGTAAGACTATATTAGAAAAAATCAAAAGCATGCATGCTTCATCAAATTTGAAATGGTTCAATTCAATGGCATTTTCATATTCCATGTATAGTCAAAATCTTAACATAATAAAGATGTATTTATATACTGCATCACGTCAACTTTGCCATCAAAAACAGTGCAGAAGTAAATATCACCTATACAAGTAAGTAGCTATAAATTAACCAGTTATTAATTATTTTGTCTATCACTCTTAGTAGGTATTAATAATTAATTAGTATTTAACTACCTTATCAATTGTTTTCTTTCTGTTCTCTGCAGTGAATGGAGGCTACAATAAGACCACATGTTATTAATGGTCAGAAATCTATTCATTTTAACCATCTGAGAGACAATAACATGTTACATGATTCCAATTGGTACTGCTCTTCAATTTCACACAACAAGTCTATTCTCTTTCCTTCAAGTGACTCTGGTTATAGCAGCTCTCTTTATTTCAACTCAGTACATATCATCACCAATCAATATTTTCACAGGTTTTATTTACCTTCTAGCTCACAAAATCCTGAACTGCTCAGGATCTGGTGAACAATGCATTACCATTGAACTTACAAACTACTAACTAGAATTTGGCACTTAACTGCCAACTAGAATTTAAATCCAGCTCACTGTTATTCTCTATTCAAAAGTTATTCTAGAATTATTGGTAAAGCCTTTCCATAAACCAGACCACAATATGCGTGTAATATTTTGGCCCAATTCTTAATTACGTAGACTAACGTCAACCCTCCCCACTGCCTAATGATGCTCTTAATATACGTGCCACTGCCAGAACAAGGAAACTCAGAAAACTATGAAAGTGGCGGGTGGCTCGGAATAGTTAAGCACGCATATGATTATGAATGCCAAAATGACATAAACATTCTTTCCACCACCAGTCTCCTAATGTACATGGTGAGCAATCTCACACAAAAAAGCAACAAAGGAGAACATTTTCATAATTCCGATGCAGTACCCATATCGTTAAATAAACTGGCAAATAAGTACTCTAAATCAAGACAGAACAAAGTATCAAGCAAAAAATCCACTCACTGCCCCAGTCAGCATGTCATACATCAATGCACCAAGGCTCCACCAGTCAACTGCCTTGCCATGACCACTGTGTATCACAATTTCAGGAGCCCTGACAGTAAAAGAATTTCAAAAACCAGTAGTTTCTGTCCTAACCTGTTCTGCACAGACAACACGTATACATGTCAGTGCCTAGTACTGCTGGGACATGGGTGACATGTACACACATATTATAGCACAATTCAATGTGTTACATTATATAATGAAATACAAAAAGATGATTAATGAAAATGAGTCAAACAAAGCAGCAAAAAGCATAAGAATAAGAAAGTGAAACACTCTGGAAGAGAAGTAAACGCTTTAGATTCAATCGGATAATGCAAGGCATTAACCCCTCTACTGGCCATGACTCATATGTATGTCCGTTTTACATTACGTTACAAATAAATGCTCAGCAAAGGGTTAACAATCTGCAAATAACTGCATTGCTGAAGTACTGACTCAAAGTAATTACTGGCAAGAAAAAGCAAACGACTTATTATTTAATAATATAATAAGTCAGATGCACAACACACAATAAAGTTGCTTGAAAGATTTTATGGCATGTTATAGCGCATTTGCTGCTTTGCAAATATTTGCGTTCTAGAAATGTTCGTATAATAATAATAATAACACAAACATAATATTTATGACATCAGATTTGAAATTCAGCTATAACAGAATTCTAGTCAGATCCAAACTGGTCATGGATCAACTTGAATCCTTAACAGACAATTACATTGCACACCTACCAAAGTCAAAAGGCTGCTTAATTTTATTCTAACAAAACTGAACCAGACTTGGCTATATACATACATGTATTCTATAGTACCACAGAAAGTGTGCGTAAGTGATCCTTCTTGAATTGATTCTTTGCACAGTCCAAAGTCTGTCAATTTGACGTGCCCTGTTCAAACGTAATCTCAATACATCAAGAATTCTGTTTCAAGATATTGCTAGGAAAACAGAAAATACTAAAAAACTCTTTTCACTTGAAATAAAATGTTGCATAGAACCATCAAATTTCTGACCATTCCGGGACTCGGCCAAAAGCTCCAACAGATACATCAAAAGCAGGAGCTCAATGGGACATGTTACTAGAAATAATAAACTAAGTGATATTAAGCAAATTGGCAATAAATACGATTTGATGATCAGTAGTACATACACCCACGCACTCATGCACACACGCAGGTACAATCTGTGCACATCAGTGCAGTACAAGCTACAGTTAGTTAAAATATACAAGACAGCCTATCATCTAGTGTGCATCTTTGATTGAAAGCCTCAGAAGCACATAATCACACAGCAGTCTTTACCTTGGGCATCAAGGAGGATATTTTCTGGCTTCAGATCTCGATAGATGATGCCCTGAGAGTGAAGATGCTCAATGGCTAGGGTTATCTCAGCCAAATAGAAACTACAACCGTAATTTTTAAAAACAGCCACACATACAAAAGATTCACATACAGGACTGTACACTAAACCCACATCTGCAAACACAACAGAAATTTAAACACTGATAATTCCAGCATACACTAAATTCTGTTACCTATTTAATATATTAAAAAATCCATTACCTATTAATATGATATGAATGTCACAATTCAACCTTGACTAAGAACACTGACTGACAAAAATATTGGTCAAATATCAATATAAATAAATAAAAATTATTTAACCCTTAACTGGGAATCCCGGATATATCCGTCCATTTTACATTGAGTTACAGTTAAATACACGGTTAAGGGGTTAATTTCACCAAAAGATTCCAATTCCTGACTATTTTTAAAAGAGTAAACAAAAATTAGTAATATTTAAACTATAGAGCAAAGCATTTGAAATACAGTAATAAAAATAATAACCCTTTTAATAAAAAGACAGATAAAATGCAAAAACTGACTTGTTGAATTCACTGTGAAACTGATAAAGAAAATATAAGTGGGGCGTATGAATCATCAACTAACGAAGCAGTATCTTCCAAGAAAATCCCCTCTTTTTCTAGTTGCATAAACAGCTCTCCACCACACAAATATTCCAGGATCAAATACAACTTCCCTCCGGTTTGAAATGCATATATCAGGTCCACGATAAATGGATGCTGTAAAATTTAAACAGGCAGTAACAACACAAAAGCCGCAACAACAAATTAAATACCAGCAGAAACAAAATTTAACGACATTCTGCTATATCAGGATAAATAACAGATTGCATTCAGTACCTGAGTTTTTCCCACTTTACTTCTTTCAATTACGGATGAGAGACCAATTCAGTATTTACGACAAAAATTACCTCCCATGCATAGATTAGTCAGTATTAATAACCCTACGGTTACTGTGCTCATACAGAAAAAGTACGTTTCTCTGCCCTTCACCTACTGCCCCAGCTACACCTCTGAAATAACAGCTTTATGGGGTGACCAAGTCAACATGCATTTTTCTGAATCAAAATACTTATATAAACTGCATCAAACCTTCACAGCTTCCAGAATGTTCCTCTCGGCCTTTGTATGAGCCGTATCTTTCGCATTTCGAACTATTGTAGCCTAATGAAGCAAAATATACAAAAAACGAATATATATATATATAATATATGAAAAAAACTGAAACTGAGGTGTTTCAAAGCTCAACTAATCTATCTCTGATAGTTAGAAGAAACAATTCTCACCACGTAAACATTAAATGACAGCAGTGAACGACACAGCACGAGTAAAAGATAGCAACATTTCTGGTGACAAACCAACTGAACCACGGTTAGCAGAGAAAACTTTCCTCTAAGATCACGTACAATGCTTCACGTTACTCTCAATAAAATGTGATTTGCCGCAAAAACTTTAAAACCATTTCTGACCTCTCAACATCTGGTGCAGAGGTCCACATGAACTTACAGTCTTACACATACACACAAACACACACACAAACACCAATCCACCCACCCACCCACCCCTCCACCCACACAAAGCATTTCTGCTATGGACCACATACAACATCATTGATCACAATACCGATTAAATGAATCTGCATTGAAAGAGATGCAGATCTATCTTCAACATAGATTTTTCATAATGCCCAACCCAATGCATCTATTCATCAGGTACTCTTCACCCTATATGTCCAGATCAACTCTGCCTGCTTTTCTTACACCATCTGTTAACACTTTCATGACAATCTGTTCCTCTAAATCCAGCTTATATGCACTGAATACATGATTTGCATCAACCCACTTATTTTTCAATGCTCTGAATGATTTCACAGCAATACCAGTATATGTCCAGAATAAATAAAATGCTGTGAAAATAAGTATGTATACATTTACACAGAGACATAAATATAGGCCTACTAGGAAATCAAAACAGTCCTAAATTGATTGTGGTACAAATAAGCTAAAATAAATGTTACCACCTTTTTCAAAACTTTCATTGCAAAGATTTGTCCATCATCTTTTTCATCTCCAACTTTCCGAACCAAGAAAACCTATAACATGATAACAAGAATGACAAATCACCATTTAGAGAGAACAGTTTTAAAATGCTGGCACGACAATTTTTAAAGTAACTCACTGCAATTTCTTGTTAGACTAGAATCAGGAAATTTGCAAAAGGATCCAGAAAGCCAATGCATCTAATTCCATACAAATCATTCATGTGATAGTGCACAAAGTGACAACTGTATCAATGCATTTGATATTGTTAGCCAGACAAAATTTCTGGATAACTGAAATGTACAAATCAAAGGTCAATTGTTTATGAAGAAAGTGACCACAATTGCATAACGTTGATGAAAACAGCGAGTGGTGGTAAAATGAAAGCATCTCTAACCTTTCCATATCCGCCTTTTCCAAGAAGTTTCAGTAGTTCAAAGTCTTGCGGTCGAGTCTTTGGTTGACCAGGATTCACTGTGTCTTCTGATAGTTCAACTGTTTCAAGATCTCCACCTCTTATATAGCAAAAAAACATAGGGTAATTAATTGCTACAATAAAAGATGATACAATAAAAGACTATACATACAAGCTAAGCTTGCAATCAGTTACACTTTTCAATATTAATTATCATGAATCAGCTGCTGAAAGCAAAACTAAGAACTAATACCGGTAAATACAAATGGTTAATGAATATGACATGAATGACAACCAACCAATTTAAAATATATAATATGGCAGGACATACAGAAAAATATCATATATTGCTATATGAATATACAAAAATAAATGAATGAATGCAAATAAATATATTATGAAATATTCCCACATACTGTAAATAAGCACTTGGACCAATTTCTTCAAACATCTAAAAATTTAAAAGATTATTTAGTGTTTTATTGTGCAAGAATCATATTTGCTCATCACATACACACACACACACACACACGCATTTCAAAAGAAACTTCACATTCCAACTTCCTTCACATATTTTCCTTACAACAGACTTCGACCATTTCTAAAGCCTCATTCCTATAGTTAGGAATCTGCCGATAACTTGGCAGGAAGACTATTAGAAAATGTACAATAAATTCTGCGGTGATTTTCTGGTATTGTTGTTGTATTGTATTGGTATTGTGCTGCTGATTCACTAACTAAACCTGAATTTGCTAAACAAAAAAACAATCAGCTAAAGAAAATATAATTATAACTAAATGTTTTCTTGATGTGAGATAACATCATTTGTTGGATGCATAGCCCCAAGAACCCCAAGAATATAGGTCTACTTTGACACACCCATAGTATAGCTGCTAGGTCAGAATCTGTACTGCGCTAGAATGAGATTCAAACCTGTGACCTCTGGATATCCATGTCATCTCTTGCCCTACTATTACATTGGTAAGCACCAACATTTAAAAATCCAAATATTTATATAGACTTACAAATTCATGGCTATCTTGTATCTGCCGCTATTCATTAGTACATATTTTCCTAATATCATTACTACTACTACTAGTCTACTACTACTACTACTACTACTACTACTACTACTACTACTACTACTACTACTACTACTACTACTACTACTACTACTACTACTACTACTACTACTACTACTACTACTACTACTACTACTACTACTACTACTACTACTACTACTATGAGCATTATTGTATAATAAAAAGCATTGTGCTAATCGAAAGATATTGCAAAGTTATTCGCCGGTATATAAAGTAACCGCAGTCGAGTCCCACTGCATACTTGAACTTTATCTTCGCGTATTTCAATCGGTTCCTCGTCCGAGTAATCCGATTCGTTGGCCGCCCGTTCGATCTCGATGTCGAAGACTCCGGCGATCGCCATCACCGAACGACGGAGGAGGACGAGGCCTCTAATCCAAGGGAAAAGGAGGTGACCAAGTGACTCTCTCCTTCCAACTCAACTGCGCTCCTCCGTTCGCCGGTCGACGACGAACCAGATGAGTGAGATGACGAACGCTGTTGCCGCCGCAGCCGAACAGACGACGATAGACAGTTTGACTACAGTAAGTAAGTAAAATCTCGTAGAATTAATAGGGCGCTTTAGGAGTAGTACAGCTGCTGCAGCAGCGGCTGCTTGTTCTTGGGCGAGTAATCAGACGCTCGTGAATTCGACGACTCTGGTGAATTTATATAATGCGTGGTAGAAATCCATTAGGATGGATTAAAAGATATTGGAATTTGGAACCGTTGGAAAAATGTACACACCTCGGCTACTGGGCGCCACCAATTTCTGCTGGTTTTGTAATATTCGACGGCGAGAAAAATCACGGAACCAACTGAGCTTCCAAGGGTCAGTGCCTATACAGCCACAGCAGGAATCGACCATAATGCTAATAATGCATAGGATTTGTGCAAATTCAACCGCATTTTTGAAACTTGCTTCGTCCTGTTATTGTTAGAGATCGATTTCAAGTAGGCCTACCCAGTGGCTGCTATAGGATTTGGCAAGTGGGTGGGGGGGCCGTTGGGGTGGCAACTTCTAATCATGGGGGGCCAACCATTTGTTGTTTAATGTATGTAGCATTAAGTATAGGGTCCCAACTGGGGGGCACTGCATGGGAGGCCAGGCTCTTAATAGGGGGCACAGGCCCCCCTGGCCCTCCCGGTGGAGCCGCCACTGGGCCTACCATATTGAGAGACTATCTTTAGCATCCTTTAATACATCGATAACAATCGCTGTTGAAATCGTAGGCCATCACTTTCTCCAATTAATTCGCTGTGTGAGAGAAGCCTATTGAAGGCCTGTTGAATAGAGGGCGTATAGGCCCTAGATATGTAAAAATCTAATCGATTTGAAGAAATTCTCCGACAAAATCCAAATTTTCCTCTTGTTCCTTCTTCATTGCTTTGATATTTGCAAGAATAGTCAATAATATCATGATCAATTTCGATCTACATGGTTAGAAATAGAACACTTCCGGCCAGTCCATACTACGCGCTAACGCCATTGCTGTACGAGAACGAGGCACATCAACTAAATGTTGACATAATTAATGGTCAGCCCGTTACTATAAAGCTTCGGTTCATATATGGATACGAAGACGGTGGACCTCTATAGTAATTAAAATAGGCTTACCACAATTCCGCCTTAGTGCCATCAGTCGCCTATGACGTCGGACACAATTAAGACGCTTCCTGTTTGAAAAAAATGAGTGCAAGAGTTGCGGACAAATGGAACAGTTTGGACGAGGTCGGAGGTGGGAGTGACAGTTGAAACAATAAACGGATTCAAAGGCTATCTTGGAAAACTAGGTTATTGAATGCAGATAGTTATTGCAGTGGTTTTCACGCAGGCTTATACTTAACCTCCTAAATCACTGTAAATGTTTTTATTATTATTATTATTATTATTATTATTATTATTATTATTATTATTATTATTATTATTATTATCATCATCATCATCATCATCATCATCATCATCATTATTATTATTATTATTATTATTATTATTATTATTATTATTATTATTATTATTATTATTATTATTATTATTATTATTATTATTATTATTATTATTATTATTATTATTATTACCTCTATTATGAAAATAACTCTCAAATGCGCGCGGAAATGATGATTTGAGCCTCTATTCAAAACATATGGACAGTTGGACACATCTGTTTGGTTTTCGACGTGCATCAGATTACATTTGATATAAGGCCTCTGACACATAAGTCTACAATTAATATGGGCATGATAACGCAATTGAGACAATAGTTTTCATATAGATAATCGTTCTTCAATTGTGCGCAGCAGTGGGATAAATTTATGCTGCTCTAATTTAAGGACAACCTTGAGATGACCTATCGTCTATCGTGACTTAACATTAACAAGGACAAAGCAAACAAGGAGATAGCATATAGGCGCATAGTCTATAAGCACTCCATTGTCTTCAGATTACGATGCGACTGATCTTGGATATATGTGCATATTCGGAGTTTCATTCGGACCTTCACGCCTATAGAGCCTATACTGAGGCAATTATATCTACGAATTTCTCAGAATTTGAAATCAAATGAAAATCAAACAAATAGCCTATATAGCTAGCCTGGCCAGCTGTAGCGCTGTGAATGCATAAAGTCTGGAAGAATAAGCAAAAGGTAAACGAGGTGATTGAAGCATGTATTGTAGCTTATTTTACTGGAAATTGACTATAGTGAAAAAATGCCATCCATGTCAACATTGTCACATTGCATCACTTGTGAGAAGTAGGCTACAGTAGGGGGCCTATATTCATTTTTTTTACAGCAATACAGCTTTTACGTCTCGGCCGAAACGCTGGCATAGACTTCAATCCGAAGACAGTCAGAAGGCAATGGCGGCTCCACTTGAGGGCTCGTGCCCCCTATTGAATGCCTGCCCCCTCTCCTCAGTGGTCCCCTGCTGGAGCCTGGAACCCTATGCCTACTCTACATACCTATCAACAAATGGTTGGCCCATACTTAGAAGTTGCCACCCGAACGCCCACCCACCCCCCACTTGCCAAATCCTGGAGCCGACACTGTCAGTAGGCTTAAGTGAGATATTGTCTTGAGAACATTTTTCTTCAGGTCAACGACTGTTCCCAACGCCTTCCGTTGACTCTCTGTTTGACAGTCGAAGATTCTGTTCGATGACGTCGAAAGTGAAGCCACCACTCGCACCCCATAAAACTTCCACCGCCGCACGCAAGGAACTGCTTTTATTAGTGGAATCCATGCATCGCCCATTTGCAGTCTTTTCTGACAATAAAAAGCATAGATCGAAGTAGTTCCGGTAGGCCTATATATGGCCTACGCAGCTATAGTCGATCGGAAAATAAGACGCATGAGAAACACTCGAATAAACCTAGTTCTAAGGTTTTTGATGTGGTCACATTTACCAACGCAATGACCTCAATGACCTCGAGCCACCTTCTCGACTGTCACTTCTGACGCCAGTTTTACGAAACATGTCACACAATTTGTAATGTCTCCGGACATTTTTTCAGAAGCCCAGTGAGAAAGGAACTAAGTATAGACCTAAGCTACCGATGACTTAGAATGAAAATATACATATATATATATATATATATATATATATATATGATATATATATATATATATATATATATATATATATATAATGGGTTACGTTTAGATTTAGGGTTTGAGTTGCTGGTGTTGATGGGAAAGAAACGGCTTGGCAACGCTCACTAAGCGAGCGACGAGCAAAAGAAGAAGAAGAAGAAGAAGAAGAAGAAGAAGAAGAAGAAGAAGAAGAAGAAGAAGAAGAAGAGTAAAAGAAGAAAAACAAGAGGAGGAGGAGGAAGAAGAAGAGGAGGAGGAGGTGGTGGTGGTGGCGGAGGATGAAGAGGAAGAAGAACGCTTTGATGGTTGCGATCGCTGCATCGGGTCTTTTGGCTTTGATTGTTTTATATTTAGTTCTTTGCATCGATGTCATCGGGGCCTACGTGCCGAAGCTATGCGGTTGATCTAGTTTTTTTATTGCGCCTGTTTTTAATCTTCAGGCGAAAACTTTGTTCGACGATAACTTGAGAGCCACATTTGATTAGTTCGACCGCTTATAAAATCTCAAGGATAATTTGCGGTCGGGCCCATATTCGACCGCTGACATTCTATAGGCAGCGTAGGCCCGTTTAGGCCTTTAGACCTTTGTACGCTTAGACCGTCGATGTCTTAGAATTCGTATGCCTTCGAGGCAAATCAGACTTTTACTATTCCGCTTGGGCCTAGAAAAAGCGCCCACGAGGGAGGCATGTTACCTGCCGCAAAACATGTGCCGTTTCGGTCTAGATATAGGCCTATTGCAGACCTATATATATATATATATGTTACGGACCGATATACTGTATATCTCGCTATATATTGTACATATTATTGTACGCACTATGAACATTAATGTAGGCCTACGTAGCCTATATATATATATATATATATATATATATGTGTGTGTGTGTGTGTGTGTGTGTGTGTGTGTGTGTGTGTGTGTGTGTGTGTGTGCGCGCGTGCATTAGACGTTGAAGCCATATGTTCAAGGTCGCACGCTGTTATCACGTGTACCGACTCGACTTCTATAACGGGCAGGGGTTAAGAAACGGACCGTCTCTCTGTGTATGTCCCTCCTCCTCTCTGTCTGTCTGTCCGTCCGTCCGTGTGTCGGTGTCGATTCTCTCTAGGCACTCGTCTCTGTCGTTTTTCTTCAGTCGTCGGAAAAACCGGTCGACGTTAGATCGGCATGTTGCAACGCTGCAGCAACTATACTCTATCGCCGGAAACAGACACGCGGAGAAACAGACATTCTGCAGCAGCAGCAGCAGCAGCAGCAGCAGCATCGTCGTTGAGTGACGACCCCTCCATCGTCTCACTCGTCAACCAGAGCACAGCTGTTCTACAGAGCAACAGACTCGGTCTCCGTCAGTTTCATATATATTCTCCACCTGCATTGTCATCGCCGCCGCCGTCGTCGTCGTCGTAGCCCCTCCCTCCTCTCTACTGCTGCACTGAGGTTGCTATGCTGAAGGAATCCCTACCCCGAAGGAACCCTCGTCCAGCAGCAGCAGCAGCAGCAGCGGCGGCGGCGGCGGACGGACTGAGCAGCTGCTGTAACTGCGGCGTCGCGCAGAAACTCCCGTGCACGACGACATCTGCGGTCATGGCGGGTCATCAAAACGACGACGACGGAGGAGGAGGAGGAGGAGGAGGAGGAGGAGGAGGAGGAGGAGGAAAACGCCAGCGACCGTCATTCGTCGTTCGGCGTTTCTTTCGCGGACACAGCGTTCCCCATTCTTCTTCTGTGGCGGCGGCGGGGGCGCCGATCGTTTCTTCTCAGGGGGGCTCCAGAGGAGGCGCCGACGACGACGACGACGACCGCGGACCGGTCGCCAAGAAGAAGAAGAAGAAGAAGAAGAGGAAGACGACGACGAAGATCGAGGAGGAGGAGGAGGAGGAGGAGGCGGTCGGCAGAGGCACTGCTCCGGAGTTCGACGAATCGAACGAGTTTACACGGAAGGTGAAGGTCGTGGCGAGGGAGGAGAGAAGAGGGGACGACGCCTCGTCGGAAAGGGTTCGGAAGGAGAGGGAACAAGAGGAGGAGAAGGAGGAAGATGCTGGTAGCAGGGGCGGCGGTGGCCCGAGACGGAGGCTCGACCAGTGTCACATCCGACGCCCCATGAACGCCTTCATGGTCTGGGCGAAAATCGAAAGACGGAAACTGGCGGAGGAGTACCCGAACCTACACAACGCAGAACTCAGCAAGCTTCTAGGTAAGTAAGCATCGCTGGGGGAGGAGGGGAAGGAAGTGGAAAGTCTATTTACTCAAGTGACGGTATGCAGAAAGGCAGCAGGTTTCACAGACAGCGAGTCCGAATTAGTTTTCATTTTCTCGTTAGCTAGAAGGCCTTTTAAAAGAGGAATTACAGTATAAGTTAAATTCGCGGCCAGAGGCGTAGCCAGATTTTTAGCACCAGGGGAGAGGCGAGCATAGGCCTCCTGGAAAGGCGCCACCTGTTTAATCCACATCAAAAGATGCCGACACATCGACTTTTCCCCAGACAGCACAAAAAGTCTTGAAAAGCAAAAAGGCCTCCATTTGGCCGATAGTTTGTCGTTGATTTTCTTTGATGTCATTGTTTAATTTATTGCATTTCCGAACAACAAAAAGGCTCCACTTTTCTGAAAATTTCCTCAGGGGAGTGGCCGCTCCCTCGACCCCCTTGCACCCCTCGACCCCCTTGCACCGACATACTGTAGACGAAATCTAATAATAATAATAATAATAATAATAATAATAATAATAATAATAATAATAATAATAATAATAATAATAATAATAATAATAATAATAATAATAATAATAATAATAATAATAATAATAATAATAATAAGGGGTTTAGAGTGGTTCAGTAGGGTTTACCCTGTGTGAGAGAACAGTTATGTTTCATTCGTCCATTTATTCCCATTGTTACCTTCAAATTATTGTCCTGCTCTTATCAGCGCCGCCAATGTGATCGAATATTGCGCCATATTCATTATTCGCCGTCGGACGAATGGTACAGGCATTCTGCTTTATCCTCCATTAAGTAGGCCTATTCGCTGGAGGTTGAACCTACTCGGTGGCGGATTTACATCTTTTAGGCCCCTGTAGGCCTACACTTTCTTTTAAAAAGTTACAGATCAATTGTGAAAAGCGGCTAGATGGCCTTTTTTGCTTGTCAAGTTTTTTAAAACTTTTTCTCGGGAAACAACTTTCGGAAGAGCGGAGGAGTTGCAGATCAGGTGTGTGAGTAGGCCTAACAGTGGCGCGATAACCTTTTTTCTTTTTCTCAGGACACGTTGCGTGACAAATGGTAGCGTGTCGGAAAATAAAGTTGTTTAAACAAGTAAATAATAAAATATCATTATAGAATATTGTTAATAGAAAAGGTGGGCCCCATACATTTTTATTTTGCTGGTGGGCCCGGTACAAATGTACCATTTGTACCGAGGTAAATCCGCCACTGAACCTATTCCATGCAGAGCAGCAGAAATCGAGTGTCGAATTAGGTAGCGCCCTTTTGTAAGGATGGAGAACTATGCCCGCAACTATAGGCCTACCTATTTCAGATAGCAACTCCTGGCGTAGGCGAAGTAGGCGGCTGCCTACGACGGCACTCCTTTGGAAGGGGACATTTTGTACTAAAATATTTTTCCGCTAATAATTTTTGACGATTTCTGCAGATACGATTCTGATAACATTGCTCTGAACTAGCTATAAAATGACAAAAATTTCGATGGCGCACCAAATCAAGCCGGAATGGGCGGTCAGTTCTCGGCGGAAGAGCAATGTAAAAGAACAGCCGATCTGTGTAGGCTGTGCTTATTTACCATAGCTGGGTTTCTGTAATTTCAGGAATCAACTGGAGAAATCTGACTCTGATGGAGAAACGACCGTTCGTCGAAGAGGCCGACCGACTCCGAATATGGCACATGACTCAGTATCCGGACTACAAGTACAAGCCGCGAAAGAAGAAGGCTAACAAGCGCTCCACGTCCACATCTCCTTTCAAACCCATCCACAGCGCCTCGTCGACAAGAATACCTTCGCACACCGTGGTGGCGCTCACCCCACCGGACAAACCGTTCCCAGCGTCTGTCCGAACGCGACCGGTCAATGAACGGGCGCACTTCGGCGGAAACGAACCCGAGATCGTTGTGGATAGGTGCGAAGCAGCAGCAGCAGCAGCAGCAACGGGAGACGTTCGAAATCGATTGATCAGCGCCCTGCTCTGCACTCCGGACCAATCGCCGAGGGATTCGCCGAATCCGGGGATCACCGGGATCCAGTGGTCCCCCGCCGCCGCCGTCCCTTCATTGGGGCACGAGAGATCCGGAGACCAGCCCGATCAACGATACTGAAGAATTCCTCTGCCCCGCCCTACCAACCCCGAAAGATCGCCGCCGCTCGGGGAAAAATCGTTTCGATATCCGCCTTCGGTGACCCGTCGGCAGGAAAAGAGGCGCCTGCTGCGGCTGGTTCCCGAGCTGCTTCACTGCGTGGCCGAGAACGGCGGAAGGCCTGTTCCGGCCTATTCCCCTCACCAGACGCTCTTCCAGGGAACGGCGGCGGCGGCGGCGGCGGTCGGGAAGGCGACCATCACGGAACTGAAGTACAGTCTTAGCGACCTACTTCGCCCGACGACGAACGTCTTCCCTTTCCAACCCATCGACGACCACCGAACGACGCTGTCGAATTCGCTGTCGAATCTCCTCGGCGGTCAATCGTCGCTTGTCAAAGGGTACGATTTCGCGAGAGGGTTCTTCGAGACGCCCGACCCCTCCACCGCCAGCAGTTGTTGCTCTTTCGACGCAAAGTCTTTGTCGGCCGTCGATGGGTTCCAGCTACGCGACCGGCAGTTCGAAGCTTCGAACACAAAAAAGACAAATCAAGCGAATCGATTCTTTCCGTATCTTCGTCGTTATTCATATGCAGACGATTCTTTCAACGCATGTTTCGAGGCCGGATCATCATCATCATCATCATCACCATCATCATCATCCACGACTTCAGAGTTTAACGTCTCGGTTATGGAGGGACAGGAACTTTCGGGATCTCCGCCGTCGAATTTAAGCGGCGCCAGTCTAGCTTCGACGCCGTCGGCGGCGGCGGCGGCGGCGGCGGCGGCGGCGGCGGCGAACGACCGGTCTGGGCGTTACGGTCAGTCGTCGACGCCACTCGCCGGAG
Organism: Metaphire vulgaris; assembly: GCA_018105865.1. NCBI lineage: Eukaryota > Metazoa > Annelida > Clitellata > Crassiclitellata > Megascolecidae > Metaphire > Metaphire vulgaris. Next base: position 656,326 of record CM030844.1, read on the forward strand.
GCGCGGCGATCGACGAGGGAGGAGGGGCGGAGTTCAGCCTGCTGTCGGAGTCCTGCTATGCGGACGACCTGCAGGACTTGGACTGGCGAGAATTCGACCAGTATCTCGGTCTGTCCACCGAGTATCCGAAGGATTTTCACGACCAACTGGAGTTCGGTTCAGAGTGGAAATCACCGCACAGCATTAGCAGCAGCAGCAGCAGCAGCAGCAGCAGCAACGACAACAACAACAGGAGCAGCAGGACAATCCATCCAAAAGAACCCAACAACTGCAACGGTGAATTCACACCGGAGGCCAGTCCAGACAGAGGAGGCGGAACCGTTACCTCCAGAGGCCAGTTTCAGAATCCCTTCACAGGGCATCATCCGGCTGATAATCTGCCTGGCTTCCCGTGTCATTCGTCGCTTGGTTCTTTGTCTTCGGGATACTTTCCAGTCTGTACAATCGACGATTCGCTCACGATGTCCGATAGAATTTCAAAATGTGCAAATGGTAATCAGATGGTTAACGGCAATTGGTTTATCGAAGACAACGCGCGATTGACCAGTCAGTATCAATGTCCGGAAGTCAAAGAAGAACCGTTTGCATTTGGAAGCGAAGAATCCTGGAATCAGAATGATTTCACATTCTCTGTTAACGACTTTCTACCTGCGTCAAACGTAAACTACTTTTCCGAAGCAGTCTCGTTCTAAACGCCAACTGCCGTGCGCTGGCGTGCAGAGAATGTCGAATATCCGGGGGCCAAGACGATCATTTTTAATATGGTTTGCATGTAAAAAAAGTGTTGACGAGCAAAAAAAGTTCGTCGAGTCAAATAAACCAACTCTTGAGACGGCTTTAAACGTGTCTCTTACAATTCGAAACGGTTTCTAGATTTACATAGCACCTATCCATGCTTGACCTCTCATCTGGATGCCCCCCCTATCTGGTGGATGCCCGGGGCCACCGCCCACCCCCTCTGCACGCCACTGATAACTACTATCGGTCACAGCCTCAAACTAACATTTAATGGAACATATTAAAGCGCATATTAAGTTAATAAAATAGACTCAGTAGGCCTACGGCTACAGTATATTTATTGCAATGAAAAATAGTCTAGACTCTAGAACCTTAGTGTTTTGTCATTAAAAACTTTCACTCATGGCCAAAGTCGATCGAATCTAATCGAATAGAATCTATTAGATTCGAGAAGAAGAAGAAGAAGAAGAAGAAGAAGAAGAAGAAGAAGAAGAAGAAGAATTAAATAAAATATAATATTAAATAATAGTAATAATAAAAAATAGTAATTATTCAGATTGAAATCTTCCAACGCAAGCAACCTCGATCTTCTGATGAAATTCAACTTTTTCTGATGAAATTCAACTGAGTCTAAAAGAGATGTCTTCCCAGTGGCGTCGCCAGGAATTTTGGGATGGGAGGGGCAAAAGGGGCTGGCGTGTCAAATTTCTTACCCCACCCCACACACCCCTCCACAAAAAACTTTCTCACCGGATTTGCGCGAATCTGATAGGTGGTCTGTGGTCAGGTTGGGGGCAGTTGCCCCATGTGACCCCCCGTGGCGACGCTAATGCAAGATATTCGGCAGGACTTTCATCTAGTTCAGGGGTGGCTAACCCGTGGCACGCGGGCCCAAAGTGGCACGTGAGACGATTTTGCGAGGCACGCGATGCTGAGACGAATAATTTATTTTTTCTGATGTTAATCAATGAAATATTGTATTAATTGTAATACAAACAAAGCCTATGTGTGATTTACTGACTTGCTTACTTAGTTCATTAACGCACGGTATGCAGTTGCTCAACAAGCGTATTATAACGAGATCTCGCTTACTCACGTCTGCCATGTTGTTGATTTCGAAAACTATTAAATATAAAATTTAACTAGTAAACGCTTAAATTTAAATGTCGTTTTCAATGCCGAAGAAGCTAAAGCTAGCCGAAGAAGGAAGTGGCAGAGAATTCCAGGATTGGTGGACTCAACGATATGGAATGATCAAAAAGCAGGATAAGGCCTTTTGTGTCATGTGTTCGGATAGTGTTGTTTGCCGAACGTCTTCAGTGAAACGTCATTATGAGAGCAATCTACTTGGCACTTGGCTACTTGGCGCGCGGTAAAATTTACCTTCTTGAAATTTTATTTATTGGCACGCGGTCAACAAAAGGTTCACCATCCCTGATCTAGTTGATGCCCCTTGTTCTCGTACAGTCAATGGCGTCAGTATGTAGTATGAAATGGCTGGGAGTGCCCTATTTCGAAACTGAGAACGATATTATTGATCACACAGGGCAACAACAAAATTTTTTTTGTCTGGTGCCTTAGAAGTTATATATGTTTCTTGGTATATTTAGTGCGCTGATTCCAAATATGGTACCAGATTTTCTCTATCATCTATTGAGATATGGCCATATTATTAATCTAATAATGTCGTATTGCTACATTTTACATTTCCGTGCTGGCTGGCACCCGTGCTGGCTGGCACCCGTGCTGGCTGGCACCCGTGCTGGCTGGCACCCGTGCTGGCTGGCACCCGTTCTGGCTGGCACCCGTGCTGGCTGGCACCCGTGCTGGCTGGCACCCATGGCACCCGTGCTGGCTGGCACCCGTGCTGGCTGGCACCCGTGCTGGCTGGCACCCGTGCTGGCTGGCACCCGTGCTGGCTGGCACCCGTGCTGGCTGGCACCCGTGCTGGCTGGCACCCGTGCTGGCTGGCACCCGTGCTGGCTGGCACCCCGTGCTGGCTGGCACCGTGCTGGCTGGCACCCGTGCTGGCTGGCACCCGTGCTGGCTGGCACCCGTGCTGGCTGGCACCCGTGCTGGCTGGCACCCGTGCTGGCTGGCACCCGTGCTGGCTGGCACCCGTGCTGGCTGGCACCCGTGCTGGCTGGCACCCGTGCTGGCTGGCACCCGTGCTGGCTGGCACCCGTGCTGGCTGGCACCCGTGCTGGCTGGCACCGTGCTGGCTGGCACCCGTGCTGGCTGGCACCCGTGCTGGCTGGCACCCGTGCTGGCTGGCACCCGTGCTGGCTGGCACCCGTGCTCGCTGGCACCCGTGCTCGCTGGCACCCGTGCTCGCTGGCACCCGTGCTCGCTGGCACCCGTGCTCGCTGGCACCCGTGCTCGCTGGCACCCATGGCACCCGTGCTGGCTGGCACCCGTGCTGGCTGGCACCCGTGCTGGCTGGCACCCGTGCTGGCTGGCACCCGTGCTGGCTGGCCCCGTGCTGGCTGGCACCCATGGCACCCGTGGCACCCAAAAACCTAAAACCCTAAGGTTTTAGGTTTTTTAGGGTTTTAAGGTTTTTAGGGTTTTTAGGTTTTAGGGTTTTAAGGTTTTTAGGGTTTTTAGTGATTTAGGGTTTTCAGAGTTTTTAGGTTTTTAGAGTTTTTATGGTGTTAAGGTGCTTAGGGTTTTAGGTTTTTTTAGGGTTTTAAGGTTTTTAGTGTTTTCAGTGTTTTAGGGATTTTGGGTTTTTAGGATTTTTAGGTTTTTAAGGTTTTTACGGTTTTAAGGTGTTTGGGGTTTTCAGGTTTTTATGGTTTTTAGGTTTTAGGGTTTTTAAGGTTTTTAGGGTTTTTAGTGTTTTAGGGTTTTTCGGTTTTTAGGGTTTTTAGTGATTTAGGGTTTTCAGAGTTTTTAGGTTTTTAGAGTTTTTATGGTGTTAAGGTGTTTAGGGTTTTATGTTTTTAGGGTTTTAAGGTTTTTAGTGTTTTCAGTGTTTTAGGGATTTTGGGTTTTTAGGTTTTTAGGGTTTTTACGGTTTTAAGGTGTTTGGGGTTTTCAGGTTTTAGGGTTTTTAGGCTTTAGGGTTTTTAGGGTTTTAAGGTTTTTAGGGTTTTTAGTCTTTTAGGGTTTTTCGGTTTTTAGGGTTTTTAGTGATTTAGGGTTTTCAGAGTTTTTAGGTTTTTAGAGTTTTCATGGTGTTAAGGTGTTTAGGGTTTTAGGTATTTTAGGGTTTTAAGGTTTTTATTGTTTTCAGTGTTTTAGGGATTTTGGGTTTTTAGGTTTTTATGGTTTTTACGGTTTTAAGGTGTTTGGGGTTTTTAGGGTTTTTAGGTTTTAGGGGTTTTAGGGTTTTAAGGGTTTTAGGGTTTTTAGTCTTTTAGGGTTTTTCGGTTTTTAGGGTTTTTAGTGATTTAGGGTTTTCAGAGTTTTTAGGTTTTTAGAGTTTTTATGGTGTTAAGGTGTTTAGGGTTTTAGGTTTTTTAGGGTTTTAAGGTTTTAGTGTTTTCAGTGTTTTAGGGATTTTGAGTTTTTAGGATTTTTAGGTTTTTAGGGTTTTTACGGTTTTAAGGTGTTTGAGGTTTCAGGTTTTTAGGATTTTTAGGGTTTTTTTACAAAGGGGTATTTAGGGTTTTTTCGGTTTTTAGGTTTTTTAGTGTTTTAGGGTTTTTCGGTTTTTAGGGTTTTTAGTGTTTTAGGGTTTTCAGAGCTTTTAGGTTTTTAGAGTTTTTATGGTGTTAAGGTGTTTATGGTTTTAGGTTTTTATGGTTTTTACGGTTTTAGGCTTTAGGGTTTTAAGGTTTTTAGGTTTTTATGATTTTATATTGTTTTAAGGTTTTATGGTTTTTATGGTTTTTAGGTTTTAACGGTTTTTATGGTTGTAAGGTTTTTAGGTTTAGGGTAAACTCATAATACTAGATTGTTTATAAATGCTTGAAGATGAATCTGAATCAGCTGAATCTTGTTCTCATCTATGATCCTTTGAATGTAATCAACAAGTTTCTTCAAACGATCTCTTAATTAATAATAATAGTAATAATAATAATAATAATAATAATAATAATAATAATAATAATAATAATAATAATAATCAACCACAGAGTGGTGACGATGACGGCAGTATGATCAGCAGGGACGTAGCCAGGCATAGACAGGATTTTACATTTGGAGGCGCTCAAGCCCAAGAATCACTTCCATTTGTTCCTTTTGAACCCGCAACGCCATTTGGGGTGAATTCATTGAGGGGGGTAGATTAAGCGTTTGGGAGGCTTAGGCCCCTCAAGCCCTTTCCTAGCTACATCCCTGATGATCAGCATGTTGCTAAAATCTCCGATTGATGTGCCAAACAGGAACAGTTTATGACTTCATTTGAATGGCTATTATTATTATTATTATTATTATTATTATTATTATTATTATTATTATTATTATTATTATTATTATTATTATTATTATTATTATTATTATTATTATTCTTGCAAAGGTTAAAGCAATGAAGCAAGAGGAAAATGTGGATTTTGGCGGAGAATGTCTTCAAATCGATTAGATTTTTTGCATATCTAGGTCCTATGCTGTGAGTTCGTATAACTGTCGATGAAGGGAGGGACGAGGGAAAACCATCTTATTCTGAATGAATAGAGGGTAAGACGCGATTAGTGTCCGATATGACTTCGTCGACATCTCTTGACCATAGGCATGAGGCGGCTATTATTGTCCGATGCAGTGGCGGCTCTAGGATTTGGCAAGTGGGGGCCGTTGGGGGGCAACTTCTAATCATGGGGGCCAACCATTTGTTGTTTAATGTATGTAGCATTAAGTATAGGGTCCCAACTGGGGGCCACTGGGGGCCAGGCTCTCTCAGGGGGCACGGGCCCCCCCTGGCCCCCCCGGTGGAGCCGCCACTGGTCCGATGATCCGATCTGACTTAGTCGACATTATGCAGACGTAGGCCTATTATTAGCATAGGCGGATTTTATTAACCCCTTAACTGGGTATTTAACTAACTCAATGTAAAATGGACGGATATACCTGTATACGGAGTCCCCAGTTAAGGGGTTAAAGGCTAGGGTAGTCTTAAGCCTACCCAACTAATCCCACCAAAAGAAAAAATGTTTTTCCATCAACACCAGGTCTGTCGCGTGCTGGATGGCACTCGTGCTGGACGGCACGCGTGCTGGATGGCACCCCCAGACCTCCGCGCTAGCCAACCAAAATATAAAACTCTAAATCCGCCTATGATATCCCTGAGTGGTTCTCAAACTGGATCACTGAGTACAGTACAGCGTGTTATAAGCTTCAAAAGCTAACTGCCCGCGTCGATGTTTCAAGTTTCAAAATTAGCATCATACAAGTAACCCGATTGTTTTCGTGGGCTGGGGTTGAATAGGGCCTAGTGATGGGCCGTGTTTGGCTTTAAAAAAATGGACGCATGGCCACGTCTGAGACAGACAAGCAGACAGAAAATCGAATAGTTAACTAAGTTGTGAGAGGATGGTTCATCGCCCGTTCAACTGCTGCAATTTTCAAGTTGGGAACCGTCCTCGCCATAGGCGGCGCTTTTGCTTTCGCGATTTTTACTTTGAAGCTTTAAATAATCGATTCGACCCTTTTATCGCATAACAAAGAAAATAATATAGATATAATAGACTATCATCGAAGCGGGAGAGAGTGACCAGAGGCTGACGGACAGACAAACGAACCAACGGACAGAACAACTTTGCCGCCATCAGAGTCCGGAAGAATGGTTAGAATTCGATCATAGTATTCTACTTTGATAATTGATTTTGCTGATGCTGGAATTCTTCCTCCTAATGATCTGATCCATACTTTTTAAAGCGGTAGTCTTTCCCTTCGAAATGTCCGCACAATGCCAGCAGTGGAACACGCTTCGATGAACAGCGACAGTGCCAGACTTTGTGAAAACACGGCCACATGAAGAGCTTTTGACTTCACAGTCGAACTAATTAATATTTCGTCTCAAGCATCTATAGCCGCTCATCAAATTCATGGTTTTGTTTATAATTAATCGATCAATTTAACAACCGATTTGACAACGATGATGATATTATTGCAACAGTGAGTTCATTGAAGCGATTAAACAGATGATTTCATGTAATGATCGGCGCCAGACGAGGAAACATGTTTTGCAACGGCGCGCCTTAATTAATTCTGAACCGGTATATATTCCATACAAATACAAGTGTACGACAGACTAGTCGAAGATTATAATAATTACTGTGGTCAACAGGAACTCACAAACACACGTTTCTAAGGAGTTTGTTCTGTACAAGTATAGCACTCGGAAGTTCTAACTTTTATGACCGCATGCAGTAGAACTTCGTTATAACGTATTTATCTGGTCTGTAAAATTCCGTAGCCTACGTTAAATGATCCGAAGTACGAGGTTATATCCAATGCCATAGGATGTGAGACATGGACTCCGGAAAGAAGAGACGAAGCAAAGATCAAGGCGTTCGAGATGAAAGGATTAAGACCGATTCTGCATTTATCATGGAGAGAGAGAGAGAGAACTAATGAATGCGTGCCAGAGAAAGGAGGTGCTACAAGAAGATTATTGGAGTCCATCAGAAGAATACAACTGCCGTACATCAAGAGGAAAGCAGGTACCAAGTGGTGATTTTCTGAAGGGTGGGAGTTACGAACGACCACTAAGAAGGGGGGCAGGCCCGCCGAATTTCCGGGCCCCTGTGCAGATCAAAAGTGGAAAACTGGTGATGACTTGTTTGGCTTGGCTTGTGTGTGTGTGTGCGTGTGTGTGTGTAGCATTTGTTGCTATAGAGGAGAACTTACTTCACTTAGTCCAGTGGTTCTCAGACCCTTTTGTCTCGCGGACCACTTTTGAAGATCAGAAATTTCTCGCGGACCGCCTGAGAAAAATCACGGCAACTGACAAGCAAAAAGACCACTATCCATCGCAACATACTGAAATACGTCTTATTTTTATTAACGTTTTTTTCAGAATCTGCCGCGGACCACAAGACCCTATCTCGCGGACCACTTTTGGTCCGCGGACCACGGGTTGAGAGAACCGCTGACTTAGTCTATAGGACGCGATTAACTGTGTTATTATCACTTGTTTATTATTGTAAAGCTCCTAGTGACAGCCACCCAGGACCCTATCATTTGATGATGGCTGTTAAGCTCTCAAACACGACAGGCTTGTTGATAGTAGTCTATACTGTTGAACATTCGGGCGCCATCGAACAGCTCAGCTCCGAACACATAAGCTTACTCATATATTATTATTGCGATCACTCTGTTGCACTAAACGACTGAGACCTAAACCTATTTGTTTTGCACGCCGTATCTGGTTGCTATAGGGCTTGGCTCTTACGAAAGATAAAGATCTATGCAATTCATTGCACATAAGCACACACACACACACACACACACACACACACTCGTATTGCCCAGGCGAGTGCTAATGCTGAAATAAGGTCGATGCATGTTCTAGGTAAATAATCTAAGAAGCATCGGTGACGAACTTTGGCTGAAAAGAAGCTCGTCCTATCTGGAGACAACGATGCCATCATGCTAAGTATGCTGTGCATAGGAGGCGGCTGGGATACACCAGCGCCACCTAAGCATATGAGTCTATATAAAGGTTCACACAGCTAGAAGTGCAGCTCGAGTAGGAGACTCAAAAGAACTCATTTCGATCGTTAGCCGCGAAAGAAAGTGCTAAAGATCGAGAGCCGTGACATCGTGTCCCTGTAAATGGCTGGGATCGAGAGATCAGCTGACAATGCCACGCAATTGTGAAATAGCTTTCGCCCTTCGTAAGACTATCTTCCTTTCAGATACTTCCACAGTAAAAGATTAAAAATTATCAAAAAGAGAGAGAAAAGCTTTCTTAAGTACATAAAATGCAATACTTATAATGCAGGTGTGCCATCGGTTGATGCTCCTGTGCATTATGAAAGTGGCGCTATAGAAGTTTAAGATTAGATTAGATTAGATCCAGGAGTATTTATAGTTATATTATAATTTACTCGCCAATAGGCCTAACCAATGGACCGGATCGATGGGTCATGGGTTAAGAGTTCAATGGGTCACATGAGTCATGGGTCATTGTGAGTGACCCTGACCTGCGAATGATGACTTACTGTAGACAGGTCGTTTTACACTCTCTCCGACAGATGAACAAACTCACTTATTATGCTGGTTCCTAGCCTGTCACGCTTCTGTTGGTCTACATGTATATTGGGGATTCCAAATTCCAGGCTTACTTGGACTCCTAAACCACTTTAAATCACTTTATTATTATGATGAAATGGAGGATAGCCTAAGAACGTCTGCGGGGTGAAGGCTTGAAAGAAGGACGCTGACTGGACGAATAATTATTTAGATTCTATTTGTTGTAAGCTGCATAAGACGTAAATGGAGGGCATCGAATGCAAAGGCTGCTTTGGCTGCATTTTAAAGCATTCTAGTCCCGCTTCAAATTCTCACGCGTTATTTACGCATGACGACTGCAGGCGCATTGGCTCTCCGACCTCTGCAGCTATCATCACGGGTGGAATTAGTCGTGCATTCCAAATAGGCCTACGTACGGTAAATACTGCTCCTATGCGTGGCTTAAGTTACAGGAGCAGGGCTTTTGAATTCTCCTGCTGCGTAAGAATCTGACGGCAAATATTATTGTCATTGGCGGGGTTTGACTGCGTTCATCATCATCATCATCGTCGTCCTCGTCGTCTCGTCGTCATCGTCGTCGTCGTCATCATCATCATCATCATCATCATCATCATCATCATCATCATCATCAGGGACGTCATTTGGAGGGGGGGGGCATTTGCCCCCCCTGATTTTTAGGGAAAAATTTTTTTCCGCCAATGTTTGTGTTATTTAGTTTTTTATATGCCGCCTTAAAGGAGTGCTTGATATCGAGTAATCTGAAGTAACTAACCGTGAAAATGACTGACAAGCAAAAAAAAGGTCGTCAACTTTTTCGCAAACTTGTAACTTGTCAGGGTGAAAGTGTTTTGCCCCCCCTGAAAAACGGTGAAATGACGTCTCTGATCATCATCATCATCATCATCATCATCATCATCATCATCATCATCATCATCATCATCATCATCATCATCATCATCATCATCATCGTTAGCTTGAATCGATAGGAAACGTAACTTTTCCAGAATCTTTCTGGCTTCGCTGTCTCCGCCGTAATTCGACATTCCTTTCTCCTTTACCCTCTCCTTAATGGTATGAGTTGTGTTGATCTCTCTCTCTCTCTCTCTCTCTCTCTCTCTCTCTCTCTCTCTCTCTCTCTCTCTCTCTCTCTCTCTCTCTCTGTATTGCTAAGTGGTCGTCGTTGTCGTCGTCTGATTTCGCATGCGTTTTTATCATCGAGCAAGCGCCGCAAACGAAGAAACAAGTCTCGACAGGAGAAGGACGCCGAATCCAAGCCAACTGCGTCGACGACCGATTGGTTGGTTTGTCTGGCGTGGGACAGGAGTGGGTGGGTCACCCCTGGACCGGCAACTGACAGAGAGAGAGAGAGAGAGAGAGAGAGAGAGAGACAGAGACAGACAGACAGACAGACAGACAGACAGACAGACAGATACAGAGACAGAGGCTATCGAGTTCTAGTCGTCGCCATGGGACACGTCGGTCGCACCAGCACGAGCGACCTCGACGGCAGTTGTCTTAAACGGACGCTGGCTTTTGGATTTGAATTATATTTCTATAAAAAAACTCTCACACACACACAAGAGCACAAGTTCTACGCACAGCAAATGCTGCGACCGTACGAACGCCAACTGGCCGACGCACTGTATCGGCCTCTGCGACGATTCTAATAACTGCACGCGAAACTCAACATCGCCGCCGCTCTACAGTCATCGATCATCATAAGGAGATCGATTTGATGATATGCGCGCCTCGGTTGGTGGTTGTTTATGGGGTCTCCTCGTCGATGTATAATAACACGGTTGGTGAATGGTGATCACCCAGTGGAGGAGCAGCGCTTCCGTGGAGGAACAAGGCGCCGGAGCATGCATGGACTATGCCACAGCCAGTCGATACTGTTAGTATTTTACATTTGCTGGAGTTATACTCCATATATATAGGCCTCTGTCTATAAATCTGGCTATTAAAGTCCTAGTAATGACCAAACTTGGACAAGCATTTGCAGCTTATTGATAAACCAGAAATTCTCGAAATATCTTTCCCGGCTTCTGCAAATGTTTGCAATGACTGTAGGCCTATTTTCGCTAATTTTAAAATCAATTCAGCATGCATTGTTAATAAACGCCTAAATAGTGAATATCACGATTTTTCATTAGGCCTACGCGCTTGTCTGACATAAAACTTAACATAAAAGCCAGGTTAAGTAGGACACAGTGTGGTTGTTAGCGTTTTGGAGTGGCATCATCATAGACTGGTTTACGCTGTAAATCATTGTGAATTACGCGTCTGGCATTCAGTGTAATATTGTACGTGTAATATTGTACGTGGAACATAACGACGGCTTCCTATTTACGTGTAATTGAGTTTGTAAATAATGCAGTAATTTGCGAAATTTTGATGGCCGATGACTTATTTGACACTAAGATTTCACAACACCGCAAATCTCTATAAGTGCAAATGAATAATTAGGCCTATACATTCTCTCTTTAAGATTCTACAATAGCGTTTGAATTACTCGTTATCTTCTTCGTTATCTTCTTCAGCGTGTCTGATCAGTTGAAGTGTTTTATTCTCTTTCTGCGCCCTAGTAGTAATCTGAAAGAATATTGGTATTTCACAAGAAAACTTCGAGAAACTTTTAGCCATTAATTTTTGTCTTTCGTCTAGGAGCCTTCGAAAGCAAAAAGGACAGGCTTTAATTTGTTAGAAGTCAATATCGACGAATCAGATTCCTTCCATTTGCCTCATCCTCTTCCTATAGCCTAACCACAGCGTCCGCTCTCTCTGCTTGTCCGTTGGCAGCAGGGGCGTAGCCAGTAATTTGATTTGGGAGGGTATAAATATTTTGGGTGGGTATAAATCTTAACTATAAACCGCATAAACCACATAAACCACCTATAACCACATGTAAATCACATAAAAAACTTTAAGGCAGACTGATTTTGGGAGGGTATATATACCGATATACCCCCCCCCCCTCCGTCGCTACGCCCCTGGTTGGCAGCGTTAGCGTGTTGTTGCGTGCGTCTCTTTCCTGCTCTCCTCCGCCGCCTCCTCGAGAGAGAGAGAGAGAGAGAGAGAGAGAGCCATGCCTGTTGTTCATCGCCAGCGCCTCGCAGCCAGGCTCCGTCAGAACTGGTATGCCCTGTACCCGCCGGAGTCGACCGATCAGCCGACAACGACGGCCATGTTCCCGATGGTCGACGACTCGCTGACGAGTCTCGCCTGGCTTCAGAACCTGAACGTCATGAAGCTGGCGTCGTCGTCGTCCTCGTCGAATACCACCGCCGCCGCGCCGCTCGAAGCGTCTCCACACCGCCGGCGGCGGCGACGACGACTCCTGTCCCGGTAGAGAACCCGCGAGGGGGCGGCCATCCGACCCCCGCCGCCTACCGACGCGGTCTGTCAGCCGCCACCGACGACGACGACGACGACGACGGCTTGACCAGACTGCGGGTTGATCCGAACGAAGTACTGGACATGACGAACAGACAGGAGAGGTCGTCGGTTGCGTTGGACGGACGAACAGTCGCAGTTTCTCCCTGGAACGCCGTTCCTTCGCGTTCCTCCGCGTCCAGCTCCTGTGCCGGTGTCTTTGACGAGGCGACGTCTGCAGCGGCGGGTCAGCTGGAGAGGGACCGGTATCGGTACGACGGGTCGACGAAGCCTCCCTACTCGTATGCGACGCTCATCTGCCTGGCGATGCAGGAGACGCCCGACAGACGCATAACGCTCGCGCAGATCTACAACTGGATAACCGATAATTTCGCTTACTACAGACAGGCTGATCAAAATTGGCAGGTACGGACATATAGACGTTAACTTCTATTAGGCCTCTATAGGGTCGAGTAATAATAATAATAATAATAATAATAATAATAATAATAATAATAATAATGCACTTTTTGCACCAGGTCTAATCAATAGGCAATAAGTCTGCTGTGAGATTTCCTTCGTAGATGCTCTACAACCTGATCCTAATTCCGAGCGATAACGCTGCTAAGTCTACCAATATATAATATAATGAAATAGCGATAGGCCTTCATAGGCTTACACAATGCACACGTGCAGAGGCGTAAATTTGAACGAAAAATGGGGGCTCAACCTCTACACCTTTCCCCTTCCCTAGCCTCTCAAAATGTGGGGCACAGATGAACGCTAAGCACAGCAGCGGCTTAACGTTTTAGCAGTGGCGTCGCCAGGAATTTTTGGTTGGGGGTGGGGATGGCGTGTCAGATTCCTTGCCCACCTTCCTACCTCATCCATAAATAGCTTTCTCACCGTATTTGCCCGAATCTGTTAGGTGGTCTGTGGCAGGTTGGGGGCAGTCGCCCACATTTGCCTCCCCTCCCGTGGCGACGCTAATGGTTTTTAGGCCAGGTAACCTACACGTAGTTTCATGGCGGCTCACCGGCGTCATCGCGATCACTGAAAAGCGCAAAAATAACACAAAGATTGAAAAAATGAAACAATGTATATATATACACATTGTTTTATAAATATATATATATATATATATATATATATATATACAGTACAGTATGTCCAAGTATACAGAGTAAGGATTAGGGTTAGCGGAAGTGTGTATGTAGAATCGAAATAGATATAATAGGTGGATAGGTGGCGCTTTAACTAGCTGCCCGCAGGTTTTGTCCCTGCGATAAGATCGTACTTAACGCGTTCTCGAGCGGATTTTTACGGTCAGGATTAAGCTAACACTCTGAATCGGCTCCGAGCACCGGACTAGACATCTCCAGCGGATCGAACTGAGATTTTCAGCCTCCTTTCCACTCGAACGGTAAACACCGCGTCGCCCTCACCTGTACACCAGGTGTTATTAACACTCACCTATCAGTCGCCAGAGTTCGCTGCCCCTTGAGGCGGTAATCAACAGGCGTAAATAGCACCGTCGACTATGGCTTTCCCAACGTACACGTATACGCGAACTGAGCTACTGGATATTCGCGGAACAGCGTCGCCGAGACCTTCAGGAAAAAAGCAAGCGTTCGATAGACGATATCTTTAACTTTAGGGACCTCGTCGGTCAGTGGGTCGAGGTCGGAGAGCGGGCCGAGGAAAGCAAAGACCCATTCCAATCAGACTCACGACCCGTCGTTCTTCAGCAGCCTCTAAAACTTCGTCCGGCCCCAACGTTCCAGGCTCGTTTATCCAAAGCGAAATCGACATGCTGGTCGGCCGAGTAGATCGCTCAGAGCGGACTTTTGAACGTCAGATCGTTGAACAGTAAAATCGAAAATGTCCAGGAGCTACTCGAAGAGCTGGACCTGAACCTGCTGTTGATGACGGAGACGTGGCACGAAGATGCCCACAGTGTGCCCATCAAAAGGCTCAGAAACATGGGCCTGAATGTGATCGAGGCCGCCCGAGCGACTCCACCTAGTACCAGAACCGACAATCTACACTTCGTGAACCACGGTGGGATAGCAGTCGTGTCGAAGCCGGGCATCAACATAGCTAAGGTAGCTACGAAGATGAACCCGAAGACTTTTGAGCATCTGTGCTGCCGGGTGAGTGGGATTCGAGCGACACTCATGATAGTCGTCATCTACCGCCCTGGATCTCAACCAGTCACGCAGCAGTTCTTCAACGAATTTACTACATTAATGGACTCTCTGACGACCTACAATTGCGAAACACTAGTGGCTGGAGATTTCAACATACACATGGAACGCGAGAATGACACAGCGAGTCTGAAGTTCGCTCGAATCCTCGAAGATTACGACTTTCACCAGATGGTTCGTGACTAACTCGACCTGGTACTCTCGTCCTCGCCTGACCTGGTTGACGAGGTGTCGCTGCTAGAGACTGGTATGTCCGACCATAAAGTAATTTCCTGGTCGATCCTTCGGCTGCACATAGTCCAGTCTACAAGAAAATCATCGCCAGGAGATGGAAACGGCTTAGCGTCGACGAATTCGTGAAGAAGATCGAGGAGTCCTCCCTCACCCAGCCACTGCACCAGGCCCTCACGCCGACGGAGATCGCTGACATTTACCATACAGAAATTACTCGCATACTAGATGAGCTGATTCCGATGACCGAGATGTCCATCAGGCCACGCCAACAAAGACCATTTTTCGACGAAGAATGCAGGATGGCGCGGCGGGAAACCAGAAGAAGAGAACGGTTGTATCGTCGGTTGCGGGGTTCGGATCGGGGAGCTAGCCGCGCGTGAGGACTGGATAACGTCTTTAAAGGCCAGCAGGCGCATTGTCAGGAGGAAGGGCAGGCAATACTGGCGAACTGCTCTGTTATCAGCTGGAAACGATTCGAAGCAGACCTGGAGACACCTGGATTTGCTACTCGGTAATAAAGGTACGACTCCAGAACCGTCTTTACATTTCACTGCTGAGGACTACCATCAACATCTCGACAATAAAATCGCTGCAGTCAGAGATAAGAAAAGACCTGTAGAGCTAGGATACGAGGCTTATTCAAAGTCTGCACTAGGATCTTTCTCAATGCCTACTATCGCTGAGGTAATTGCGATGGTGAAAGCCATGCCTACCAAACATTGCCTTTTTAGGGGCTAGCGACGCTGGCACCGTTCATCACTGAGTTGCTCGTGCGGTCGCTCAGTAGCGCCGAATTTCCGGCTTCATGGAGGAAAGCTTTAGTCTTCCCACGCCTGAAGCGAACTGGCCTCGACGGCTCTGACGTATAACTACCGACCAGTGACGAACTTGACCTTCCTATCCAAGCTACTGGAGAGGGTAGTGAACGGGCAGTTGGCAGCATACCTGAAGAACAACAATCTTCTGCCCAGTGAACAATCCGCCTACAGAAGGGATATTCAACTGAGACGGCTGTTCTCCCGCATCGTCAACGATATCATAGATTCGACGGCAGAGGAAGAATGTCGCTACTGTGTCTTTTAGACCTCTCAGCGGCATTCGATACCCCATGGTCTAAACGGAACAGTCCTTGAGTGGCTACGCAGCTATCTGGCAGAGAGGTACCAGGCCGTCCACTGGGGAGACCAGGAGTCAAATTCACGCCCAGTAGCCTGCGGGGTACCCCTGGGTCAGTACTGGGCCCGCTGTTATTTATCCTATATGTCGGAGATCTCGGTCGCATCATCAGCTCGTACGGACTAAATGCATACATGTATGCGGACGACGTCCAAGTCCTAGGCTCGAGCGAACCGAACGACGCGCAGCGACTACGAGCGGATCTGGAGGACTGTATCGCAGCGATTCAACGATGGGCCGAATCGAATCGGCTGTCTCTCAATGTGAACAAAACTGAAATCATAACGTTCACTACTCCGAGACGCCACCACTTGATCAGTCACGAGCCACTCCGGATAGGGAATGTCGACGTCGTCCCGAAACCTGAAGTTCGCCTCCTGGGTGTGATTCTGGACGAGCATCTATCCTTTGGCGGCCACCTGGATCTAGTGGTCCGGAACTGCTTCTACCACCTCAGGAGGATCAAACTAATTCGTCGATATCTGCCAACTTCGGATGTCATCAAGCTAGTCCGAGCGCTGGTCCTGAATCGGGCCGACTACTGCAATGGAGTACTGTATGGCCTTCCAGCCAATCAGCTGCATAGGCTGCAATCGGTCCTCAACGCGTCTGCCAGGCTCATTTACGGACTAAAGTGGACAGATCAGGTCACGCCTCTGCTTCGAGACTGTCTACATTGGCTGAAAGTTCCGGAAAGGATACTGTTCAAACGCTGCTGGCTGACGTTTAGGGGCATTGCATGACCTGACCTGCCCTGACTACCTAGCTAAGCTGGTACCAGGGTCGGACACAGATCGTCCGAACCTAAGATCGAACCAAGGGTTAAGACTAGTGGTGCCTCCCCCAGCCAAGACCGCTAAGTTTGGGGACAGATCCCTTTCAAGGGGAAATGCCATAGTGTGGAATTCCCTCCCGGTAGACGTCAGGTCCGAAATCTCCCCCGACCGTTTCGCTCAGAAACTGAAAACTTACCTTTTTAGTACGTCTTATGGAACTCGTCTGTAAAGTGCTCTCGACTACCGCCCGAGCTTTAAGATAGCGCTATAAAAGTCGTCACTCTAATAATAATAATAATAATAATAAGCCTACGTGTCGGTGACCGATCCATGCCAATGTCTTTTATTTATGCGAAACAGTTTTCCTGCATAGCCGCTACAAAAATGTTCTATAATCCGGTGATGCTTCTTACGTTCCGGTTTATTCATCCGCATCACGCCATCTTACGCTTTACCACGACCGACGGCTATTTGAGACAGCGGATCTGGCGCAACATAAGTTTCCATCCCCCCGGCTAAAGGTTACGCAGGCGCCTATAGGCCTACGCTTAAGTGACGGCCTTGTATCATTGTATGACCTAGGGCCCAGACCTACGCCTCTGCACTTGGGTTCAGTTTTAAGTATTCGCGCAGACCTCTTGAGGACTTTCATTTCAATCGTTCCAATTTCGAGAATTAGGCCTACGTACATAAATATGCTCACTTTTTGAAAGCATTTTCCACCCCACGCCGGGGAGTCGGCCCTCGAGCAGTGGCAGTTCAAACCTCCAGGCACCCTTCCCGGAAAATCGAACATCCTAAATGATAACCTACTATAGCTGACATCATAGGCCTAACTATTCATATTAGAACGAACATTTTGTTCCATATAGGCCTATCGTATTCAGATCCCTCTTCATAAGCAGCAATGCTGACACGTCAGGACTCGCTCGGGATTAGACCCCAATTGCATGATATTATGTTCACGTCTCAAGTGTGTTTTCATCTCTGCAGCCAAATTACATGCTATGGACTTACAGGCATGTACAGATTTGAAATTTCATGTCCGTATGGGGGCTAGCGGCTGTTTAATGAATGATCATGACTCGCTCAAATTCCATCACAATCGAGGAACAAATGATCGAAATAGGATTTTTGCAATATAACTAAAAATATAAACTGAAAAGAGACAAAGCTGTAAGCTTACAGTATAAGGTGTTCTAGAAAAAAAACTTTGAAAATCTTTAAAAACATTAAAAATTTTAAGGTAGTCTGATTTTTGGGGAGGTATATATACCGATATACCCCCTCCCCGTCGCTACGCCTCTGATATTAGCAGCGATGCAAGCAGTAGGCCTAACGACCCAATCAGTTTAACGTGTTTCATTCGTGTCTATAAACTTTTGTGTTTATCTCCCACTTTAAACTGTGGACGTTATTATAAGAAATATACTTTGCCATTTTAACGTGACGCTGGGTTAGCCAGTGGCGCAGCCAGGAGGTTGGGGGTTCAACCTGCCCCCTGGTTGTCCGACCAAAATGTTTTAATGCCTATTATTATTCTGTGGATGGAAGGGCGCCAAATCGGATTTACGGTAGCAAAATAGAAAAAAGAAGCAAAGAAAATATCAATACGATTGTAGGCCTATAGGCGCTGTCTGCGCGCTCCTATAGCTATTTGACCAACTTAAAATCAAGCAAAATAATAGGCGACGACCTTTCTTTTTTGCCTGCTTGGATTTTCCGAAGTTGGGAATGGTCGTTAGTAAACCGCCCTCTTCGGAAAATCCAGGCTAAACCGCTGATTGGGTTAACCTGACGCCAGTATAAAGATACTTTCTAAGCACGAGATTAAATTAAGCTGCATGCGTAACAGTGCGTATCTTTACAAATTAGGTTCAGTGTTTGAAGTTGTCACGAATGCCCTATCTAGATGGTCAGGGCGTCGCAGTAATTAAAGTGTCAAAGATTACGTTCACACGATTACCTCTTAACACGCTGTAGCAATAATCTACTCCTGGGCCAGTGTATGCAATTTAGTACGAATTTGTCGTGTATCAGATTGATAAAGCTCTTAATTACGGGCGAAACGATTACTTGTATTGCTTTCTCTTTCGTAGCATTCCATTCGCCACAATTTATCGCTCAACAAATGCTTCCAGAAAGTTCCGCGAGGCAAGGACGAACCAGGCAAAGGCGGCTTCTGGACACTGAATCCAGATTTCAACAATCTCGTCGACAAAGGAATCTTCAAGAAGAGACGCCAGACATTCTCCTGCGATTACTCGTCCTCTCCTTCCTCCTCCTCCTCCTCCTCTTCTTCTTCTTCGGGACTCGGACCGAAGAAGGACTCGAACGCTGCGGCGCCATCGCCGAGGAGCCACCGAAGCGCCGCCCTGCAGGGTCCGGCGGCGTCCAAGCAGACCTACCCGGCGACGGATGCGTCGAGCATTAAGGAGAACGTCCGGATCATTTCGGATCCGATTCTCGACTTCAGGACGACGGACTCTCTTGCCGACGTCCTCGACCTGCACTGGGCCCTCAGTCAGAACATCGACGTCGGAGGTCTGTCCGTCAAAACCGAAGACATCATCGACATGCACCTTCCGTCGTCGTCGTCGTCGTCGTCGTCGTCGTCGGCAGCGGCGGCGGCGCTGTTCGCGGGGGGCGGCGGGGGCGACGGGAGACCACCGACTCCTCCTCGACAGTCCTCCGCCGTCCTCCGATTCCGATTCGGAGCTGGAGCTGAACTCGCTGCTGAACTTCTCCGCTCTGCATCCGACGACGACGACCGACGGAGACGGGTCCGCCGCCGCCGCCGCCGGTTGCCTCGATCTCACCGTTCACGGCATCGGTCTTCTGCCGCCCGACTGGTGGAACGGGAGCATCAACGGTCATTTCTGCGGCGGCGGCGGCGGCGGCGACAACGACGCCATCGACCTGCCGTCGTCTCTGTCGACGGGGTCGCGCTTCGACGACAGCTTCCACCCGTGGGCGGAAAGCAGAAACGACGGATTTAACGACGCCGCCCTGATGGCATTCGACCCCGGGTCCTGTCTCATCGATTCGGAAAATCTGGACGTAGTTGCCGATGGTTTCGATAGATGTTTCAAATTGATTTCCATATATAGATATAATATATACATATATATATTGATTTATATATATATATATATATATATATATAATATATATATACCACATAGGTTCTTAATTTTTGAGGGGCGAGGGTCCCGTGCTTACGGTGAACTTTGTGAAGAAAACTGTCCAAACAATAGATCTGTGATATTAGAGCCTATACTGAATATTTAGAGAACGCCTTAAAATTATTTTATACATTTTGTGTGCAGTGTTTGACGATAGATATCATGTATTTGACGATTGCGGTGTGTTAAAATAGCGTAGCTTCAAGCAGTATTAATTTTCTTGGCTGAGAATTGCATTTTCTACAGATAACGGAACAAGTATAGTATGTATACCTGCAGTTTCATAACGGGTTAGGCCAACGATTATTGATTAGATTGATTAATTAATTAATTAATTAGATTACTAATTGACCAGTGAATATATTGGCGTTTCTGGCACACTTTGTTACAATTTTTGAACATGTCTTTTGATTGAATTTGAACATGTCTTTTAAACAGTGTTTTACCTTACAGGCTTGTTAGGAGGGAAGATTCCCCCCACGAATCTCAAAATCCCGCTGAAATCGCAGCACTACTTTTTGCATTGAACTGTGCCTCCTACTCTCCAGCCAAGTCAATCCCCCCCCCAATGGCCTGGAGTCTGGATAAAACACTGATTATAAATTTGTAAACGCTGAAATTGTCAGATATAGGCCTATATAGCTTAAACAGTCAAATTGATAATTATCAATTTGACTGTTTATAACTATCTGGAGCTTTCATCTTATTATAGTTAGCCATTGAATACTTGTAAAAAATACTTGAACGACCGAGTAGTATGTGCATTAAACGATTTTGGAAGTCATCGTTCTGTCGTGAGAGCCAGGGGCGTAGCGATGGGGGGGGGAGTTAGGGCCTATATACCCCCAAAATCAGTATACCTTAAAGTTTTTTTATGTAATTTACATGTGGTTTATATGGTTAATGTGGTTGATAGTTAAGATTTATATCCACCAAAAATATTTATACCCTCCCAAATGAAATTCTTGGCTACGCCCCTGGTGAGAGCGTAAAGTAAATCACAGACGCTCAAGCCTAACCTAAATTAGGGAGAAAGCAAATAAGCAATTATCATTAAAACGCATCAGGCATTATTAGGCCTATATGTCGTCACAATCAGTCGGATGTATTCGATATAGATCGACATTTAAGATTGATAAGATGGAGGCGTTTTCCCAATAAATTTGACTCGCAGCCAGCATCTCTTCCGTTGGGATAAGGGGACAGACTACTGAGACTAGATTAGAGGTGCGCCACCTTTTCCGGTCAATGGCCAAATTGTGAACATTTCAGATTAGGCCTACTTGGGGGCCGAAATCTCGAAACATCTATAACCTATAATATACTTTATGGAGTAGCGTGCAAGGTGGTCCTTTAATTGGCCCCGCGGGCGCCGACCAGGCGGGGGCGCCAAAATACCCATGCACACTGATGATTTTGAGGCCAGCCGCCTGTTATTAAAGCCGTAGGACGCATTATTCCCAATAATAATAATAATGTTAAAATGCAAACGGGAATTGTACTCAAAAAGACCGAATATGCAGGACACTAGCTGTGTCACTATCGGGACCATAGGCGGATTTTATTAAAGGCTAGAGTAGGCTTAAGCCCACCCAATTAACTCCACCCAGTGGCGGCTCAAGGATTTGGCAAGTGGGGGGCCGTTGGGGTGGCAACTTCTAATCATGTGGGGGGGGCAACCATTTGTTGTTTAATGTATGTAGCATTAAGTATAGGGTCCCAACTGGGGGGGTTATTGGGGGGCCAGGCACTCAATAGGGGCACGGGCCCCCTGGCCCCCCGGTGGAGCCGCCACTGATTCCACCAAAACAAAAAAATGGAGTATGGAAAATGTTTTTTCCATCGACACCGGGTCTGTCACGTGCTGCGGCGGCGGCAGACAAGAATATAATTGAGCTTCCATCCGCTAGGTGGCCTGACCAATCAGCTCTGAGATTGACCGCCAATATTCCGTTACCATGCGGGGAGTCAGTGATCGCTCCCCGTTTTATATACTCCCTGTCCGTGGTAGTGAATACTGAATAGTGCTCATGGAGATAGTGATGCTCGGATTGTTTTTGGTTGATTGATTCGCGTTGGACTTCGATGGCAGTCTTCGATCGGTTTTGCCAGTTTTTTTACTGATCGAGTGATCGTCTTCGTTCTTTCGATCCCTGATCACAGCAAACACTTCAATCGAAGACCTCGACAGCCATAGCTTCTGCAGCAGCAGCAGCACAGGGGTTGGGAGAATCAGCGGGGTGGGGCGGATGGGCGGGTGTAATTTTCATTGGTCAGTTAGACACGTCACTTCATCCGCCGTTTATCCGAGTGTAGACGCTAGTCGCCGCCGTTTATACCAGTGTAGTTGGGTGAGGCGGGGCGGATCAACTTGACGGATGAAAATGCGGGTGTGTGTTTATCTTGGCGGGGGTGCCATATTTTGTTAGGTACGTTGTTTCGGTCTTAATCGGTGCATTTCGGTCCTATTAGGTACGTTTCGGTCCTAATCGGTACGTTTCGGTCCTATTCGGTTCGTTTCGGTCCTACTCGGTACGTTTGGTCCTATTCGGTACGTTTCGGTCCTATTCGGTACGTTTCGGTCCTATTCGGTCCTATTAGGTACGTTTCGGTCCCAATCGGTACGTTTGGGTCCTATTCGGTACGTTTCGGTCCTATTCGGTCCTATTAGGTACGTTTCGGTCCTAATCGGTCCTATTCGATACGTTTCGGTCCTATTCGGTCCTATTAGGTACTTTTCGGTCCCAATCGGTACGTTTCGGCCCTATTCGGTACGTTTCGGTCCTATTCGGTCCTATTAGGTACGTTGCGGTCCTAATCGGTGCGTTTCGGTCTTATTAGGTACGTTTCGGTCCTAATCGGTCCTAATCGGTACGTTTCGGCCCTATTCGGTACGTTTCGCTCCTATTCGGTCCTATTAGGTACGTTGCGGTCCTAATCGGGGCGTTTCGGTCCTATTAGGTACGTTTCGGTCCTAATCGGTACGTTTCGGCCCTATTTGGTACGTTTCGGTCCTATTCGGTCCTATTAGGTACATTTCGGGCCTAATCGGTGCGTTTCGGTCCTATTCGGTCCTATTAGGTACGTTTCGGTCCTAATCGGTACGTTTCGGTCCTATTCGGTACGTTTCGGTCCTATTCGGTCCTATTAGGTACTTTTCGGTCCTAATCGGTACGTTTCGGCCCTATTCTCTACGTTTCGGTCCTATTCGGTCCTATTCGGTACGTTTCGGTCCTACTCGGTACATTTCGGTCTTATTCGGTACGTTTCGGTCCTATTCGGTCCTATTAGGGACGTTTCGGTCCTAATCGGTACGTTTCGGTCCTAATCGGTCCTATTCGATACGTTTCGGTCCTTTTCGGTCCTATTAGGTACTTTTCGGTCCTAATCGGTACGTTTCGGCCCTATTCGGTACGTTTCGGTCCTATTCGGTCCTATTAGGTACGTTGCGGTCCTAATCGGTACGTTTCGGTCCTATTAGGTAGGTTTCGGTCCTAATCGGTACGTTGCGGTCCTAATCGGTACGTTTCGGTCCTATTCGGTACGTTTCGGTCCTATTCGGTCCTATTAGGTACGTTTCGGTCCTATTCGGTACGTTTCGGTCTATTCGGTCCTATTAGGTACGTTTAGGTCCTAATCGGTACGTTTCGGCCCTATTCGGTACGTTTCGGTCCTATTCGGTACGCTTCGGTCCTATTCGGTCCTATTAGGTACGTTGCGGTCCTAATCGGTACGTTTCGGTCCTATTAGGTAGGTTTCGGTCCTAATCGGTCCTAATCGGTATGTTGCGGTCCTAATCGGTACGTTTCGGTCCTATTCGGTACGTTTCGGTCCTATTCGGTCCTATTAGGTACGTTTCGGTCCTAATCGGTACGTTTCGGCCCTATTCGGTACGTTTCGGCCCTATTCGGTACGTTTCGATCCTATTCGGTCCTATTAGGTACGTATCGGTCCTATTCGGTACGTTTCGGTCCTATTAGGTACGTTTCGGCCCTATTCGGTACGTTTCGGTCCTATTCGGTCCTATTAGGTACGTTTCGGTCCTAATCGGTACGTTGCGGTCCTATTCGGTACGTTTCGGTCCTATTCGGTCCTACAAGGTACGTTTCGGTTCTAATCGGTAAGTTTCGGTCCTATTCGGTACGTTTCGGTCCTATTCGGTCCTATTAGGTACGTTGCGGTCCTAATCGGTACGTTTCGGTCCTATTCGGTACGTTTCGGTCCTATTCGGTCCTATTAGGTACGTTTCGGTCCTAATCGGTACGTTTCGGCCCTATTCGGTACGTTTCGCTCCTATTCGGTCCTATTAGGTACGTTTCGGTCCTAATCGGTACGTTTCGGCCCTATTCGGTACGTTTCGGCCCTATTCGGTACGTTTCGATCCTATTCGGTCCTATTAGGTACGTATCGGTCCTATTCGGTACGTTTCGGTCCTATTAGGTACGTTTCAGCCCTATTCGGTACGTTTCGGTCCTATTCGGTCCTATTAGGTACGTTTCGGTCCTAATCGGTACGTTTCGGTCCTATTAGGTAGGTTTCGGTCCTAATCGGTACGTTGCGGTCCTAATCGGTACGTTTCGGTCCTATTCGGTACGTTTCGGTCCTATTCGGTCCTATTAGGTACGTTTCGGTCCTATTCGGTACGTTTCGGTCTATTCGGTCCTATTAGGTACGTTTAGGTCCTAATCGGTACGTTTCGGCCCTATTCGGTACGTTTCGGTCCTATTCGGTACGCTTCGGTCCTATTCGGTCCTATTAGGTACGTTGCGGTCCTAATCGGTACGTTTCGGTCCTATTAGGTAGGTTTCGGTCCTAATCGGTCCTAATCGGTATGTTGCGGTCCTAATCGGTACGTTTCGGTCCTATTCGGTACGTTTCGGTCCTATTCGGTCCTATTAGGTACGTTTCGGTCCTAATCGGTACGTTTCGGCCCTATTCGGTACGTTTCGGCCCTATTCGGTACGTTTCGATCCTATTCGGTCCTATTAGGTACGTATCGGTCCTATTCGGTACGTTTCGGTCCTATTAGGTACGTTTCGGCGCTATTCGGTACGTTTCGGTCCTATTCGGTCCTATTAGGTACGTTTCGGTCCTAATCGGTACGTTGCGGTCCTATTCGGTACGTTTCGGTCCTATTCGGTCCTACAAGGTACGTTTCGGTTCTAATCGGTAAGTTTCGGTCCTATTCGGTACGTTTCGGTCCTATTCGGTCCTATTAGGTACGTTGCGGTCCTAATCGGTACGTTTCGGTCCTATTCGGTACGTTTCCTATTCGGTCCTATGAGGTACGTTGCGGTCCTAATCGGTTCGTTTCGGTCCTATTCGGTACGTTTCGGTCCTATTCGGTCCTATTAGGTACGTTTCGGTCCTAATCGGTACGTTGCGGTCCTATTCGGTACGTTTCGGTCCTATTCGGTCCTATTAGGTACGTTTCGGTCCTAATCGGTACGTTGCGGTCCTATTCGGTCCTATTAGGTACGTTTCGGCCCTATTCGGTACGTTTCGGTCCTATTCGGTCCTATTAGGTACGTTTCGGTTCTAATCGGTACGTTTCGGTCCTATTCGGTCCTATTAGGTACGTTGCGGTCCTAATCGGTACGTTTCGGTCCTATTCGGTACGTTTCGGTCCTATTCGGTCCTATTAGGTAGGTTTCGGTCCTAATCGGTACGTTTCGGCCCTATTCGGTACGTTTCGCTCCTATTCGGTCCTATTAGGTACGTTTCGGTCCTAATCGGTACGTTTCGGCCCTATTCGGTACGTTTCGCTCCTATTCGGTCCTATTAGGTACGTTTCGGTCCTAATCGGTACGTTTCGGCCCTATTCGGTACGTTTCGGCCCTATTCGGTACGTTTCGATCCTATTCGGTCCTATTAGGTACGTATCGGTCCTATTCGGTACGTTTCGGTCCTATTAGGTACGTTTCGGCCCTATTCGGTACGTTTCGGTCCTATTCGGTCCTATTAGGTACGTTTCGGTCCTAATCGGTACGTTGCGGTCCTATTCGGTACGTTTCGGTCCTATTCGGTCCTACAAGGTACGTTTCGGTTCTAATCGGTAAGTTTCGGTCCTATTCGGTACGTTTCGGTCCTATTCGGTCCTATTAGGTACGTTGCGGTCCTAATCGGTACGTTTCGGTCCTATTCGGTACGTTTCGGTCCTATTCGGTCCTATTAGGTACGTTTCGGTCCTAATCGGTACGTTTCGGCCCTATTCGGTACGTTTCGCTCCTATTCGGTCCTATTAGGTACGTTTCGGTCCTAATCGGTACGTTTCGGCCCTATTCGGTACGTTTCGCTCCTATTCGGTCCTATTAGGTACCTTTTCGGTCCTACTCGGTACGTTTCGGTCCTATTCGGTACGTTTCGGTCCTATTCGGTCCTATGAGGTACGTTGCGGTCCTAATCGGTTCGTTTCGGTCCTATTCGGTACGTTTCGGTCCTATTCGGTCCTATTAGGTACGTTTCGGTCCTAATCGGTACGTTGCGGTCCTATTCGGTAAGTTTCGGTCCTATTCGGTCCTATTAGGTACGTTTCGGTCCTAATCGGTACGTTGCGGTCCTATTCGGTCCTATTAGGTACGTTTCGGCCCTATTCGGTACGTTTCGGTCCTATTCGGTCCTATTAGGTACGTTTCGGTTCTAATCGGTACGTTTCGGTCCTATTCGGTCCTATTAGGTACGTTGCGGTCCTAATCGGTACGTTTCGGTCCTATTCGGTACGTTTCGGTCCTATTCGGTCCTATTAGGTACGTTTCGGTCCTAATCGGTACGTTTCGGCCCTATTCGGTACGTTTCGCTCCTATTCGGTCCTATTAGGTACGTTTCGGTCCTAATCGGTACGTTTCGGCCCTATTCGGTACGTTTCGCTCCTATTCGGTCCTATTAGGTACCTTTCGGTCCTACTCGGTACGTTTCGGTCCTATTCGGTACGTTTCGGTCCTATTCGGTCCTATGAGGTACGTTGCGGTCCTAATCGGTTCGTTTCGGTCCTATTCGGTACGTTTCGGTCCTATTCGGTCCTATTAGGTACGTTTCGGTCCTAATCGGTACGTTGCGGTCCTATTCGGTACGTTTCGGTCCTATTCGGTCCTATTAGGTACGTTTCGGTCCTAATCGGTACGTTGCGGTCCTATTCGGTCCTATTAGGTACGTTTCGGCCCTATTCGGTACGTTTCGGTCCTATTCGGTCCTATTAGGTACGTTGCGGTCCTATTCGGTACGTTTCGGTCCTATTCGGTCCTACAAGGTACGTTTCGGTTCTAATCGGTAAGTTTCGGTCCTATTCGGTACGTTTCGGTCCTATTCGGTCCTATTAGGTACGTTGCGGTCCTAATCGGTACGTTTCGGTCCTATTCGGTACGTTTCGGTCCTATTCGGTCCTATTAGGTACGTTTCGGTCCTAATCGGTACGTTTCGGCCCTATTCGGTACGTTTCGCTCCTATTCGGTCCTATTAGGTACGTTTCGGTCCTAATCGGTACGTTTCGGCCCTATTCGGTACGTTTCGCTCCTATTCGGTCCTATTAGGTACCTTTCGGTCCTACTCGGTACGTTTCGGTCCTATTCGGTACGTTTCGGTCCTATTCGGTCCTATGAGGTACGTTGCGGTCCTAATCGGTTCGTTTCGGTCCTATTCGGTACGTTTCGGTCCTATTCGGTCCTATTAGGTACGTTTCGGTCCTAATCGGTACGTTGCGGTCCTATTCGGTACGTTTCGGTCCTATTCGGTCCTATTAGGTACGTTTCGGTCCTAATCGGTACGTTGCGGTCCTATTCGGTCCTATTAGGTACGTTTCGGCCCTATTCGGTACGTTTCGGTCCTATTCGGTCCTATTAGGTACGTTTCGGTTCTAATCGGTACGTTTCGGTCCTATTCGGTCCTATTAGGTACGTTGCGGTCCTAATCGGTACGTTTCGGTCCTATTCGGTACGTTTCGGTCCTATTCGGTCCTATTAGGTACGTTTCGGTCCTAATCGGTACGTTTCGGCCCTATTCGGTACGTTTCGCTCCTATTCGGTCCTATTAGGTACGTTTCGGTCCTAATCGGTACGTTGCGGTCCTATTCGGTACGTTTCGGTCCTATTCGGTCCTATTAGGTACGTTTCGGTCCTAATCGGTACGTTGCGGTCCTATTCGGTCCTATTAGGTACGTTTCGGCCCTATTCGGTACGTTTCGGTCCTATTCGGTCCTATTAGGTACGTTTCGGTTCTAATCGGTACGTTTCGGTCCTATTCGGTCCTATTAGGTACGTTGCGGTCCTAATCGGTACGTTTCGGTCCCTATTCGGTACGTTTCGGTCCTATTCGGTCCTATTAGGTACGTTTCGGTCCTAATCGGTACGTTTCGGCCCTATTCGGTACGTTTCGCTCCTATTCGGTCCTATTAGGTACGTTTCGGTCCTAATCGGTACGTTTCGGCCCTATTCGGTACGTTTTCTATTCGGTCCTCCTATTCGGTCCTAATCGGTACGTTTCGGTCCTAATCGGTACGTTTCGGCCCTATTCGGTACGTTTCGGCCCTATTCGGTACGTTTCGATCCTATTCGGTCCTATTAGGTACGTATCGGTCCTATTCGGTACGTTTCGGTCCTATTAGGTACGTTTCGGCCCTATTCGGTACGTTTCGGTCCTATTCGGTCCTATTAGGTACGTTTCGGTCCTAATCGGTACGTTGCGGTCCTATTCGGTACGTTTCGGGCCTATTCGGTCCTACAAGGTACGTTTCGGTTCTAATCGGTAAGTTTCGGTCCTATTCGGTACGTTTCGGTCCTATTCGGTCCTATTAGGTACGTTGCGGTCCTAATCGGTACGTTTCGGTCCTATTCGGTACGTTTTCGGTCCCATTCGGTCCTATTAGGTACGTTGCGGTCCTAATCGGTACGTTTCGGTCCTATTCGGTACGTTTTAGGTAGGTTTCGGTCCTAATCGGTACGTTGCGGTCCTAATCGGTACGTTTCGGTCCTATTCGGTACGTTTCGGTCCTATTCGGTCCTATTAGGTACGTTTCGGTCCTATTCGGTACGTTTCGGTCTATTCGGTCCTATTAGGTACGTTTAGGTCCTAATCGGTACGTTTCGGCCCTATTCGGTACGTTTCGGTCCTATTCGGTACGTTTCGGTCCTATTCGGTCCTATTAGGTACGTTGCGGTCCTAATCGGTACGTTTCGGTCCTATTAGGTAGGTTTCGGTCCTAATCGGTCCTAATCGGTATGTTGCGGTCCTAATCGGTACGTTTCGGTCCTATTCGGTACGTTTCGGTCCTATTCGGTCCTATTAGGTACGTTTCGGTCCTAATCGGTACGTTTCGGCCCTATTCGGTACGTTTCGGCCCTATTCGGTACGTTTCGATCCTATTCGGTCCTATTAGGTACGTATCGGTCCTATTCGGTACGTTTCGGTCCTATTAGGTACGTTTCGGTCCTATTCGGTACCTTTCGGTCCTATTCGGTCCTAATTAGGTACGTTTCGGTCCTATTCGGTACGTTGCGGTCCTATTCGGTACGTTTCGGTATTCGGTCCTAATCGGTACGTTTCGGTTCCTAATCGGTACGTTTCGGTCCTATTCGGTACGTTTCGGTCCTATTCGGTCCTATTAGGTACGTTTCGGTCCTAATCGGTTCGTTTCGGTCCTATTCGGTACGTTTCGGTCCTATTCGGTCCTATTAGGTACGTTTCGGTCCTAATCGGTACGTTGCGGTCCTATTCGGTACGTTTCGGTCCTATTCGGTCCTATTAGGTACGTTTCGGTCCTAATCGGTACGTTGCGGTCCTATTCGGTCCTATTAGGTACGTTTCGGCCCTATTCGGTCCGTTTCGGTCCTATTCGGTCCTATTAGGTACGTTTCGGTTCTTATCGGTACGTTTCGGTCCTATTCGGTCCTATTAGGTACGTTGCGGTCCTAATCGGTACGTTTCGGTCCTATTCGGTACGTTTCGGTCCTATTCGGTCCTATTAGGTACGTTTCGGTCCTAATCGGTACGTTTCGGCCCTATTCGGTACGTTTCGGCGTTTCCTATTCGGTCCTATTAGGTACGTTTCGGTCCTAATCGGTACGTTTCGGCCCTATTCGGCGGTACGTTTCGGTCCTATTCGGTCCTATTAGGTACGTTTCGGTCCTAATCGGTACGTTTCGGCCCTATTCGGTACGTTTCGGCCCTATTCGGTACGTTTCGATCCTATTCGGTCCGTTTAGGTACGTATCGGTCCTATTCGGTACGTTTCGGTCCTAATCGGTACGTTTCGGCCCTATTCGGTACGTTTCGGTCCTATTCGGTCCTATTAGGTACGTTTCGGTCCTAATCGGTACGTTGCGGTCCTATTCGGTACGTTTCGGTCCTATTCGGTCCTACAAGGTACGTTTCGGTTCTAATCGGTACGTTTCGGTCCTATTCGGTACGTTTCGGTCCTATTCGGTCCTATTAGGTACGTTGCGGTCCTCCTAATCGGTACGTTTCGGTCCTATTCGGTACGTTTCGGTCCTATTCGGTCCTATTAGGTACGTTTCGGTCCTAATCGGTACGTTGCGGTCCTATTCGGTACGTTTCGGTCCTATTCGGTCCTATTAGGTACGTTTCGGTCCTAATCGGTACGTTGCGGTCCTATTCGGTCCTATTAGGTACGTTTCGGCCCTATTCGGTACGTTTCGGTCCTATTCGGTCCTATTAGGTACGTTTCGGTTCTAATCGGTACGTTTCGGTCCTATTCGGTCCTATTAGGTACGTTGCGGTCCTAATCGGTACGTTTCGGTCCTATTCGGTACGTTTCGGTCCTATTCGGTGCTATTAGGTACGTTTCGGTCCTAATCGGTACGTTTCGGCCCTATTCGGTACGTTTCGCTCCTATTCGGTCCTATTAGGTACGTTTCGGTCCTAATCGGTACGTTGCGGTCCTATTCGGTACGTTTCGGTCCTATTCGGTCCTATTAGGTACGTTTCGGTCCTAATCGGTACGTTGCGGTCCCTATTCGGTCCTATTAGGTACGTTTCGGCCCTATTCGGTACGTTTCGGTCCTATTCGGTCCTATTAGGTACGTTTCGGTTCTAATCGGTACGTTTCGGTCCTATTCGGTCCTATTAGGTACGTTGCGGTCCCTAATCGGTACGTTTCGGTCCTATTCGGTACGTTTCGGTCCTATTCGGTCCTATTAGGTACGTTTCGGTCCTAATCGGTACGTTTCGGTCCTATTCGGTACGTTTCGCTCCTATTCGGTCCTATTAGGTACGTTTCGGTCCTAATCGGTACGTTTCGGCCCTATTCGGTACGTTTCGCTCCTATTCGGTCCTATTAGGTACGTTTCGGTCCTAATCGGTACGTTTCGGCCCTATTCGGTACGTTTCGGTCCTATTCGGTACGTTTCGGTCCTATTCGGTCCTATTCGGTACGTTTCGGTCCTATTCGGTACGTTTCGGTCCTATTCGGTACGTTTTTCGGTCCTATTAGGTACGTTTCGGTCCTATTCGGTACGTTTCGGTACGTTTCGGTCCTATTCGGTACGTTTCGTATTCGGTTTCGGTCCTATTCGGTACGTTTCGGTCCTATTCGGTCCTATTAGGTACGTTTCGGTCCTAATCGGTACGTTTCGGTCCTATTCGGTACGTTTCGGTCCTATTCGGTCCTATTAGGTACGTTTCGGTTCTAATCGGTAAGTTTCGGTCCTATTCGGTACGTTTCGGTCCTATTCGGTCCTATTAGGTACGTTGCGGTCCTAATCGGTACGTTTCGGTCCTATTCGGTACGTTTCGGTCCTATTCGGTCCTATTAGGTACGTTTCGGTCCTAATCGGTACGTTTCGGCCCTATTCGGTACGTTTCGCTCCTATTCGGTCCTATTAGGTACGTTTCGGTCCTAATCGGTACGTTTCGGCCCTATTCGGTACGTTTCGCTCCTATTCGGTCCATTAGGTACCTTTCGGTCCTACTCGGTACGTTTCGGTCCTATTCGGTACGTTTCGGTCCTATTCGGTCCTATGAGGTACGTTGCGGTCCTAATCGGTTCGTTTCGGTCCTATTCGGTACGTTTCGGTCCTATTCGGTCCTATTAGGTACGTTTCGGTCCTAATCGGTACGTTGCGGTCCTATTCGGTACGTTTCGGTCCTATTCGGTCCTATTAGGTACGTTTCGGTCCTAATCGGTACGTTGCGGTCCTATTCGGTCCTATTAGGTACGTTTCGGCCCTATTCGGTACGTTTTCGGTCCTATTCGGTCCTATTAGGTACGTTTCGGTTCTAATCGGCACGTTTCGGTCCTATTCGGTCCTATTAGGTACGTTGCGGTCCTAATCGGTACGTTTCGGTCCTATTCGGTACGTTTCGGTCCTATTCGGTCCTATTAGGTACGTTTCGGTCCTAATCGGTACGTTTCGGCCCTATTCGGTACGTTTCGCTCCTATTCGGTCCTATTAGGTACGTTTCGGTCCTAATCGGTACGTTTCGGCCCTATTCGGTACGTTTCGCTCCTATTCGGTCCTATTAGGTACCTTTCGGTCCTACTCGGTACGTTTCGGTCCTATTCGGTACGTTTCGGTCCTATTCGGTCCTATGAGGTACGTTGCGGTCCTAATCGGTTCGTTTCGGTCCTATTCGGTACGTTTCGGTCCTATTCGGTCCTATTAGGTACGTTTCGGTCCTAATCGGTACGTTGCGGTCCTATTCGGTACGTTTCGGTCCTATTCGGTCCTATTAGGTACGTTTCGGTCCTAATCGGTACGTTGCGGTCCTATTCGGTCCTATTAGGTACGTTTCGGCCCTATTCGGTACGTTTCGGTCCTATTCGGTCCTATTAGGTACGTTTCGGTTCTAATCGGTACGTTTCGGTCCTATTCGGTACGTTTCGGTCCTATTCGGTCCTATTAGGTACGTTGCGGTCCTAATCGGTACGTTTCGGTCCTATTCGGTACGTTTCGGTCCTAATCGGTCCTATTAGGTACGTTTCGGCCCTATTCGGTACGTTTCGGTCCTATTCGGTCCTATTAGGTACGTTTTGGTCCTAATCGGTGCGTTTCGGTCCTATTCGGTCCTATTCGGTCCTATTAGGTACGTTTCGGTCCTAATCGGTACGTTTCGGTCCTATTCGGTACGTTTCGGTCCGCCCGCCCGCCGATCGACGCCAGCCCCTCCCCGCCGAATGTGGTGAATATTTGGGCCCTCCTCAACACCAGAGTTTTCATCTGACAGCCCTCCACCCCACACCCGCCAAATCAAACAAAATATGGCACCCCCGCCAAGATAAACACACACCCGCATTTTCATCCGCCAAGTTGAACCGCCCCGCATCACCCAACTAAATAACCGGCCCGCCCGCCCCGCGGATCGACGCCAGCTCCTCCCCGACGATTGTAGTGAATATTTGGGCCCCCTTCAACACCACCCTTTTCATCCGATCGCCCCCACACCGTAAAATCAAACAAATATTGGACACCCGCCAAAATACACCCACCCGCTTTTCCATCCGCCAAGCTGATCCGACCCGCCGAATCTACTACATAATCCGTCCGCCCCGCCGATCAACGCCAGCCTTTTCATACGGCCCGCCCCGCCGATATTGGTCAATATTACGCCCGCCCCGCCGATTCACACAACAATGTTCACCCGCCCCGCTGATCCGCCCCGCCCCGCCGATTCTCCCAACCCTAACAAACCCCAGCACAGAGTAAAGTAAACAAGTAAAGTGATATTACGTGAATTTATAAAGCACTTGAACAGATAGATAGATGGCGTGATTTAAAGTGACTTAGGAGGAATTACTGCCTATGTGAAAGGGCGCTAATGGGGTTTGAACCCGCCCCGTCAGCCTACCGATCCAGCGCGTAACCCACTCTGCCATCTTCGCCCCCAACAGTAGAAGTAGAATCTTAGGTTCTTGGCGTGTAGTGATTTCACCAGAGACGACCTGATGAT
The DNA here is from genome assembly GCA_018105865.1 of Metaphire vulgaris. Classification (NCBI taxonomy): domain Eukaryota; kingdom Metazoa; phylum Annelida; class Clitellata; order Crassiclitellata; family Megascolecidae; genus Metaphire; species Metaphire vulgaris. The sequence goes on from CM030844.1 coordinate 690,049, forward strand.
GTTGTTCTAGGAGCAGGATCCAGGAGAGGAAGGGAAGTACTTGATCTGGAGCGTCCACGGCTGGAATCGACGACCATATGTCGAGAGGACAGGACGAAAGGGTCTGCGGACCATAGTTTAGACGGCACGGTTCAAGTTCAGCCGGCTGTTTGGATTAATATTTCAGCTGCAGTTGTTTCCTATGTGTGGAGCTGATGGACTGAGAGATGTCGACGGACCCGGCGGTTGATTTTGACGGAGACGATGCCACTCTACGCATCAAGACCCGTCAAGGTGAGCATGAGATATTTAGTAAGTATTTATTTTAGTAAACTATGAAACTTTTTGAATATATTATGTAATGCATGTAATGTAACAGAATAGTTATGTAGCTCCTCTTATGAAAAATCATCTGGAAGCACTCCCACTGTGCCTACTGCATATACCGGTACAATAAAGAGACGAGTTCTAAGTTGTTCATGAAGAGGTTCAATACATGAGAAATCTTGCTGAGCCATGTAAAATCCAGTTATTATTATTATTGTTAAATATTATAATCAACTTATAATAGCTTATTATTTATAATTAATTATAGGGTTTATTGGTTTATACTTGGTTTTAAAGCATTTCAGAAGATAAAACTTTAAAATGCACTGATTCTCTGACACTTCTGCAGGAAAAGGAGAACAGAGTAACAAGTCATATTGCAAAGAGAATCAAACATTGAATTCAGTTTTTAATGCGTATAATTCAGTTACCTATTTATGGCTCACAACTTGGACTTCCTGTCGATGTTATTAGACTATCAAATACAATTTGATCAGCCAGATTTTATAAATTGTACTAACTGGCAGTGAGGTTGACAAGGACCGACCCCCAAAAGGACGAGGACAAGGACAAGGACTTCAAATTGGTCCTTAGGGAGTCCTTAAGGACAAGGACTAACATCACTGCTAACTGGCAATGACTAAATTGGGTGATATCTCTGCATTTTGCGTAAAAGATGCATAGACTGGAGAGCAAGGATGAAATGATGTGGTAAATACACTTCCAGGTTTGTTTCTAAGAGTTTCAGAAGATATGTGAATCAAACTATATACGTGTCTTGTATTAAAATCATATGGAGTGGGCCAGAAAAATATTGATGAAAGACAAGAAAAAAGTCAATTGTGTGATTCTATGGAAAGCCTGAAAGCTGGTTTATAGCTAAACAGGGATACAATACATTACCTTCGTCTCAGATTTGGAAGAAGCATCGATGAGGTCAAAGAAAATGTTAAGAGGACAAACTTCTATTCAACAGTTGTAAGATTTTCTGATGATATGAGGGCAAAAAAAGTAATTTGGAGAATGCTGTACAGACCCTGATGCTATAAAAATCTCATGATTACTTGCTGAATTTTCCTTATTATGCTAAATTAAATATGGTGTTGGTAAATGAAGGCTTAGCTATTACATTTTGTATTGGTATTTTACATTAATTACTGAATTGTGAACATTGACTTTCCTGTTTCATCTTCAGTGTCAGTTTTTGTTTAAATTAGTTGAAGAATCATATCTAGTTACGACTGCCAAATGATAATTTTAAAGGGATAGAACCAGTTTAAATTGCGTTTTATGGTGTGTGTGAAGTTGTTTCTTAAGACTGAAGTTGTGTACTCAGCAGTACAACAGCATTTTTGAGTTTGATTTTATGGTCCGAAGAGTGATTTGAACTTTAAAGACTTTTTGACTTAGCTCTGGTTGTGAACTTGTGGCTTGCTGAGGTGCATTGAAGTCACCATTCAGTGTAATTGGACATGTTATCTTAAATGCTTATCTTTAATGTCTAAAATGCCTGAGATTACTGGTAGGCTGGTGGATTAGGCATCATCCAATGCTGTTTATGTCTTCTAGCCTATTGTCTTTGTGTGGACTTTGGACTTTGACTGGAACTGTAGCATACATTTTAAAGTCAATTCCTTAAGGCTTCTGATTATAGTTTTACTACATTGGGGATACAATTTAGACTGGGGAGCAGCCTAAATGTGTGTGTGTGTGTGTGTGTGTGTGTGTGTGTAGGTGATAATTATGCAGAGTTGTGTGTTGTTGTGTGAAAGTGTGTTAAAGCAATGCAGTGTACCTCACCAGCTGGGTGACCATAAATCAATGTCTGATATGTTTTAATGCAGTTATTTGTAAGGACTTGAAATCCATACTTGGACCTATGTCATGGATGAGTGCCATAATATTTGTGTTGAGAATTTCTTTACACTGGCTGCTTGTAAAGTTCATTGGTGCCATTTAAATTCAGCAGAAGAATGACCTGGATAAATGTAGACATTTTGATAATTATTATCATCATAGCAGTTGTATTTTTGGCTTGATAGGAAGAAACTACATTGTCATTACTACTATAGATGTAATCGAAGGAGCTTAAGATAAGAAGTAATGACGTCACCCTTGTTTTGGCTTCTGTGTTCTTTCACCAACCCTCTTCCTCTGTCTTTCTCTCCCTGCATTCCAAATAAGGGCCTATTAAGAAAAAAAATTAAATTAACTGGGAGAGTTATGGTAAATTGTTCACTTGGACACATAAATTGTCTGATAGTAGGTTTGTGGTAACGAAATTTACTTAAAAGTTAATCTAGATCCTTTAAGAAAAACGCACGAATTCTCTTTGATGTGACAGAGTGCTAAGAAAAATATAGGATGCAGAAATAAAAGGGGATTTGGCAGTGTCTCATTGGGTGTTGCTGGTTCAGAAAATGAATTCCTTGGCTCTCGTTGTTTAGCCTTCATCTTATGAATGTTATCAGTTCCATAGACAGTGACAGTCATTTCTGTAAAGACATCTACTTGCCATTCTGCTATGGTGTGCTTTTAAAATAAATACTTTTCCACCCACCTCCAGTATGTGCAGGTTAGAATAGGATGACAAGTGTTCGATATTGCATAATTTTTTACTTACCGAAACTGTTGACTATAGACAGTTAAGAGATTGTAATGATGTGGAATGCTCTAGAATGTTACAGTGAGGATCATAAAATGCAGATGGCTTTTATGAAATTATATTTGCATATTTCTCTTTTGAATTTATCATTTTCATCACTTTTGTTCAAGGCCATTGATCTGACATCACTTGCAATGTAACTAAGACATGATTATATGATTAGGCAAGTTTCTAATGAAAGTTCTTTTTGATATAAATTTAACAGTGTTTGGAATTTGATATCTTGTAATAATTCAGTGACCTTTGCATATTAACTTTCATTGTTGTATTATCCAATAATGATTAATGTATGATTAGTTTGATTAGAAATTTAGTTACAAATGTATGGTTACAGATATGATTGTTTTAGCTGAGATATGTGCTCATATGAAAGCATTTTACTGCATGAAATACTTAACCAGCAGCAGCTGTTTGCCCAGAAGTGTAACCAGGGTACTGAGGATGAAGTACAAAAGGTGGTATTCAGGAAGTCAGTTGATATAACTGCATTAACCCCTTAACCGGGGATCCCGGATATATCCGTCCATTTTACAATGAGTTACAGTTAAATACATGGTTAAGGGGTTAATTTAGCAGGTGAATTTTGGAGGTGCCAGGTGCTGTTATGGACTGCCATAACTGGTGGTATTTCTGTGTTCAGTTTGATGAAACACTTGAGCCAGTTAAGTGGTAGAACAGAGTGGACAGTTGGACTTCAGGGTGTTGGATTTTGCATCTGTGTCTTACTATGGTTGTTTCAATATATCGATTGGTTAATGTGGTTGAAGGCCTGGAATTCCTGACCTCAGATTATTCGTTATTGAATCAACAACATGAGTCTTTATCTCTTAGAGGTTTTTCTGTGAAGACTTCATTACTCACCAGCTGCCAGTACTGCTGCTGTGCACTGTCATTGTCAGAGCTGTGCATTGGTTTAGATTGAACTGTTTTGCTTCATCAGTAAATTCTGATTCTTTAAATTTATTATTGGTTAAAAATTCTTCCATGGAATGCCCATGTGTCTGCTGAAGGCTCTTAAAACTAATATCATCTAACAGATGACCTCATTAGGTGTGTCAAAGGCAGTATTGATGCTGGGGGGGGGGTAGTGTCTGGATTGGAAATTTGAAATTCCTGGCTGTTGCCATGACCTTGAACTCTGAATTGGTGGGGGGGTAGTGTCTGGATTGAAGATTTGGAGTTCCTAGCATTTGCCATGACCTTGAACTCTGAATTGGCTGGGGGGTTAGTGTCTGGATTGAAGAATTGTAGTTCCTGGCCGTTGCCATGACCTTGAACTCTGAATTGGCTGCTTTTAGATTTAGAGCTTCTGTGTGTTTGTACCTTGATTGAGCGTCTGATTTCATTTGATGACAGAACTAGTTGAACTGTCTTCAATAAGACATTTTCCCATGCATATTTTTGATTTGCCTGCAGATTGTTAGCCAGCTTCTGTATCAGAACTTTCTGTGGACTTTTTTTAACTGTTAAGTTTTATGGGTTGAATTACAACCTAGGCGTTGCTTGGTTCACATTGCTAGTGTAATCTAATCTTAAACTTCTATAGCGCCACTTCATAATGCACAGAAACATCAGCCGATGGCACACCAAATCAAAATCATTCAAGATCCTGGTCAAATGCAGGGTATCCGGCCAGGCAAACAGTAGGAATTGTTTAAGCCTTTTTCTATGCTAACCAGAGAAACGGGTGACTTTATAAAGAGTGCCATTTGTATATCAGAGACCCTATTTTGTTGTTTTGGTTGTGTGGATGTGACCTAATTTTGCCTCATTTATTTGTTCTGAATTCTTTATTTGCACAAGCGATGCAGCTGATGCAGCTGTAGGAATGTGACTTGTTTTGAATCACTAATGTTGCATGTAAATGGCAAGAAGCTGTAAACTGAGACCTGGTTAGACACACTCAGTCTCTTTGGAGGGTGATGTGACTACAGCCAATCAAAATGAACAGATGATGATGAACATGATTACGACTACAAAAAGACAACAAAGATGATGGTTGCTAATAACATTCTTTTGATGTTGTAACCAGTAACGAGCATTTTAGTTATATTGAACATTTCAGTGTGAAATTCCCATATCTTACGGTAATTATTGTCAGACAGCAGTGTAAGGTGGTTTATGATAGTGGTTGCAGTGGGGTTAGCTGCAAGGTTCTTTTGCTAATAATCTTTTGGCATAGTAGCCTATAATGAGCATTTTAGATATATTGAAAATTTTGATTTGAAATTCCTATTATTAAGACACTTCTTTCTAATCAGACATTCTTCCGCTGCTATTTTGTCATCATACAAGATCTCAAGTACTCAGATCTTTGAATGATATCACCTTTCTTCTTCTTCTTCTTCTTCTTCTTCTTCTTCTTCTTCTTCTTCTTCTTCTTCTTCTTCTTCTTCTTCTTCTTCTTCTTCTTCTTCTTCTTCTTCTTTCACTTCTTCTTCTTCTTCTTCTTTTTCTTCTTCTTCTTCTTCTTCTTCTTCTTCTTCTTCTTCTTCTTCTTCTTCTTTCAGATCTTTGAATGATGTAACTCTTGACATGCTATACTGGAGTACTGCTCATAATGGTAATGTCCTTCACTACTGTTGGGCCTTTAGGCATGAAATTATCTTTTCATTCAGATCTGTTGGCCTTGTTATCTCTTTATAGAATGTGTTTCTTTTTCTATTGCAAATCTTTCTTGACCAGAATCAACTGCTTACATACTGATTCTCTGGATCAGTATTTAGTTATTATATACAATTTTAGTGTATTTGATTCCAGGAAACACTGAGGCTGTATACAGTAAATGATTTTTGATGTTAATTCTGTTGCCATTTGAAATTAATTTCAAGGGAAAATTTTGATTGAAATTCCCAACGTTTGTTTGTGTTTGACAGAACTTTACGGTATATGCTGTTTGCCGTCATTGTTGTTTTCTAAGTTTCTTTTTTCTATGCTTCTTTTCACAATGCATTAGTTTTCAACAATGCAGATTAGATAAGCAAGTAAATACAGTGATTAATCTTTGAAATTCAGTTCTCCTACTGAAGGTTATCTATCATAGTGAAATACTTGTCTATCAAGGGTTGTTGTGGATTTTCTCTGCAGTTGAAAGTTTGGACACTCAGAAGAAAACGTTTATGAAGTGGATAAATTCTCGTTTGACTAGATCTGGTCTTCCAGTAATCTCAGATGTCTTCAAGGATTTAAGAGATGGAGCTCAACTTCTCTTGTTACTTGGACTTCTAAGTGGACGTCATTTGGTAAGGTTGCTTACAGCAGATATCTTGGCATTCTTGTCTCCAGTCAATCGTGAATCTCCTTTTTCGACTCTTATGTTCTTGAGATCTGTTTCTTGTATCGCTTCAACGTTATTGTTGCTGTAGTTCTTCTTGCACATATATTCTAACTTTTCTTCTTGATGGGCATTTCAAGATGTTTAAAATGTGTGTGCGTAGACTGCATGGTATTCTAGAACGTTGTCCTATAGAAGCAAGAGTTATCCTTGGAAGGAAACAGATTTGCTAAAAATGCCTCAAACTACTAATAAACAACTACTGTACATTATTAGGTACTTGTCTTTGGAGGAGGAGAAGTAGGTGAAGAAGTCAGCACTCTTAGTAATCTTAATGACCTCTAGGTCATTGAAATGCATGGACATTACAAGCCATGTCTAAAGCTTTCTGTTAACAAGCACTTTTTTCCTAGATTAATACTAGCTTTTGTTCATCATTTTGCTATTTTATCACTCTAAATTTGAGGACAGGGAATTGTTTGTCCGGTTGTTATATTGCAATGTGCTTGCCGTTCATATTGCTTTATTAGTTCTTGATCCTTATGGTACAAGCTGTATCACTGCATAACCAAGAGTTCATAGGCCTGTGCATCATTGTAGATTCAATATTATTCTATAGTGTTCAAAATGCCAATAAAAATGGAGAGCCATTTCAATCAACACTATACTAAGTCTTTCAGAAATCTATTCTCTGTCAAATATCTACAAAGTTGTAATAACAGGGGTCTTAAGATAGCTTGTTTCTTGTATCACAGGTCTTATAGACCACAAAAATATTATAAAATTGATATACTGTTTGACTTTGGACTTGGAACGGAATATTGCTACAGTACGCCTATATGTAGATATGCAAAATTTCAGAAGAATGATGAAACGAATTAAATCCATATTTTCTTGGTGGTAGTTATGCAAACATTCACAGGAGTGATAAAACGAATTAAAACCACATTTTCATGTGCTTCCATTTTTGCGTGAAACCATACTAGAATAGATAATATATGCGCCTGTTTATCTTATTTCAGAAACCTGAACGTGGCTGCATGAGAGTTCACCATCTTAACAATGTGAATCATGCCATCAGATTTCTTGAAGAGGAATATGGGGTAAACATTACACATTTTCTAGTATGATTGCTTTATTATTTTTGGCATCTTTGAAGCTCTGAGCTAAATTAATATGTGAATCTTTTGAATATTTATATATCAGACGGTTGCTCACTTCTCTGTTTTGCATGATCTTCTTCAGGTGCCTTGTATTTCCACGTTAGTGACTATGGATTTCCATTACTCTCAGTTGTTCATAGTTTGTATTAGTTCTAATTCTGTAGTTACTTCTTTTATGTTGTTCATTAGACTGCTTACCGGTATATACGTCATTCTTTGTCTTCTCCTTGCTCTTTTTTTGCCTTCGACTTTTCCAGTAGTTACCAGGTTTTCTATTCTGTTCTTCCTCATTATATGTCCAAAAATTGAAGCTGTCTCTTCTGTATGGTAGACAGGAATTTTCTTTGTGTGCCAGCCATCACAAGTACTGATTCATTTGTTTCCTTTCAGTCTAAAATATTTTCAACATTTTTCTTAAGAACCACATCTTGGCAGCTTTAAGTTTGTTCTTTATGACTTTAGAGATGGTCCAAGTTTCAGCTCCATAAAACATAACAGGCCAGACATAACAGTCCAGAACCTAGAACTTGATTTTATTTCTAAATGTTTTTTTGGAGTATGTGCTTTAGAGTGGCAGAGGCTCTTTTGGCCAATTTTATTTTAGATTTTATGCCTGATTTGCCTTCAGCATCACTGGTGAACCAGCTTCCAGATATTTGAATGTCATGACTTGTTTAATTTTCACTCCATATACATAGAGGTGTGTTATAGTGTGCTAATAATAAATTTTAATTGCACTCAGTCAATATTAAGATTGCAACTTAAATGAAATAGTGATTATGCTTGATCTCTAGGTTTTAAATAGTGATCTGAATTAATTGTACTTTTAATACTAGCAATTGTGGCACAAACTTCAAGTAATAAAAGGAATATTTACTTCTTTAAGGTGAAGATCATAAGGTTCAAAGTTTTTTTTGATTCCAAAGAGAGCTGAGGCATGTTAAATAAGTTTTTAAGATTCAGTTTCAGTGAGTATTTTCTCAGTCATTCATCAATGCTGTTGATGCAGAGGCCTCCACAGCATGAGCCATGTCAAGACTGTGTTCATTCAGGCAACTTGAGTATATTTAGCAGTCATCTGCATACAAATGAGAACACAGGCCACATGCTTCTCAATTATTCTGAATAGATCTGCATTGTATAATGAGAACAGGGCTAGACCAACATGAGCCTTGTGGTATACTTTAATAGAGAATCAACTTAGAAGTTGATGCAGATTCCAATATAACAATTGATTGTGTCCTTTTAGATAAATATTATGTCATTCATTAAATATTATGTCATTCATTAATTGTGTTAATTAACATGAGTAATCAGTTATTATCATGCATGTATATATGTTTAAACCGATTAGAGGAAATGCAGTGTCACATCTTAAGATGACATTGGAATTTAGAAATGTGCAATTTGAAGTTATAAGTCTGTTTGGAAAGGTAGAATTTTACATTTCCAGCATTTTTATAGACTCTTGAACCATTTGCATGATTAATATTTTATGGCTTTTAGTGGCAACCATCAATGATGAATTATGATTATTACCTTTGATAGATAAAGCTGGTTAACATTAGCAGTGATGATATTGTTGATGGAAATCCAAAGCTTACACTGGGTCTCCTGTGGAATATCATTTTGCATTGGCAGGTCAGTTCAATTATTTATATAAGCATCTTAGCTGAGTGTGATAGCTGATGTTTTACAGTTTATGTTCTATTATGCAGTTTATATATTATTATTATTTGACAATTTATATAGTGCAATAAGTATGGCAAAGGCCAATGTCAAGAGCACTTTATATATGTGCGGTCACATTAATGGCTTCAACATTGACCTTTAGTTGACCTTAAATCTGGATCGCTAGGATAATTTAAGTGTAGTTCTCTAATTTTAGTTTTGTGTGACAGATTTGTTGTTCTGGGAGCCTTAGACATACTTTTATCATCAATTCGTAGTTAATATGAACTGAAATTATGCTCACATGGGTCTTTTGGTATTTGATGGCAAAGGCAAAGGATGTGTTAAAGGAGTGTTCGCCTGAAAGACATCAGAGTAATCTGGAGAAAACTCTGCTACAGTGGTGTCAGCAGTCCACAACTGGGTATGGTTGAACCCGTTGAGATTGTGCAGTGTGATAAATACTAGATTTTTTCATCAGTGATAAATATAGTATAATTTAGTGAAGACGTTTTTTTGAGGGAAATACCTTTCAACATTAAAAAGGTAAAGGTAGCCCCGTGCCGTGCTCGAACAAGCGTAGGGTCTCTGGTTACTAGGCAGGCAGCAATGCAGGTGACTTATGCCATCAATCTAGAGTAGTTTACCATTGCTTTCTCTAGACCCACGTTTTGCCTTTGCAGCTTAAGGCTGCTGCCAATTTATTGATGCCTAAGTGATGAACGGCTTGGTTGGCTGCGGTACAATGAATAGAATGATCACCCATCCAAGCACTAACGCGTTCGACTTTGCTTAACTTTGGTATTCTGACGGAACCGGTCGCACAGCGCCAAGCAGGCCAATCTTTCAACATTAGTGAATAGCAATTGTATTTTCATAAAATGCAAAGAGATTGGGGAATAATTTTTAACCCCTTAACCGTGTATTTAACTGTAACTCAATGTAAAATGGACGGATATATCCGGGATCCCCAGTTAAGGGGTTAAAGCAAATGTTTAAAATATTTTGTAGGTACAAAGGAGTCAGTATTGTTAATTTGACAACAAGCTTCAGCGATGGCCTGGCCTTTAATGCACTGTTACATCATTATTGGTAAGGAACTGTCAGTCAAAGATGTTTCAGAATTATATATTTGTAGTTTATGGTTTGTACCGTCAAAGGATTAGACAAACTATGCTATATTAGTCTTCAGTTAACACTTGAATTACCTGGTATCAGTTTGACCCAATCAGTAATATGTGGGTTCTGTTGACACATCTTCTTTTATTAAGTTATTCATCTCTGATGAAAAAATACTGAATGTGATCTAGGAGTTAAAAACTAATTTTTCTTTGGACTATATTATATTATAAATGAGTAAATAAAAACATTGAGACTATGATAGTCTTAAACGTAGATATGTCCATTCATGTGCTCAGAGGCTAGCTATTTATTGGCATTTAGTTTGTTAGGGTAATTTGGGTTAATATAAAGTATTTGAGTAACTTTTGCAACTCTTATTTACAATGGATGTTAAACTACAAGTAATTTGAGCTAAAATTAAATGTCCTATGATATGATTGTGGAAAATGATAATTTTTTATCCATATTTGCCACTGATGACTTTTAAAAATAAGTGGAAATAGGTTTAAGTGCTTATCATTTTTGATATGCGAATGTTTAGCCCGGAGCTCTTCATCTATGATAACTTGCTACAGAATTCCGCTGAAATGAACCTGATTCATGCCTTCAAAATTGCTGAGGAAAAGTTTGGCATTGAGAGAATTTTGGATGCTGAAGGTAAAAAGTTGCATGGCGACATGACTCTAATGAATGCATTTAAATTATTTACTTAAATAATAATTTATTATTTGGATGAATACATTATACATGCATTGAATATGAATACATTGAATATATGAATACATTGAATTTTTGTCAAGAACCCTGGTATTTGCATTGATGGCAATTTGACCTTCAAAGAGCATCTTGCTAGACTTTCGCTTTCTTGCTTTTATCAACTTAGGCAGATTAGGTTAATTCGTTCTTTGCTTTCTCTGTCTGCAGCCAAATCTCTGGTCTGTGCTTTTGTTGCTAAATGGTTACATTGTATGCAGTAAAAAGCTGAATGCTAATCAGTAATTATAATATGTGACTTTTGTTAGATTTGATGATAGACGCCCCAGACAAAAAGTCGGTCATGATATACTTGATGTGCTGTCTTCAAGTGTTTGAGAAGGGCAGTTATTCTGGACGTGCTGCTAGCACTTCTTCGAGTTTAGATCCCGGAGCAGCGCAGTCCTCGGATGAGGTGATCGATCGTCAACAGATTTGTTTTGTTTTGAAGCAGGTTTCTTCAGGACTTAGAGTTGTTGACAATCCACTGATCACAGATCAGGCATAGGATTGAAGAGTACAAGACTGTGCATCTCTCTCTCTCTCTCTCTCTCTCTCTCTCTCTCTCTCTCTCTCCATTGTGATACTTGGCCAGACTCTTGCTGTTCACCTGCTGTGGCACGACCTCTGGCAAACGCTTGTTCTCAGTTGCTTGACCTTGGCTCTGGAATTCTCTCCTGACATCTCTTTGCTCACCTGAATGTCATTCAATCTGTTTTCTTGCTGTATAAATTACTTGGCTGGAAATGGCTGCTATTGAATTTATTCTCTGGATTTGTGTATGTGCTACCAAAGAAGCTATTCACATCTAAGATTTCACTCTTAACTGACGGGCAACTGTGTACAGTGCATTATGATCACGTTGTCAGAGAAATGTTTCGATGATGTTGTAAACTCAGGCTGACATATCCTGACAACAAAATTGCTTGCGTAAAATATGTCCTTAATAAGTTAAGCAGGCTCCTTGGAGGACTTATATATTTATTTATTTATTTATTATAGGAGGCTCGAGCCATTATATAGATGTATGAAAGTACCAGTATATGTATTTGTTTACGATGTTCTGTTTCATGTATTTAGCTTCTTCAAGAGAGTCTGGACTATTTTGACCAGAATGTTCCACTCCATCAAGCGGTTACTGATGCTAGCGGTTATCAGAAGCTGCTTGAACCGGTCATAACGTGGTTATTGACAGCAAAAGAAGCAACATCTATGCTTGAGCCTATTTCCCGTGATGTGCAGACTGTGAAAAGGCAATTTCAGGATCATGAGGTAGGTGATCTCATCTAACATGGAAAAGCAGTATCATCGACATCCAGACCTGTTTGACGTTCAATTCGAATGACAGTTCAGATGTGTAACATTCTTCTCAGTGGAGATTTTAAAAAAAGAGTGTATACTGATGTGACATATAAGCGTGACATTAGGAGGGAAGTGTTGTTAATAAAAATTCAGCATTATGTGGAGTGACATTAATTGCATTTGACTGTACTGATCAGAATTAAATAGTGCGTTTAGAGTGTTACCAGCTAGATATGCAGGTACAAGGCATTTTGAAACCAAAGCATTTTCACTGACCTGATGTTGCTATTGCCTGCTCTAAATGATTCTCTTCAACTTCCACACCTTCTATTCACCTCTCTTATGCGCATCGTATGCAGTTATGCATCTATGTATAGTTGTATACATGCCTTATGGCAAGCACTGTCTCAGAAGCAAACTTTATGTTGCATGTCTTTATTGCATGTATGCTCATGCGCTCTGTTTTGCATATATAGCACGTACTGTGCACTGTACATGCCAAAATGTGACACTACAATGTATATTCATATTCAGGTATGGTTTAAGGGTATTTTAATACCATTTTCCCATGAGATATATGCCTGAAAATTTGACAACAACTTGTTCCTGTGAGTTGGCAAAGTTTTACTATTTCTCTAATTTTTATAGATCGTTAAAGTGGGTGTATTAATGGATGTTTGTTAGCAAATTTGAAGAATTTGTTTCTTGAATTGTCTCTAGTCTTTTATGGAAAGTTTGACACTTCGTCAGGATCACGTTGGTAGACTGCTTCAGCGTGGACATTCTGCGATACAGGCAGACGGCGTTTCAGTGGAGGACAGATACCAGATCGAGGCTCAGATGTTGCTGCTTAATGCTCAGTGGGAGGAGCTTCGTATTGCAGCAATGGATCGCCAGACAAGGTTAAGAGGAAGCAAGATTATGCTGTTGATTGGCTAACTGACATGCATGGGTTATGGTTCTTGACAACTTCTATAGCGCCGTAGCATGGCAACACGACTCTAATGAATGCATTTAAATTATTTACTTAAATAGTAATTTATTATTTGGATGAATACATTATGAATCAAAATAATTGATATGTTTAGAGACTTGTATAGCCATGCGCTTAAAACTAATATTATACAGGCATTAACATCTTATTTATGACCAGTATATCAAGCAGTGTGTACTGTGGTTTATGGTTTTATTTATAGAAATTGAGTAGAGAGTGGGTATGCATGCATTCAAGTGCCAAGTTTCCATTTTTGGAGGTGCTTTGTACAGGCGTATAACCAGTTAATATTTGCGGATTTCTGTCCAGAGCTGCATTTGGAATTTTTATTTCATGTCTAAACTAGTTGTCTGCATTGTTGTCTGCGTGTTCTGCTTGTTAATCTTAAAGTTGTTTAAATTTCTTTTGGAGTTTCAAGAGCATTCACAATTGGTGCATGAGATGTTATCTGTGAAGTCATATTTTGCTTTATTTTCAGCCTTCAGCGTTCACTGACTGAGTTACAACAGCAGCAACTGGATCAGCTTCACGACTGGCTTGAGATTATGGAAGGAAACATTCAGCTTTTGAAATCCAATGCCAGTGCTTTAGGAAACTTCCAGCAGCAAATTGAGAAACACAAGGCATGTTATTTTCTTTTAATTAGTTTTGCTTAAGTTTCAGTTTTTGGTAACCGCGGTGTCATCATCATCATCATCATCATCATCATCATCATCATCATCATTCTTCTCTTGTTGGTGTTGCTTTGTTTAAGCTATTACTGGCTGAAAATCTGAAACTTAAGGAAACCTTGGTGTAGATATAAATATATTTATTAAGACTTGGAAAAAATTGAAATTCAAGACATTTGGTTAACCGTGTAATGCATCAGAATTATGTGACAAAATATGAGCTTAATAGTTATTCTGAGGCAGTTTGGCTTTAATTTTAAGATGCTTGATTTTTAGGAAGTCCAAGAAGAGATCGGGAAGCAGCAGGAACATGTAAACAGCTTACATAGCATGGTTGTTGTGGTTGATGACTCAAACTCTGATGAAGGCATGTTTCAGATTTAACTAGTTTACCATTTCTTGAATGATTAAGAATGTGATTATGATGCTATGTAAAGTAATAAAGAACCTTTTATATTTCTACTCAGAGTCACCCGGCATTATTATCATTATTATTATTATTATCATTATTATTATTATTATTATTATTATTATTATTATTATTATTATTATTATTATTATTATTATTATTATATTGAGACGACTTATATGGTGCTGCAAGCATGGCAAACAAAAATCAAGGACACTTTGACATGGGTCACCCATACAAACTATGGAACAGATATGTCTTCAGGTTTTTCAAAAAATCCACTCTTAAGAAAATGCTTTCAACTTTGCAGTGAACAGAGTGTGGGAGTAAGAAGTGTGGTGTGAATTGATGGAGTCAACTCATTGCAGAGACTGAGGGAGAGAGGGTCCAGTCACTCTCAATTATTAGCTAAGTTTAAGCTATTACTGGCTGGTAATTTGGAAACGTGAACAGGCTGCTTGATAAATCGACAACTAATTAATTATGCAGATGATTGTTAGAATATTCATTCTGTGACTTAGTGTATTATTATTTTTGGATTGTATGCATTGTATATGTAGCCTATGTAGTTCTGGAGCATCAGCTTGAACAGCTTGGTCAGAGATGGGGTAATGTCTGTCTCTGGGCAGAAAATCGCTGGATTGTTCTACAGCAGTCGCTCCAGAACACCGTCTGCAGACGAGTGGAGTTTTCAGAGAAACAGAGTCATTTTCTAGACTGGTTACTGAACACCAGTGCCATGCTGTCCGAGATGCCTTTGGTCAAAGATTCTGATTTCCATCAACTATCAGAGCAAATTATTTGCCTAAAGGTGAATGCAATTGAATTCAGTTTGTTAATGGCTTAACAGAACAGGATACGCACGGCATTTAGATTTTGCTTAACAATGAGGGCGGAGATAGTCTGCCACTTGGATTTTGGATTTGTGTATTGAGGCTTTGCAGCATTATGCTGCTATACATTTATCTATAATGTAATCTAGCAGAATATTTGTATAGTGCCTCTTCTGAAGAATCACTCAGAATCATTGCTGCTGCAATTACTTCTTATTTATAAAGAAATGAGTTTTAAGCCATTTATTTATTTATTATGATGCCTGTAGTTGCCAGTAAATCTTTAATTCTTTAAACTTTGGAAAAGTGTTTAGGTATTTTGCCTAATAATGTGACCTGTCATTTCAAGGCTGAGTGGAATCAAAACTGCAGCCAACAAAATGAGCTGACAATTCTTTTACAGTATTCTTTTCTGAAACAAACTAGATTTTGAATATTTTGATATTGAATTTCTGTTTGAGTGCAAATTGGTTTCAATGTGAGTATTTTTTCCAGTTCTCTTATCCTGAGGGTTTGAATGAAGTCGGCTACTGACTTTCCAGCTGTCATTGCTAAGAATTGCTTTTGCTGTGATCCTTTATTAGAAAATAATTTTGTTTTCAGAATTTGGAGTCAGAGCTTGATAAATGGATGTCACATTTCGACGAGTTGACTGCTTTGGCTGAAATACTTATGCGTGACGACGCAGAATCTGGGTCGAATCTGGAGCCTCAGTTGAAGCTGCTGCACGCTGAATGGGATAAAATAGTTCAGGTCATGGAAGAAAAAAGCAAGGAGGTCAGTAGCAGAACTAGGATTTTGCTCAAGCAAATGCATATTCACATTTTATAAAATCACTAAATTCTGAATATTGGATCTCTACAGAGTATGCTGCCATCTTGTGATTTTATTTACAATAAAGTTATAGTGAATACATTAAATGTGTGTATTTGTATGTGTGTTTGTGTGTTTGTGTATGTGTGTTTATTTTGGAAATGAAATGATGTTTTAGATAATGCAGTCTGGCATTGAACTGAAAGAACGAAAGGATTTTGATGGATCGGAGCACCTGACTATTGTTCGACTTCAAGAATCAAGAGATGTACAAATTGGAGGCCCAGCAGTAGCAGCCAGCATTGATGTTCTGCCTTCAAACAAACGTCCATGCACCAATGGAGTAGGTTTATGACAAATAGATTCAGGATTATCAAACAGAGAATTTTACTTCATACATTATTTCAAAGAATAAAGGCATCCATTTCTCCCCTTGAGAGACAATAACAACTGAGATTGAATGATGCATCCTTTCTTAAATTTTATGCAGAATCTGAATTTTTCCAGAGTTTTTTTCCATTTCTGCTTATTTTGGTTCACCGTTTAACTGGAATTGACAGTAAGACAGGAAAAGGACCATCACTATTGATTGTTTTCTTTCTGAAATTTTGGTGAAACAGTGTGTACCTTTGCCGTTGTGGTGTTGACACCCCTATTTGAAGAATTTATGCAGCAATTGTTAAAAGTATCTGCTGATTTATGAAGTTCCTGTCATTTATTGATCTATGTTTTCCGAGTTTTTCTTCTAACAAGCAGTTGAATTTTATGTTTTTTTTGATATTGCTCTGGCAGATTAAATAAATTCATTTTGTTGTCTTGGTAATTTTTAATATGATTTTGACAATTATTTGCACTTTAGATTAATTTGTGATCTTGTGTGAATTGACAGTAATACTTGTCTGTTTCATGTGTGCCATTTTATAGGAAACAGAAATCGAAGTTGGAAAGCATAAAAAATATTTCCATGAGTTGCGCAATGCTGGTGAAAGTCTCGAGGTTAAGGCAGGTCGGTCACGATTGCTTCTTATTAGCACCTGATATATTGAAAATGAGCAGGTGACTGTACCTGGGTTTTTGCAGGTTTCATATCATGTCATGTTTTTTACACCTTCAGAGTTCATTGCCTCAAGATTTCATATATTTTGTATACAAAATGAGGAGCTGGCAGACCCATCGCCATATTTGTAAGTTAAATGCTAAGCATAGTATTTTATTTTTGTTTTTGATGGCGCAATTTATTGCCATTGTGGTCTCTGATGGAAGAATACTTGATTCCAATGATAATGTGAGCAGTTACTCAAGTTTATAGATGGGGCTTTCTTGATTTTCATCAGTTTTACTAGTAGTTCAACATTTTACTCTTCTTGATTGAGTGCTGTTGATTGAATTTAGGCATCCCAATGACTACTGGATTGCTGTTGGTTGTTTTTTTACCAGGGCTAAATAGAATTTGTGTTTTGTCCTAATTTTTTAGATATGGTTGGTATTTCATCAAGCATGGGTGTTTATTTTAGTCTGGAAGCCAGGAGGAACCAAGCAGAGTGATTTTGGGAGTAGTATGAAGGAATTATGCGTGCTTCTACGATGACATGTCTCCAGAACTATTAAAGCAGTATCGGTATATGTTTGATTCGCAGAAACTGACGACGGTAAAGAAATAGATGAGCCGATGCATAGCATTCAGCAAATGCAGAATCGTACGAAGGACGTTGCTGAGAGACGAGCAGAGGCTATGCTGTTGTTGAATGAGCTGATGCATTTGCACGGAATTGCTACGATGTACGAGTCAGTAACTGAGAAAATGGCAACCGCTCCAGTGGATTCGGTGGAAAATCAGCAGCATCTTGACCTATGCAAGGTTAGGCTCCTTTGGCATTGTATTTTGTATTTTGCATGAGGTTTTTATGTGCTTCACATGCGTGCGAGCGCATGCGCGCGCACACGCTCACTGCATATAGGTCAGCAGGATTATCAGATTATCAGCCTTTACCATAGTTTTCTGGCTTGAGTATAATGTCTTTTAATCTAAGCTTCATGATAACTTTGTTATTACTTTCATCCACGTTATATGTGGTCAGTCCTGTATTCATTTCCCTCGGCCATGCATGACCAATCTGTCTAATTGTTGCATCTCCAAACTGTCTCAACGTGTGTCTTATTGCTGCATCAATGGTATCTGATATTACTAGGTCAGTGCTGGTTGTTCTGGCTTTCAGTATCCTATGACAACCGAGTCTTATCATTGTCATTTCTCTTCTGCCTGATTTTATTCCGGGCCTTGACGTTCACAGACAGAAATTGTCTCATTATTTTGACTGTCTTTTGTTATGATCAAACTGGATCTTTGTTATTGTTTAATAACGTTCATTGTTTTTTGTTTTGTAGCAAAACTTGGATGAGCTGAAGTCTTACGAGTTCCAGATTCAGAAACTCGCCGATAGGGTCCAGTCTTTCCTCACATCCGGTTCTGACGAGCTCCAGCTGGAGAAGAGCCTCACGGACCTTAGCAGTCATTGGGCAGATGTCGTTCAGAAATTTGGTTTGTTCTAAAATTTAATTTCTCTGTCTATTTGTGCATTAAACTCTTTACTGGGCCTATAAATATGAAGGCTGTAAAGCACAGTGAGGCAATATTTACTGCTGCTTCACATAGACTGAACTTTATTGTGTTTTCATATTTATTGCAAACAAAGCAAAATCATGGTTGTACTTAGACAATTTTGCTGTGATAGAGAATGAGACAATGTCTGCAGATATAATACATTTTTATAATTAGATCTAGCATTGTACCAATTTATGAAACAATAAAGCAAGAAGGTTAGCTGTCGTTGTTTTAGGTGAGCATCAGTTACTGATGAACGAATCGCTGGAGAAAACCCCTCCACCGTATTACTTTGATGCCATGGGAGCTTTCAAATGTTGGATTGAGGGAGCGGAACACGTCCTTGAAACTGAGCCTTTCAGTTTGGCAGACTTAGAAGTTATGGATCACCGGTTGCAGCAGTTCAAGGTAAACACCTAAGTTCTCTAAATATGACGCAACATTTCAATTCATCTGCTGATGTTGTACTCTCTGCCTGACCTTGTCTTTTGGTGATAAATATTTTTTCATGGGAAATAGTGGGTGAAGTGTGTGTGATTGTGCATGTGTGATTGTGTTTGTGTGTGTGATAATACTGTGATTGTGTGTGATTGTTGTATTGTGTGATCTGGTCTTATTACTGTTATTTAACCTCCTTGGCGTTAGAATAATTGTGAAAATGACGTACCAAAAGCGTTAGATTATATATTTTTGAGGTGAAACGACGTTATTACAATATTAGGCCTAACCCTAACCCTAGCCAATGGCTTAACCTTTACCGATTAGAACGAAATTTTACAGACATAAACATACACCAATCTATGTCATAAGTGCAAAATTTCATAAGAATATATTCACTCCGTTGAGCACTTTTCAACGTTTGCGATTTGCCCTTACTGCTTATATATTAACCTACAGAGAATTGTATTGGCAGATGTGTGAATGGCTAGCATGTTTGACAGGCAAGTGAAGAGGACCTAGTAATCAAGTTTTTTTCAAAAATTAGGGCACTATCTCTTGTATATAAAAAGTGCTTGGATTTCAGAAATTTGCCTGTGGTCATTTTATTTCGTGTCGTGGACATTTATTCTCTATTGCTTAAATTGGACATTTTTAAACTACTGTACTGAGAATGGTATTGGCAGATGTGTGAATGGCTAGCACTTTTGACAGGCAAGTGAAGAGGACCTAGTAATGAAGATTTTTCAAAAATTAGGGCACTATCTTTTGTATATCAAAAGTGCTTGGGATTCAGAATTTTGCCTGTGGTATTCTCTTTTGCTTAAAATGGACATTTTTATCAAGGTGCTCTTTTACCTGTCCCAAATGTCTACGTCACCGCCAGTGCCAAATATTTCCCGCTTTTGTCAACGTAAATTTAGTTACTCTGAAACTGATATCTTGCCCGTATCACATACGGGATTAACGATAAGGAGGTTAATACATTTGATTTACATGAAATTTTGGCTTCTGGTGTTTGGAAAATCGTTTGTATGAAGGAAATATTTCTGTAAATGTTTATTTTATTGTAGATTGAGTTGCTGTCTTTTAGTTTTTTCTTGATGCAAATGAACTGAAATGCAGCCGTAGTCTGTTTAATTGTTAAAGCAAGTTTTCAAATGTGTTTTGAAGTGTGATGCATTACATGTGTAGAGAACCTAGCAGACTGATGGCTGTATATTTTTCTAATAGCCAAAATATATGGAGCAGTTTAAAAGCCCATGCATTAATTGTGTCCATGGCATTCATTCACGTAGAGCGCTGAATGCAGTGATCTTGGATGGATTGTTGTGCTGATTGTGTGCTCACTCTCTCTCTCTCTCTTATGGAAATGCTTAACAATCTTAGCTGGATTGTTTGGTTTAGAGCTTGCATTCAGATGTTCTTGACCATCAGAAAAACTATGATTACCTCTGGCAAACAGGAAGCTCACTGACTGCCAGGAATCCTAATCAGCAACTTTCTTCTGAGCTTAATGAGCTTGCATCACGCTGGAATAAATTGTTATCCTCAGTCAAGAAACGCGTCGGTGAGTATGATGTGGTGGTTGAAAAGCTAACAGTACTTGAAAAAATTCGGGAACTGGAAAAGTGGACAGATGATGCTACAGAGAAAACAGCGGACTTTCTAATTCAGTCTAATGGAGACATCGCTAAAGCACAAGCAAAGATAAAGGTGGGCTCACTTTTTAGAATATTCGGGTGTGTATATGTGTGCGTGCGTGTGTGTGTTGATTTTATGTTTGCTTTAATATGCGTCCTTTGTCTTTTTGTCATATTGAGATGTTTTACTTTGAAATTGTTTACTTGACTAAGCAAGCACTCTGTTGTGGTCCTTTGGTTCTTTGCTTTTGCTACAACTTTCTTCTTAACAGCCTCCAGACTTAAAATGTGTGCACCATTTGTTTACCTAAAATGGAGTGACCCTGAGAAATTTATCTGTATACAGTGTATTCCTGTCAGTGGGAATATGGGCTGTACAGGCAATAACCCATTTGCAAGAATGTGAATTAATTTGTTAGTTTTGTGTCATGTATACTAAATTGTGGTGCAACTTGCTTGAAAAGTCGAGTGTTTTTTCTACAGAATTTACTGATTGGATAATCTGTGAATGATGTGCAGGTCCTGCAGGATGAAATTGCCAAGCAGAGTGTGTGTTTGGTGCACATTAAAAAGTCAGTGGATAATCTGAGAGAAGATTCTGCCTTTGTTGGAATTGCCGAACTTCCCCGATCCCTAACGCAGTTGGAGACAAAATTCCTGGAACTAAACAAGCTTGCAGAAGATCTGTCACGTAGATTTTGCACTGACGTTGAGGCAGCAAGTGAATTTAAAGGCAAGTCAGATTATACTTTTTTTACTAACTCTGGGAGATGAATGTGTATATTTACGTTTTATTCAAGTGAATAGGATGCCTTTGAATGGCATTATGCACTGTGAATTTTGTGATAGTTGCATTTCATAATTCCTCTGGCCAGAACTTATATTACACAGTAGAACTTTGCTATAAGAGACTCACTTAGAACCTATACTCGGTTATAATGTACCATTGTACGGTCCCGTGCGGTGCATTGCTGTATTGGATATGATATATTGGATATAACGTACTTCGGATAGAATGTGCTAAATTTTACAGACCTACTAATAAGTATGTTATAGTGAAGTTCAGCTGTATTACAGTACTTGTAAACCATGTCTTGACTTTATCCTATATCAGAAGTTTAGTGGGTAATGAAAAGGTTTTACACTCTCGAATTCATTGCATTTAATCTGCATATTGTTTGTGCCTTGATTTATGCTGAAACATGTTGTTATTGTTGAAGAATGTAGCTGTTGTGTTTTTTTAGCACTTTTGAAGGAAGAACAGCTGTGGTTAGACCAGCTGGAGTTGCTGCTGTCCAAAGGACCAGGGCCAAGTGAAGATGCAGAAGAACTTTCGGAAGAGCTTGATGTCAGTTATTCAAGTTCAGATGTTTCATTTCAGTTTGCATATTACAGTCAGCGTTATTATGATTTGCAATGCTTACTTACAATGCAATAGATCTGTGAGTAGCAGCAGATGGACTCCTTTCGGTAATCTTCGTTTCAGAAACTGTTCTGTAGCAATTATTGTCATTCGATTAGGTCACGTCTTTCTTGTGCTGTTTTTTTCTTTCCATCAGGTAAGTAAGTAAGTGAAATCTCGCGAATTTATATGGCACTTTTGAAAGTCATACTGCAGTAGCTGCTTATTCTTAGGCTCTTGATCTAAATTTGAAATAGCTACAGCCAGAATGTATAAGGTCACTCGGGCAAGGTCATTTTTATCCAAAGGGCCATTGTGGCTGGGACTTTACAGCAAAATCCTCATTAAGTCCCTGATATGAACAAGCATTGTAATGTAACGTTACATGTACAGTATATATATGTACATCACCAATAACTAGGATGATTATGTGATGGTATTTTATATGTAGTTATTTCTATTTAACTATTTTCAGTTTAACTATTTTCTATTTAGCCATATATGTTTTGCTGTTGCCAGATTAGAGTTTTCTAAGAAGTGTAGAAGGGTAGTAGTAGCTAATGTTGGGCATGTAAGATTGTCTATTTTCAGGTTTTCAATCAGTTTTGAAATGTTTCTGGTCAACAGGAACTGGAGAATTTCGTTGGTATACGAGATGCTGAGAGTAACGCTCGTCTGGAGGAATTAGCAAAAACTCTAACTTACAACGGTGTCTTATCAGAGACAGTCGCTGTTGATTGGTCCGACTATAATCAAAGGACTGAGAGTGTTCTAGAAAGAGTGAGTTTTTGACCTACAGTACAGTTGTTTAAAAGATCTGTCCAAACTTTGAAATCTGTGGTTTAGGAATTGTTAAAATATTATAGGAAAATGGCTTGTGTTATTAAAGTTTTGAAATAGAAACTATGCTTTAGAATATGATTGTGAAACTTGTTGAATTTCTGATGTGGCATGCACTAACTGTTATCCACTAAAATTATTTTTTGCTTTTATATGTCTATGTGACAGTTGGCAGTCCAGTTAATTATTTTTAAGAAACCCTTTTTGAAAGCATCTCACCTGTAGTAATTCTTTATTGATTGGCTTTTTACAGGTTTACTGTATGTGTTTTACAGTCTTTATATTTCATTCATTGTCATCAGTATTTGCTGTAGGCCAAGATGCAAGCTCGGCTGTTAGAAGAGCGTGTTACGAACGCCCAGAATCGAGAAAGTCAGATACTGTTTATGACTCAGTGGATGGTGGAGGCCAACGACCTTATTCAGTCACATCTTGACGCAGACCTTCTGGCTGGCGATGTTCCAAAGGATTACGAGGTTAAGAGCAATGCTTTCGTATAAACACTTTTATCAGTGGTGATAATAACAGGTCATAACCCGAGAAATAACTTTGCCACTGGTTGACAAGCTGGCTATGAATGTTTTGTTCACTTATAATGTTTTCCAGTCGCCTTAGTTTTTCTATTTTGTCAGAATCTAATTGTTATGCTTCAACCTCTTGCTCCATATTTATCTTTCCGCTTGGCGGCTAGCTTTTCTTTTGTAGTTTGCATGTGCTCGTGACAGGAGAGCGTACAACAAGTGCTTCGTCTGTTTTTGAACCAATTAATTTTTTTCATATTGTCTTTTTTCGCTGGTTACTTGTTTCTAGAGCCTGAAGTCAGAGTTTGAACAGCAAGAAAAGATCTTGGCCGAACTTGAAACAGATTTGACACGATTTAGAAAAGAATCAAAGACCGACGCAGCAGAGAGACTCGAGCAGCAGATTTCTCTTCTGAGGGTTGTTGTTTGTTTTAATATAACGATGAGCATATCGAATAGCTTAGTTAGTGAAGGAATCGTTTTTACTATTATGACTATTGTCATATGTCGTTCATCAAATTTCACATTTTCCTAATTGTGTGTGTGTGTGCATGTGATGACATGAAAGTGAGAAGTAATATGATTGAAACCACTGTTTTTGTTGATTTTGACTTCAGAGGCATGTTGCTGAGGTTTCCCCTAAGTTTAAGAAGTTTCAACGACCAATGGAGTTTGAATCTAAGATGACATACATCGAGCGTATTTTGGGTGAAATAGAACAGCAGTGTCTTATTGATATGCAGAGTCATGATCCAGAAGTTATGCAGCAGCAGTTGAGCCACTGCCTGGTCAGAGATTCGTTTGAATACTTTCTGAAATTCAGATATGATATATATGATATATGATAACTATTTTTCTATTGTACTTATTTCCAGCCAGAGAGATAGAATGCTGTATCAAAGTTGCTTATGAAACTATACGCAGAGATTTGTAGAAATACAGGATTTAATTGACTCGTAAAATATATTGATTATATACTTTAATTGTGAAGTCAGCAATGCTTACGCTTGTCGAATCTAGGAAGATTCACTTTGCTTTGGGATGTCTTGAGTCATCTTCTAGATACTGGTTGTGATTCTTTAGATGTGGACTATTTTGATTGCAAATGCAAATCATGAGTGGTGAAGTTGCAGTCATCTGCTGGTGTTGTTATCCTTGTAGAATTTCTACAAAACAATGAGTGAAATAAAATCTGAAGTTGAACATGTTATCAAAACTGGTCGACAAATAGTAGAGAAGAAGCAAGTTGGCTTTCCAGACCAACTGAACGCTCAAATTGATGCAATAAAACATCAATATAACAAACTTGGAACACAGGTCATTCAAGTTTTTATTTGATTTGTCAGAGCCCATTTTTTTCTTGCTATGTTAGCTTAATCGGTAACAAGCTAGATGCATCTTGCAGTTTTTGTGGTTGATAAATTGTTCATGTGAACTAGAATAATAATAATAATAATAATAATAATAATAATAATAATAATAATAATAATAATAATAATATAATTTATTATGCACTTTTATAGGCCAGTCATAATATTTTTAGATTTCAATTGATGATGCTCCATATTCATCCACAATGTTGCTCCATGTGTAGATTACTCGTACAAAATCATGGCTTGAGAAAATGCTGAAATTGACCAAGAGTTTGAACAATGAGTTGACGTCTATACAGTCATTTGTTGATCAAACAAATGATGAACTGAGATGCAGAAAGAATTCAATATTTCCGAAGGATTTTCAAGAGGAACTCGAGTGGATTGAAGTACGTTGATATTGTTTTTTTGCTTCATTTGCTTATTCAGTTTAATTGATGTGTTGTCCCACCAATAGTAGTTATAGTGATCTTTAAAGATCAGTGATGAGTGTTATGAGAAGTTTGAGGGGATATGACTGAAACATATCTTCCATATTTATGTTCCATTGTCTTTCTTGTTTTTCTGTTCTTATTCCTATATGCCTTCCTGTGGAGGAAGGTTGCAGTTAATGGGACTGTAATTAGAATCAAGAGACTGTACTAACAAAGTCAGTTGTATTTGATTCTTAGCTTCAAATCTACTGCAAAAAATGCACTATAACATCCTGTTACTATCACCTGAAAAGTCTTTTTGTCAAGTTAAATTAAGACATCGCATTATATCATTTGCTTAGGCACTGTATCTTGCCTACATTGCATAATCTGTTCAGGATACATTATAACCTACATATGATCCTATCTTATTAAAGTTTAATTGAATTTATTACTTATCATGTGCCACTATGATATCCTATTGATGCTGTAGAATTTTTAAAAGTTTGCAAGTGGCTGTTGTTTCTGTCTAATTTGCTTACCGTATTATCTTGGGTATAATACGCACTTATGTATAATACGCACCCACACCTTGTGCCGATTTTTAAGGGAAAAAAATGTGTCTTATATGCGAGATAATACGGTATATATTTTGTTCTATACATTCAGGCAAATGAGTTGGAAATTACTCGTAGGCAACAGACTTTGGTCTCTTTGGGTGACATCGTTGGTCAAATGGCAAAGTTGGCTGAAGAGAACTCAGTTAATGAACCAGAAAATAGCCTTAAAGTAGTGACCGAGGCTTTGCAGGATCTTAAGGAGCAACTGGGCAAACAAAAATCAACCACTCAGGTATTTTAAACCTGTGTTCAAGAATCTTTTTGACATTTATTTAAACGTTTTGGACAAACTTTCTTAAAGCACGAGCTGTGTTGTGTAAAGTTTATGTCTTGCTTTACAATAATTGCTTAACAAGTTGAGTTGAGAGAGAACGGTCTCCATACAGTATTTTATGCCTTCTGTTGAGTATTGTCTTCAGTGGAGAGTTGTTTATTTATGTAATTTAATTGATGTTGAAGCTTTTCGAATGTAACTTTTATAGTATTGATGAAGTGTAGTACTTGTTGCTCATAATTGGACTGACTTATTGGATTTGACAACAGGGAATTTCAACTCCAATCAAGGAGCGACCATAAACTGTTGTCAAGAATGATGATGATGACGACGATGATGATGATAATCATGATGATGATAATTATGATGATGATGATGATGATGATGATGATGATGATGATGATGATGATGATGATGATGATGATGATGATGATGATGATGATGATGATGATGATGGTGATAATGGTGATAATGATGATAATGATGGTGATGATGATGATGATGATAATCATAATGATGATTATAATGATAATCATAATGATGATCATACTGATGATCATAATGATGATGATATTCATAATGATGATGATGATATATTATAGGAAAACTTATTTTCCAGGAATGTCAAGGTTGTTTAGCTCCAGGATGTTGCATGTTGTGAAGCACTAAATTAGCCTTTATAGGAAATGAGAGCAGGAAGGGTGATGCTAGGAGACTGGTCTTTTTTAAGTCTAATAATTAATCAGCTTAGACACATTGCCTTGTTTTGCTGATTGTCAGGATGGCTGTCATCATGTCTGCTGCAGGCGGTTATCATAGTTGTTGCAGTACATCATTTCTTCATATTACGTGATGTGATCTGAAGTTGGCGTTCCATTTATGGCACAGATGGGACTGTCATGTGTTGGCAAATTATGGTGTGATAGTGCCATCTGTTGTTAATGCTCTTCATGGCACAGTTGCATGCTGTTGTGTTTTCTTTGGTCAGAAGAGACCAGCTTATGACTGTTTTGTGATAAACTGTAGTTGCTGTCTGCAACTATTTGACCACTGTTAATTGACTAATTTCGTTTTGGAATTACGAAGGCACTTTAAATGTAATAATTGGTTACAAGGACAGCAATGTTAAGAACATGGTACAATTTGTGATGTGGGCCACACATTTGGCTACCGTACATGGTTTGCTTTTTCTCCATGTACCACCGGTAGACTGCGTTGCTATTGGTTTTGAGAATAGCCGTGGGAAATTATGTGATGTTTTTTTCCAAGTTGCTATGGGTTTGCCATGAATTTCATGTTATGCTATTAAACACTACCATCTAAATTCTTTCGTTGAGGGTTGGTTATCAGTTTATTTATGAGACATTTATTACATAATCGAACACTAAAATGGTTTTTGGTGGTGTGATATTTGAAAGCAGAAAAATACTCCTTCCATTTTCAGAACAGTTATTGGCAATTTCATAATGAAATACTCATATTGTAAATAGAGCAACACCAATGGTCTCCTCAGCTGTACAATGTTTGCTGCTTGTGAATGATTTCACTTAAGCCCATCATTATTTACTCAGCATTTATTTAGACTCTTAAGTGGTCATGGAAGTACTTAAACAACTTGGTTGTGCATATCTCCGGATGCTGTTAAGTAGACACTCTGAGTTCGGTATCGGTGTTTGACTGTGCAGAATAATAATAAGTGTTTTGAGTGCCTTGGAAGACTGTTGTTACTTTTAAAACGTGGACATTTTCTCGTGCCTTTATAGACATAGATGACCTTAGCAGATGATGCTGGCATTTTGAAGACTGGAGTGAGTTGAATTATGTAGTCACATAATTTAGAAATTTGTAAGGTGGTTTAGAATAGTTGAATCACAGTTTTCCGGTATGTGTGAATGATTTGTAAAGGAATATTTACTGATGACTTCTATATTTTGCATTCATGATTCATGATCACAATCAGGTAGGATTTTTTGTCTACTCTCTACCTGTATTTGATGAGGGTATTTGCCATATCTAATTTGTTATTGATTGACCTGACTGCAGATTGAATGGTCAGTTGCCTGAGGTGTGCATACTGTTGAGATATAATCACCGTAAATCACGGACTGAGAAGCAATTACCTTTAGCAAGCCACCTGTGTAGAATCACAGTGGAGACGACTCTGCCATTCCAATGTCCTTTTCAATGTCGACTTCTATCATCTGCATCTGAATGCATTGAATAATTAATTGCACGTTCGTTGCTTGTGGGGTGAGCCACTGGACAGAGGGTTTTGTTTTGCCGATTCCGCCAGTCTCCCGGTTGGAAGCAATGTATTGTTGGGAATAATGGTTGCCGCCGCTGCTGCTGCTGCTGCTTGCAACTCTCAAGTGTTTGTGCAAGACAAGATGTCAGATAGCTGCAGTTGATCCTACTGCTGGCTTTTTGTGCTGCTGCTGCTGCTCAGCGCAGCATTGCTGGTGGTACAGCGTGACTGTGCAGTCTCATAGTGCATGACCGTTGTCGTGGCGATATGCTTTGTGTCAGTTGGTCTGAAGCTGGTTTGTGTTCATTATGTCTTGTGCATTGTTCCTGCGAGTCATCTGTGGAAATGTGAAGCGATGACAATTTCTGTGCTTACTGCTCTTCCAGGGTCCTTGTTTTCTGTTACCGAATATAAATAGAATAGATAGGTAAGGCAGCATTTTGGTCCAGATGAGTTTACTTTAAAATTCTTCCTGTAGTTTTAGCAGTTTTAGATTTGTTTATATCTTTTTTTACATTAGCCCATGGAAGGACTAGTTGTAGCATGATGGTCAAGATGGGGACATGCAAAATGCATGTCTTAATAAGGTTTTTCACCCACCTCACCTTTATACATTGAACATAGTTTTAAATAATTGATTGGAAGATCTGCAGCTGTGATCTTAATTGCTTTAAAGCAACAAAGATGGTGTTCAAAAGGTTGGTGATACTTGCATTACCATTGATTTTTGCTTTGTTGTTAGTTTATCTATAGTGATCATTTTAAAGTTTCATTTTATATTTAATTTTATTTGTTGCACCTTTGGACATTTTGATGTGTTTGTGGCTGTTATGGTTTTGTTAGTAAGGTTCAAACGTGATTTATAAAGTTGAGATTCCATTTTCTTAAGTTTTAAGTTAAGACTTGTGGGTGCTGCTTCAATCAAAAGGAAAAATTCAGTAAATTTGACTAAACCCAAGTTTCATTTTATTGCTGCTTTTTTCTGCCAGAGCATGTAAATATTTGCATTTAGAATTTTCAAACCTCTGCTGACTCAGCATTTGATCTGCTTAATTATAATAGTGGGCTCATTGTAAATTTACATTCTAGGTAATGACACTGAGAATAACGGTTAAACAGAAGCGCTTGAAATAGTTGTTAGCAACATGCGGCATTAGAAGAAGGCCGCTTAATTAATTTTACGATACGTCAACTCTCACTTTTGTCACATTGTGTGTGGGTTTGACCACTCAGTTACTGACTATATTATTTTGCATTTAACTGTGTAGCATTTGTTGAACTGCAGACTTAGGTTCAATCATCTGTTTTCTCGTTTCCTGTGACTTCCTGTTATTGGATTGTATTCTATTTGCCAGTACATTGCAATATTTGTATGTTAAATCTTGTGATTTCAAAATGCTGTGGTTGTTGAGTGAGACCATTTAACAGATACTTGAAATGAAGCTCTCTCTATATATAGCTCTCAAGCATACCAGAGAAAACATCACACCTGCTGTTCTGCCATTTGTCACATTTTCTTTTATCATATATCAGATATGTATTTAATTTTAATATGCCTTGTAATAGTGTTCCGAATCCATTATGTTATTTGTATTCTGATCAATAACAATTGGCATTGGCAGAGATATATAGCAACATTTGGACCAGAGATCCTCATGTTTGTATTGTTACGCACTGAGGTTTATTGTGCGTCTTCTGCACTGAAAGTGTGGTGCATGATCTTCTTAAATGTTGTTATTCGGCCATTATTGTTGCATGAGTAAATTGTTGTAGTGGTAAATTAGCACTTCAAATCTTTTTTTGCATGTTGTATCTATCTATGATGCACCCCCCAATGCAGTTAGACTTTTGGCCTGTCTGCAAAGTAGCCTTTCCACGCGTCTCTCTCTCTCTCTCTCTCTCTCTCTGTCCATGTAGATCTTTGTTTCTTCTGCTTCCTTCTGCAATGTTCCTGGACTCAGTGCTTCACTGATCAATGTTATCCATTCATCGTTTTCTTGGTTGTCCTTTTTGTCTGGTGGTCGTCGGGTGTCGTAGCAGCATTCATAATGGCATTCTCTCCATCCCCGTCCTCTTGAGGTGATCAGACCATCTCAGTTGGCTCTCCTCTATTTACTCTATATATGCCACTTGTTATACATATAGCTCTCTGCTCTGATCGTGACATTTTTTCTTTCTGACTGTTAAATTTTTATGTTGAAATGTATTAAAAATGGTTTCATTTTCTTTAGCTAGAAATGCTGTATACTTTAATATGGAATAGTCTGTTGTTAGATTGGACTAAATTTGATGGCATCCGCTTGTTTCTATGTTGTATTGATCAGATTTGAGATGAGCCTATGTTCACATCTAGTAAAACACAGGGCTAAGGAAATAAAGCTTGGATTCAAGCTGGTTGCATCTGCCATTCCTGATAACTAATAACTAATAGTTAATGATAAACAACCATCAGATTGTGATTAAGATAAGAGACATAATAGACTCTACAGATGTTTAAACTTATGTTTTTCTGTTTCAGTCGATGATTGAAGCAAGCAACTCAAGGCAGCCGCAATCGGGTCCCATCATGATGAGCGTCTATGAATCCGCTGAATCTGAATGTCAAGAGCAGTCTTCTGTTGTCATTCCTGAGGAAATGGCACCGATGGTTCAGATGCTCGGCTTCGATTGGTCGAAGCCGAAATCGATGATGATAAACGATGTCCAGGATGTCAGTTGCACGTTTGAGAGAGAATTAGGTATAGTGGTTATTTACTGCATCAGTGTTTAATTTTTTATAGTTTTTTTTAAATTTAATGTTTGGGCTCACAACAGATTCATTGATGAAATAGAATTTCTATGGAAATCATTGATATGATATTCATTGTGATGTAATGTAATGTAACAAAATATTTGTATAGCACCTCTTCTGAAGAATCACTCAGAAGCACTCCCACAGCAAATTACTGTATATTGACAAAGCGATAAGTTTTTAAGTCATTTCAAAAAGAGGGCCATAGAATTAGGAGTTTTCTAAGCCACACATACTGGCATCAAGAGCATTCCAAAGGATATTGTATCTTATTTCGAAATGTTGCCTTCTTTTGACAATGATACTATGATACTATTAACTCAGGAGTTAAATCGTGTCTCTTTCTGTTTCTATTTTCATCGTCTTCCTTGCTGCTTTCCCACTCCCACTCTGACTGATCTCTGGAATTGACCTTGCCCAGCTGACCATTAAACTTCAGCCATTGCTATTTCACCAGCAGATTAATTATCATTAATCGCTTAGGAATAAGCAGCTAGTAAGCTACCTGCTTATGAAAGCACTGTAGAAATTCACAAGATTTTGCTTGCTTACTTTATCTTTGTTTTTTTCATGAATTTACGACTGATGTAGGTTCGCTGTCACCTTCAACAGCTCACGAGAAGTTGTTCACAGAAGAGGCTCTGAGTGAAATTGCTTTGAGCAGAGCAGAAATCACCGAGTCTCCCAGAAAGCAATTCTACAAAGGTGCTGCTTCAAATCTTGACCGATTTCTCGCTAACCTGCGCAATTTCATGGGATTAATGTTGGACAAATCTAAGCCCGTGCAGGTTTTAATAGGGGATGTCCTCGAAATTGAAGCTGCGGTTAAGAAGGAGAAGGCATGTTCTGTTCTTTATTTTTGGCATTTTTTGATATTCTAGAATTATTATACTTGGTTGTTTGATGGTGTCAGTTTAATTTCTAAGGTTTGGCAATGCTCATTTTAGAGTTATGACTATTTTAGGCATTACTGTTGTAGTATCTAGCTTCACTTGTGTTCGTGAAATTTTATTTTATTTATTGTGCATCAGTACCCGGTAGTTGCAACTTTTATTTTGTTATTTGTTCAGTTTAGTTCTGCTTTTAACTTGCATCAGACTATGCTGTTGTATGTATTACAAGCTGCTTCACGCTGTTTTCTTCTTTTCTGTCACTATCTGATTGAAATGTGTTTGATATTTTACTTTTATCAGTGTGAAGTGATAGCTACGTGCTTTGAATTGTGACTGAGCTTTGCATGCACCTAATCCAAGCATCAGTGATGCCAAGACAGGCATAATTATCAATGAATGAATGAACGAATACATAAATCGGTCGTTGGGTTTATGTTTAAATGGTTGATGTGTGTGCATTTTGTTAGATGAAACTGATCGAGCTTACGGCTATGAAACCTCACATTGCAGCACTGGCTGAAAAGTCTGAAATGTCTAAAAGAGATGCTTCAGAAGAGGATATGAAACTGCTGACAGATAGCAGTAAGAAATCATTTTCAGTTCTCAGAATTAATTAGTTGACTGAAATCATATGAACGAAGCTCAGTGGCATAGGCAAGGAGGGTTTTGGGGGTTAAAACCCCCCTTGGCTGCCGAAAACAAAATATTTATAATGAGTTTCCATGCATTTTTAATTTTTTCACGTGACTTTGAGGGTCAAAACTCCTCATGGGCATAGGATGTAGAATGTGATGGGGTTTAAGAGGCAAAGGCCTTTTTTTGCTTGTCAAGAATTTTCAAAAGTTGGTCACGATCAAAACCAAAATCCAAAACCCCCCTTTCACAAATCCTGGCTACACCACTGATATTGAAGCTGGTCATTTTTATTGTTATTTTTATAAATATACCCTCGCTGTTTTCAAAATTTTGCTCTTTTCAGCACTCAACATTGATTTGGTGGTAACTGTGTGGAATTTTCTTGCTAGTTGAATGTCTCGGCTGTGAATGGGAATCATCCGTGAAAAGGGTCAATGGCCGGTTGAAGGAACTAGAAGAGATGCTGGCTGATTGTCAGGCATTTGAGCAAACAAGATTGGAATTTATCGTTTGGATGTCAGAGATGAAAGTAGCTTTTGACTCCTGTCCTTTGGATGCCGAATTACAGGAAATTCAGGTAGCTGTCTGTTTTCAAAACAAATTTACAGTAGACCTTCGTTATAACGTACTTCTTTTTTCTTTTTTCTTTAGGTGCTGCGTATTTCTATGTTAACGTACTTAGAGGGTCTGTAAAAATTAAGTACATTTTATTCGAGGTACACTATATCCAGTGCCATCCAATACGGTAGCGCTTGTAATTGAAGACATGTTGTAACCGAGTCCGTTATAACGAAGTTCTGCCATATTAATATTTGGTTCACGGTTATTTTTAAAATTATCATTATGGTTATTATATGGTTAGACTTGTTATGTCGTTGTATTCATTTGTAAAATTTTAGGTTGATTTCCTTTTCGTGTTGATACATTGGATTTATCTGATGTTAGTGTCTGAAGATGTGTTATGTTAGTTGTGGAGACAGTTTTAAAAAGAAAATGAAGTCATAGATGTTGCATTTTAGAATTTGCAGTCAAAAGTGACAAACCATACAAGTTCTTTCGATCAGTTAGATCAGACTGGTAGGAAGTTAGTTGAAACTTATATCAGAGATGATCCTTCAAAAATCGAAGCTATGATCGAAGATGTGAAGCAAATGTGGACAGAGTTTCTCACCAGGTGACTTGTTTGTCATCTATTGTTAAATTTGTTAATCCTTGTCCTTAGACATCATATTATGTGACAGATATATTAATTTAGTGACCTGCAGATATTTTGTAATAAAACTTCAGATGTTGTAAAACACAAGAGTATGTGAAGTTTGAGTGGAATTTCAGTAAACAATAAAGCTTGAACTTTTTCAAGAAATTCTTTTCATTTGTGAAATTATTTAAATTAGAATAATAATTATGCACTTCTATAGCACCAGTTCTAATACCCAAGGTATCAATCGATGGTACGATGATGAAACTTGTTAATCCTGTCCAGCCAACAATTCCTCAGTGAACAGTTTAATTATCTCTTTTGCAGAAGTCAACTTGGTTTTGGAGTCAATCAACAGCAAGAAAAGGATTTGTTGAAAAATATCAATATGTTGACTCTTTGGATTGCGGATAAAAGCACAGAACTCAGTAGCCATCGGCCAGTCATAAGCGATTTGGCAACTATTCGATCACAAATTGAAAGGCATCAGGTATGAAAGTGGCATCCGGTATTTTGTCTATGGGCCATGACATATACATACAGTCTTTGTGGATGGACAGAACATTAGATTTGGTTAAGTTCTTTGATTTTGATATTTTCAGGCCTGATTAAGGATTTTCAGTATTAATATACATCATGATGCAGTTTACATGCGTATAGAAGTCTCTCTGTTGTTACGTTATTGCTTATACTTCACTTTTGCTTCCGTTTTGAATAAACTAGACCTCATAGTCGAGCAGCTTTTCAAGAAGAGGCAATCTTAGTTCTTCCAGTGACCCATAAATGTGGTTTTATCGAATTGGTCTTTTGACTTGTTTCCTGTTCTTTTCTCTCGGCTGATGATGGTGCGCGCAATTTCGTCTCAGATTGGTGTTTTGGTGAAGTTTTCCTTTCCTACTGTTGGTCTTTGTTGATTAAATATCTTGAGCAATCTGTTGTGATCATCTTAAAATTGCTCTGTGCAAGGGCTTCTAGATTATTCTACGATGATTTGATTATTGTGCTTGCAGTCTGTTATACTCAGTGGAGAGCTGTCTTTGTTGTGCTTCATATTCTTGTTTTCAGTGAAAATGCTTCAGTAGCTTGGTTTCTCACTGCCATCCGTGCTTTGCTATATCAATCATGAGACTGTCCTATATTAAATTAGGGAGTAGTATTGGTTTCAGTTAACGTATGGTCATGGAAGGCCTATCAGCAGTGAGGATACTGGAAATGCTGTTGGTGTTTTGAATTCAGTTGAATTTAGGGTCCTGTTTTTCGACACTCATTTGCTCTAAATGACTGAGGTTTTTTTGTAAGATGTTGGAGCTGCTATGCATATCTGAACTGATCATATCCTGGTGGTGGTTAGCATTCAGTATTTTGTCTTGGTTACATGGAAGATTAATTATAACAGGCACATGGACTAGGTTGCTTAATGTTGAGATTTTAGTGAAGACTGTCTATTTTCACCTTTCTCTTCTCTAATTTGTTTCTCTGATTTACTTTGTTGTGTTTCACTCTTGTTTGAAGTTGAGAGTCACAATTTAGAAAACAAATTGAATCCTTAAAATTTTTGTAAATTCTTAACTCTTTAAGGACTTCCAAAACCATGGTAACTAATGACATCTAGTGACAATTTGTAATATTTTCGTTTTTCCAGGCAGCAGCAGCAGCAGCAGCAGTGCTGTAGTTTGTATTTGAACATATAGAAAAGCATATAATGTTTCTTAGCTGTGCTATATAAAACAATTTGCTGTAGGTATTAAAAGGAGAGCTGGAAGACTGGCTGAATCACATAGAAGAAACTCTGAAAGCAGCTGGCATTACACAAGAAATGGAGGAGTTATCGGTCATTCAAAGTAGGCTTTCTTCCAAATTCTTACGTTGTCACAAAGTAATTTTTAGGTGCCATTTTTAAACTGAGTAAATAGTTGCATGAGCTTATGGGCTGCAAATGCCTTTAATATCTAAGAAAATATTTCTTGATTCAGCCTATTATAGTAGTTTTTATCACATTTTTATCATTATTTTTTATCATTATTTTAGTAAATGATCTTGTATTTATGTTTTGTAATTTAATAGAAGTCGGATATATAGTATTGCCTTATAGGAAGATATGTTTGTTTTTATTATAATGCTTAATCTCTATATATGTGTCTAACTGGCCTGGGTGGCCTCATTGGATGTCTGTCAAAATGTATGTGATTTTTCGGAGTTATTTAATTACTGGTTAGTGCGTACTTGCATGTAACTGTGAAAGCACATTTTTCAGATGGAGATATGCAAGATCAGAAAAGTGTAAAAGTATTGGCAGAGTCATTGAGGAGAAAATGGAATGATCTGAACAGGATGTTGGAAAAGCAGCAGAATGAGTTGGATGAATCTTTCGAGGTGTGTCTGTCTTCAGTGTTACTGTCGACTTTCTTTGATTGTTGATTATGCTGCTTTTTTGTGTAGAATTTCGGTTTTTTCTTAGTTTTATAATCATTTGAAATTATAGACATTCATTAAGTTAGTTTTTTTCTTGTAAAAAATCTATAATCCAAGATTGTTAGTATTGTTATTATGGCCAACGTGATTTTCTTATTTTGGTCATGGGGTTTTAGTAATTATGGATGTAGTAAATTTGCATTTAACCTCTTCATGAGAAAGTCCAAATCCTTCATTCTAAGCCTTTTTAAAAATTAAATCTTCTCATTTCGTCAGGAAGTGCAGCTATACACACTCTTCCCAGCTTGGTTGCTCTTTAGGTATTCCTATCAGATGAATCAGTCATTCCAAAAAGTTATGTTTAGCAACTTATTTAGAAAACTGACTGAATGTGACAGATACAGGGGGGTTGAGGCTGTCAATAATAACAAAAACCTGAATAACTTAGGAAGTAGTATATAGAAGTAGTAATACGTAGTACTGTAAAGCACTCTTGTCTTTGGCCATTTTTGCCTTGCTTACTGTGCTATAGAAATCGTCTAAATAATAATAATAATAATAATAATAATAATAATAATAATAATAATAATAATAAAAGTGCTGCTGTATTTATGACCTTTTTCTGATGAATAATGGGACACAACTGTATCTGACTAGATGCATCACTTTTATCATTATTTCAGTATTTTCTGTTTATGATATTGGTGCTAATTGTTATGAATTAATAATTATGAGAGTTTTCTTGTTTTACATTTATAATTGTGTCTTATGTTCTTTTGTAGAAAATGATCCTAATGCAAGAAGCGGTTGACGATTTGACTCAGCATTTGAATGAGGCTGAAAAAGAGATGGCTGATTGGAATCCAGTCCATGACATCCATTTTGAAAATCTCCAGCAGCAAGTCGATCATACTCAGGTTTGTCGGACACCTTCTATGTTATTTCAGTTCACAGCATCGTCTTGTCTCTGGTTCATGGAAAAGGGCAAAGAGACTTTTGTATCTTTGTAATAACTCTAGTGACCGTAACATAAGCATCAAAAGAAAGAGTTGCCTGTAATTGGAATTGATTTCGACAGAATTTTAATCCCAGGAACTTTTAGGTTTACATGCATTTGAGATCCTGCGATAGTGCCAAGTTCACTGCTGGGCGTGATTTTTTCTTGGATGCTTGGATGACAAATCACCACGCTGGGTGTTTAACTTGTAGATTTTTCAACAGAGGACCGCTCCAATTCAAGGTGAAGTGGACCAGTGCATTGATATGGCTGCACAATTTTCTGATACAAAGTTCTCGACTTTGGACGGCCTCGTTAGAAGGTTGTTAGCTTTTTCAGGATTCATCCATGCACATTTCTATATTTGCTTAGTTATAGGTAATATTGTTGCGTATTTAAATGAAATATTTCAGAATTACGTTGAACTTGCAGCTAGGTGGTAATTGGATTTATAAGTTGATGTTTACTTTACTTTACATGTTCTTCTTGCCAGATCAAATGCATATTTTTATATGTTCTTATCTTATTATTTTTCACTTATGGTGACTTAGAGGATTGCTTGCTTGGAAATTGTGGCTTTTCTCCAGCAATTATTTGCAGGTAATACGGTTTTTGACAGCTTAATTTGATGAGTTTGAATTTGAGGGTTTTGCATTTGTGTGATTAACAGGTGGCAGAATTTGCAGAATGTTGTCGAGACACGTCTGCTTAAATTGCAGGAATCATTGTGTGTCTTTGGTCGAGACTCGCAGCACACCCTGTCAGGTAGAAGACATCTGTGGTTGTGTGAATGGTGAACCAGCGCATCAGAAATTTTCTTTGTGCTCTGTCTATGGTCCAGACTGGGTCATTTCCCGAAAAAAGTATTTGTAGGCCCTGATTGGATGGGTTGAGATGATCAGAAGATCAATAGTAGAGAGAACTATATGATGGAATTCACACAAAGGAATCCTGATGTAAAAGTGGGAGGAATTCCACTCTTAAAGTGTTTATGCTGAATGAAGGAGGGCTGAAATGTGAAGGTTCCAATGCTGGAAATGTGGATAGTTCTGACAGGTTTTAAGAGAGTTTGGTTTTTCTTAATTTTGCTTAAAGATCCTCTTTTCCGATGTTGTTGCTTTGTGTTTTCATATTCTGCTGATTTGTTTGTTGTTGGAGTACAGATTCTGTGACGCTGCCTTGGGAGCGTGGTGTTGCCGCCAACAAAGTGCCGTATTACATTAAGTATGACTGAGATTTTTGGATTTCTGCAAATTCTCATTATTGATTTTATGTTGTTGCAGTTTAAGCTACAGTGTATTTATAATAATAGTATTATCACACTGCTGTATTGCACTGCAAATCTTTAGAACAAGAAAAACTAATCTTTTTTCACCTGTCTTATCCACCATCTACTGTCACCTGGTTGTCCAGCCTGGTATCCTGGATTTTACCTGGATCCTGAATGAATTTTGATTTCCTGTGCCATCAGCTGATGCTTCTATGCATTATGAAGTGGCGCTATAGAAGTTTAGGATTGGGTTGGATTAGATATTGCTAATATTGTCATTGTGTTGACCCAGCTATGTCATGTGATAGGGTTCTTTTAGTGGTCAATAACTCTTGGTCTTGTTATTTTGAATTTAGCTTAATTGAATGTTGAGGAGACAGACCTTAGTAATACTTCTCTCCCTCCCCCTCTCTCTCTCTCTCTCTCTCTCTCTCTCTCTCTCTCTGTCTCTCTCTCTCTCTCTCTGTCTCTCTCATTCAGTTGTCTCCACTTTTGTGGTGTGACATTAATACTATGTTGTATACACTACATAATAATACCAAACATGACCTTGTTTCACTTATTAAATCTGGTCATAGCAAATATCAGTTTATCCTGATCACTGGCATTTGAATTTTAATAACAGCATTCTAGAAGTTGATTATAGAGGCAGTAACAATTTATAAGCGTTCTCTGTGGTTTTTAATGTAATGCAAAATTTGCATGAGGTTTTTTACTGTTAAACTCACTCATACTCAATCAAAAGCCTATGATGATATTAGAAATT
The DNA here is from genome assembly GCA_018105865.1 of Metaphire vulgaris. Taxonomy (NCBI): domain Eukaryota; kingdom Metazoa; phylum Annelida; class Clitellata; order Crassiclitellata; family Megascolecidae; genus Metaphire; species Metaphire vulgaris. Next base: position 729,359 of record CM030844.1, read on the forward strand.
TTGCTGTTTCAATTTCCATACATTTTAATTTAATTTAATTATTTAATTATTTGTATTTGTCTATTTATTTTTATGATTTAGTCATGAATCAAAGAAGACATTTTGGTTCCATCCAGAAATGTCTGCCCTTATGAATTCGCTCGGTTAGTTGCAACATTTGACATAGATTAACCTATTTGATGTCAGCGCTGAATTAAGCACTTGGGCAATTTTTAGCCATAATTGTACTACATGTGGAATGCTATAGATATACACGATTTTGTCCAGCATGACCCATGAAGCAATTTTAAACTTCTATACTGACACTAGGTTTAAGGTTGACACAGCCTTCACTCACCAGAGGGCAGTGGCAAAATGAGTAGCTGTGGTATAAGCTGTTGAACCAGGCATGCTACGCGATACACTAGTCCCGTATCCATGGTTCTGTCTGCCTGTCTGCTGAAGGCTACAGAAATGGATATCAGTGCCACCCTATTAGCCTGGGAGGCTTGGAGAGGACTTTGATTGAAGTGAATTACGGTACTTTGTGTATAATTTCAGATAATTAAAGTTGGATATAATTAATTAAGTGCTGTACTGGCAATAGTTATTCCTGATAATTAATTTTGCACTGATTTTTCTGCTTTGTTTGATTCTGTTTAAATTTAGCCACGTTCAATGATGTTCGTTTCTCTGCATATCGAACCGCGATGAAACTAAGAAGAATACAGGATCAACTGCACTGTTAGTCAATTGTACATAATCTGAAATGATATTTTGGTTTTAAAATTGGTTGTTTCTATTTCAGAAATGATTGCACAGTTTTTTTGATGCTATAATTTTAAGTTAAGTAACAAAAATTAGGTTGCCATTATTTTAGACTGGAGATTCTTTGCTCTTTGTTTTGAAGTGACAGCTTTTGTGACATTCATCATGATTTCATCACACGTTTTTCTATTTGTTGTCTCTTCAGATCTTTGCAGGGGAAATCGATAATTTATTTCAATGTCTTTAGTTCTTATTTTATCGACAGTTGACCTTCTTAGTCTGGAGAATGTCATCAAGGCTTTTGGTCAGATGGATGGTCTGAGGGTTCAATTAGATTCTACAGTTGGTACAATTGAAATGATTGCTTGTCTTCTGTCATTGTACGAAACCCATGCAAGTACTCTTAAGGTTCAGCTTACAGTTGACCTCGTTCTCAACTGGATCTTAAATGTCTTTGACAGGTTAGTTGTTGTGTTTTTTTTAAATACAAGATTTGGGAATTTTTACTTAATGTCTGTGAACCATAAAAGTTATCACTAATTCCGGGACTTGTAAAATTTTGACAACAATTTTGATTGTATGACTTTCCAACGGCATCAGAAATGTTGAAGATATGTTCTGTTAATAGCATAATTATTTTACTATGTTCTTTAACTAATTCATATGTTTTTTGTTTTGTTTTTAGCAATCGCTCTGGTCTAGTGAGACTCTTGTCATTTAAAGTGGCCATTATTCTTATGTGCAATGCTCATTACAATGATAAGTATCGATGTAAGTGGATATGACCGATTCTTAGTGTCAGTTGTTAAATAGTTCTTTAAAAATTTCCATATGGAAAAATGTGTGCTTTTTTAATGGGATGGATGGGAAGATGGCAGAAGTGGTTACACACTGGGCAGGCATTCTGACGGAACTGGTTCTAGCCCCGTAGGAACCCCTCAGGCCGACTCAGCCTTACTCGCTAGAAGGGTGTTTGTGGCATAAAGTGAGGAGCAGCATTCAGCTGTGAAGTAAAGCGCGGGCCTATACGTTGGGATGGCAACCTATACTCTAGGTTAATGGCTTATATGTCACCTGCGTCGCTGTATGCTTCAGAGACTGGAGATCAGTGCTGGCCCGAACATGGGAAAACTTTACTTTTACATTGCTGGTAATGACTTGCTTGCTCTGCAGTTGTTGATTATTCGCAGACTGTCATACATTTGACAGCAACTTTGAATGAGTACATTGGGTTTGCATACTCAGGGGAAGGAAAGGCAGCGCAGGAAAGACTGGCAACTGCCCTCATTAAGCCAATAGAAGGTACTATCCCCTAGGATCTCTGACGGACACTGGGTCTTTGAGGTTACTGTTTTACCTTTCACCCAGAATGGACCGCGTGAACTGTATATGTGTGATGTGTTGCTCGATTTAGGTTTGTTTCAATCTCGTTGCCGATGTCAGTGGCACGGTGGACCAACGAAGACTTGGTCTGCTGCTCCACGACTGCATTCAGGTACCAAAGCAGCTGGGCGAGGTCGCCGCATTTGGAGGCAGCAACATTGAACCAAGCGTTCGAAGTTGCTTCGAGAAGGTATTTTGGCTAAGCTTCTGTTGTGCCTGGTTCATCGATTTTATTCAAATATTTCTCCTGGTATTGAGCTGAAACTCTTTAATATTTTGTTTGGTTTTAGCAAATTCAACTTTTATCGGCTATTTTCATAAGACTGGCACACATGGAACTTGCATGCATTATAATTTCGAAGGTTATTGTCGACTGGTGAAAACATTTCAAAGCCTCTCATTGACAAATGTTTTAGTATGTTTTAAAAGTGAGATTATGTTCATGACTGTTTGGTACATTTGAGTATCTTCCATTAATGTTTCTTATCTGCTGTGTATATATTGACTGATTGCTATGATTTAACACATTTTATAATTTGTTTCTTTTATTGTGCCTTGGGGATATATTGTTGTCCAGAAATTTGCTTTGTTTATTGCCGAGTTCTTAAAGTTGAAACTTTTTGGTTTTCAGGCACTTTCCCCAAATCTGTTATGCCATTGCCATTGCATTTCCCTCGTGGTTTACAGATTTCATTAGAAAACTTGTCTTTCTGTTTGTGAGCTTTAATTGCTACAGTGTATGTTATGTTTTGTGCGTAAAAGCGTAATTTTTTTTTGTGAAGACTGGGAATCGTTCGTCGATTGAAGTGACTCACTTCATGGATTGGATGAAGTTGGAGCCGCAGTCGTTGGTTTGGATTCCGGTGATGCAGCGTTTGAAGATGGCTGAAGGATTAAGGCACCAGGCCAAGTGCACCGTATGCAAAGCCACTCCCATTTCTGGCCTCAGGTGGAGAGCATATCTGTGTTATAACAGATTTTTTATCTTTAAGCAAATATGAAAAACATAACTGGAAGATATTCTATCAGTTAATTCTCATAGCCACAGATACATGAGCTACAGGTTTGCCTCCTTATGAAGGTTAAGACTTAGGATTTTTACTCCATTTTTGCTGTGTTGTTTGTTTTAGTTTTATCTAAGGTGAAGTAATGTGAAATGCAGTCTACTAGGTTTCATCGTTGTAGGCATATCCTTAGAGTCTTTAATAACAGTCCCACTGGTTCAAGTACTTTATTTAATCTGTCAGATTTGAGAGGAAAGACAACTTGTATGAGCATGACCTGAATAAACTGTATAACTTGTCATTGTGTGATGATGATGATGATGATGATGATGATGATAGTCTGGCTCAACATGTAATATGATAATTGACAAGGCCTACCTTTGAATTGAAGAAAATAGCACTCGTTGAACAAATAATAATGTTGGCATGTGGACTGAGTGAGTTTAGGAATATTATGAAACTTTCAAGTATGCAAATTTCATGGACTAAGTGTGAGTTTTACAACAGGTTTTTTATCTGCTTATGATAGATACATATGTAATGAATGGAAAGTGATGTTAAGTCAATTTTGACCAAAAATGGACTTAGTGAGTTTTGGAAAAGAGCTCCTTGATTAGGTGCTAAGAATTCTAGTATTATGTAGTAAATTTCTTTGGCAGAAATGTTCATTTTGCCATCTTGCAAATAAACTTCTGATTTGTTGATTTTCTGTTTCAGATATCGATGTCTCAAATGCTTTAAGTTTGATCTGTGCCAGACCTGCTTCTTCTCTGGTCGAACTGTGAGGAGTCATAAGCTTAATCATCCTATGCAAGAATATAGTACTGGGGTAAGTTAGCGCTTTTGGCAGCCGATTTACAACGGGGTCTAAGAAACTGATGAATTGTGACTTTGAACCATGTTATTCGATGTCTGTGTCCTTAAAATTGCATTGTACGTTAGCATGCCTGTAATGTTTGAAAATCATGTCCAGGTATGTGATGACTTCAGTGACTTCATTTCATGTTATTAATATAATTATTGCCCCATTCTTAACTAATGTATAAAAATAGTTATATTGAATTTACGTGCAGTTTCGAATCATCTGTCTGAAAGTACTGTTTGTGCTTGATCTGTATGGCCTCTTTCTTGTGATTTCTTAACTGTATTTTTTCAGACAACGTCAGGTGAGGACATGCGGGATTTCACCAAAGTCTTCAAGAACAAATTTCGCTCTAAGCGTTACTTTCAAAAGCATCCACGACTTGGCTACTTGCCAGTACAGACGGTTCTTGAAGGAGATGTTTTGGAGAGGTAGATTTTCTTCTTTTACATAATTTTACCAAAGACATGGGGAGGCTGCAAGCATTTGAGATGAAATGCAACCAATGAACTGCAAATGGAAGACCAGGGAGGCCAGTGGCAGCAAATGGGCAGACTATGCATTTGAGTCCATAGAACTAAAGAAGAATAATACACCAGCTTCTTGTTTTGCCATTGACAGTACTACTCTGTTTCATTAGATTTGCCTTTCTTGACAGTCGTGGCTATATTTTTCTTTAAAAGAACAGTTTACCTGTGATGTGTTTTGATATTATTTTTTCACAAATTTACCAATATGAACCCACTGTTTGTGCAGTCAAACAGAGGTTGTGGTGGCATTTATGGGACTTGATTATATGGAGCATCATGACATTCACCGAAAAACTTTGTCATGGCTCCAATTATTAATATTAGCTATCACTATATTCAAGTAGTTCCACAAATGTTTATTGATTATACAATTATTGGCATTAACTTTTTATTAAAATTGAATAAATTGATTTTTAGTCCATCACCCATTACTTCATCTTCTCCTCTTCACAATATGTCGCTTGAAATACACTCCAACCAGGAACAACAGGCAGACAGGTGTGACTTATTGTTGCATGAAATCTCTATGTACATTCACTATGGAGAATGTGCCTATATCTTACCCATATGTTTTCATTATTATACATAAATGTGCTTGTGTGTGCCTAAGTATGTTTACTTGTAGTAATTATCATTTTATTTTATTTATCATGCTTTTACTTACCTTTCGATGATGATTGTGCTTAATATTACAGACTGACTGCTTATGAACAGAAAATAAAAGCTTCCAAAGAACGGTTAGTATAGTCGAGATAGACTATGTCTAACTATGAACTGTACATTGATGTACATTTCATGTCATTGTATAGAACTGGTTTTATTTTGTTAAAGAGTTGCGCTAAGTTCCTGGTTGTGGATGTGTCAACATGTGAACATTGATGTACATTTCATATTGAAGATAAATTTGTATAGGTCTAGCATGTAGTATTGACTATGAATTACCAGTAAATGGTTTGGCATTTGAATTGAGAGGTTTACAAATAATTAAAATGGTGTTTTAACTGACAGGACTTGGATTGTCTATCTGCAATACATTCATCATACAACATTCTGTGTTTGCACTGAAAAAATGCGCACCCACAAATGCAGAATGGCAAATAATGCTTAAGATATCGAACCTTAATGATGTCTGATTTGTAGAGGGCGTATAATATACAAAAGATGCTTGGGATTTTGTTAATGCATAGAAATATGTTACTTTATTATTTGCCACAGTAACAGTCATAGTTATGACAATTGAGTATTCCACTAATCGGCAAACTATTGTTTGCTGAAGTACATAAATGGCTTATTGTGCCTTTCCTGTGTACTGTGTGACAGTCTTATGTCCTGCTTACTCTTTAGGGATGATGAGCATTCATTGATTGTATGTCTTTGTCAGAGTCTCCGTGAGAATCAATCGCAAAGTGTAAGTAAATCAGTAGTGATGCCAAGACAATTTTGGAAATTGGGGTGTGTCTTTTTACTAGGTCCTTGCATAAGTTTTTTGGGGACAGAAAAGGGTTCGAGTGACATTTTTTATGGGACTAAAATGTGCAACTCAATATCTAGCACTGCCTCTGAAGTGAACGTATTTAAAATACTTAAAATGTGTGCATATTTTAGTTTTAACAATTGTGTTTATACACGATGCAGTTGTAATGTAATTTCTATGACTTTTATCTTTCTTTTAAGAAGCGAAGCTTGGCAAAAGCATTTGCTGTAGAAGTGATGTTTTCCTACAGAATTATGTATATGCAGACATTATAAGACAGAGTTACAATTCATTTCTTATCTTATGGTTAAACATTTTGATATCAACAAAATGTAGATCTTCAGTTGTATTAATTTGTGACAGTATTCTGCAACCCTGAAGTCTACACAAAGACGTAATAGTTTTTACTTTCTATTTTGTATCACTTTCATTTGCTTGATGTTTGTTTTAGCTTCAAAGTCCTATGCAGATTATAGTTGACACAGATGCTGGACAGAAGGAAGAACTAGAGCGAATGATCAGAGATTTGGAGGCAGATAATCAGTAAGAATTGTGTCTATGTCTTTAGACAAAAATGATTGGGACCCATCCAGTTAACTGTAGCTCCATATTGTATCTCACACAGAGTGTTGTTCATTATGCTCATTTAATTTGATGTTTATGCATAGAATTGGTTTAGTCTTGAGATTAGAATTCATGGTCTGACTTTGGTGAGTTGGAGAAAATGTAAAGTACCCCAGTCTATCTCATGGATACTTTGGACAAGAGTTTTTGGATGCAGTTTCTTTATATTTAGATGAAATTTTGGAAATTTGATGTCATGAGAAAGACCCTTTGTGACTGGCACTTTAACAGAAAAATGTATCTTAGTAAGTTCATGTGCTGAACAACATAACAGTGATGACCTGATCTTTTGCAGATGGATTTGGATTTTTGATCCATTCAGCCCTTCATGCATTAGAACTACTGCGATAGAAAATGCATCATATCATCATTGTAGTTGTTGTCATTATCATTATCATCATCATTACAGAATCTTAACTCTGAACATCTTTTGAATGTCTGCACATATCTTACGAAGCACTTTTGTTTGCCATTCTAATCATTAGATGTCTTCAGGCTGAACTTGATCAACTAAGGCACGCTAGCGCAGACAGCGGCGTGCTGTCGTTTCTGCCTCTCGGAGAAAGCCGAAACTACGATGAAGCCAAAGATGCAGAATTGATTGAAGAAGCAAGGCACCTGCAGCATCATAAGAGTCACCTCGAAGTGCGCATGAAAATCTTGGAAGATCATAACCGTCAGCTTGAGGTACAGCTGTACCGACTTCGGAGGCTGCTTGATCAGGTGACACACACTGTTGTAGAAATGATAGTTCCAGTGTATATAATGTTATGAGTATATAATGTTATGAGTCCTGCTAGCCAAATATTTTTTAAGTTGATAATTGAGCTTTAACCCCTTAACTGGGAATCCCGGATATATCCGTCCATTTTACATTGAGTTACAGTTAAATACACGGTTAAGGGGTTAAAGACTGTTTGCATAGGTTGACTTTAATAATTAGTTTTGTCTTTATTCTTTATGCTTTTAATCGCTAATATTTATAAACATCTCTGGCAGACATCACGATGTTTTGCGGTTGCAGTAAGCCATTGATATAAGACACCATTTTAAAACGCTGTCCAGACATGTTACAACAGTACGTTCATTGCGTTGATGCGTTCACTCTGCCATGGCCGTTGGCAAGCCTGGATGAGAAAGGAGGAGTCAGGCGCCCATCTCTTCTGAAGGATTTATCTTTATTTTAAGTTAACCCATTTCATTCCTGATCACAGTAGAACACTGCTACAGCATGCGTCGGTCTTGCAACAGCAGTGTTCTACTGTGATCAGGAATGAAATGGGTTAACTTAACATTCTGTCGATTACTTTAATTTTAATTTCATAGTTTGGCATAATTTATACGACCGATTGACGTATATAAATATCTCGGTCTATTACTGATTTCTTTTGCTTGTTTTTCTTTCCCGATTAGCCACCCGCAGAAACAAGAATAGTGATGATGCCTGCATCGTCACAGCAGCCTGCTGGATCTCTTGGTCCTACTTCGAAGGCTTCACCTCAGAACTTGCTTCCGTTCAGAGACCCACCTAGCTTCACGTCCATTCCAGGAATTTCGTCGTACCAGAATAGCTCTAAAGGTGCATCATTACTTTTATTCTATGCACACCACCGATATCACAATGTGAAAAGGCGATCGAGTAACGATAGAATATTTGTTTTAAAACCTCTACACACTTGATAAGTGGTCAATATTCATTATTCAGGACAAATGTAAATATATTTGTCTGAAAGTGTTATTCCAAATGGAAGAGGAGCATTCAATGCTTTAAGCATATGACTATTTTATCTTCACATTGAAAAGCCATAAATTCAGACTCGCCACAGAATTCTGTATATGTTTTTTTAAATATATTGAAACAAGATCTATATTTAATACTTATTTTGAATTGGTAGAGGTTCATTATGATAGAAGACAGAGAGATGAAAGAGAAATGGAAGAAGATGATCTAGACCGCTTGCTGAGAGAGCTTCAAGAGTCAGATTCTGCAAGAGGTTAGCTTCCTTTCAGAATGTAGCATATGATTACTTGCTTACAAAGTGATTGAAACGCAAAATCTGTTTTATTATAGCACAGCTGCAGTGTTGATGATTACGATTCCGAAATGCATATATGTAAATTCTTTGCTATAACTCTAAGCAAGTCATTCTCATAAAATTGGTAGAGTTGTCAATTTAAAATGGGGATGTAGCGGCTTTAAAGTTTTCAGATCCCTTTGTCACTTGGAGAATGGTCTGTGTTGAGAGAAACCTGTATGGAAAATTTGCATTTACAGGCAGCACAATTCCTAATTATTGCACCCGGACCCAAATTTATATGATTGGCCAGTTCCGGATTTGTTACGGTCGGAGACAGACTCCCCAGCACAGCCTTAGTTTAAAATATACAAAGAATAAAAAGTTGTTTAATTCAGTTTTTTTGTTTTGGATTAGATCATGCTTAAATGTCTGTTTCTGATACTTAAACAGAGCTTCCTATCATTTGGTTTTGTTTTACAGAGGATAAGCAGTCAAAAATTGCCAACTTATTTCACGAAGTTGGGCAAATCAACAAAGCAGTTGGTACCCTTGTGACTATTCTGACAGATGAGGAAAACAGTGATAATGAGGAGGAATCATTTAGAAATCGGGGTGGAAAACAAACGGTGCCTTACTAGTGAACAGCCAACCAAGATTCATTTGATTTAGCCTCTATGTTGAGACAACTTCCTGTTCACATATCAAGATCTGAACCCACGAGTGCTTTTCTGCAAGCATCAGTTTGCAGCTGCTTGCAATAATTCATGCTGGAGATTGGCCGCAAAACTGAATAATAATGGGTTTTATGGCAATAATCAAATGTATGCATGTTTCTACATGTATATGATTTCTGTAACTATTTTTCAGTTGACTTTCGTATAGCCAGACCCATCGAGAGGGGGCACATGTGGGCAAATGCCCAGGGACCCGGAGATCTGTAGGGGGCCCGGGTGGGTCCACAAAATGTTATTTCATGCAATACTATTTATTATTATGAGCACGCTGAAAGCGGTTGGGGTGGGGCCATCCAAGGTTTTGTCCTGAAAAGTCTGACAAGCAAAACAAGGTCAGCTCCACTTTTTCCCACTTGATCTGTATATTTTTGTATATTTTTTGAAAACTTTAGAACTTTTTTGAGGGGAAACTTTAAAAAAATATATACTCAAACTCTTTAGGGGCCCATGACTGTTCTGCCGAGGGACCCGGAATTTCTCTCAGCGGGCTTGCGTATAGTTTTGACTTCTGCAATTGCATCACGGCCTTGAAACATTTCCTTATGTTAATCTATGTGGTTAGTGTTTGTTTTACCTCATTGCATGATGCTAATTTCTCTTGGTGCTACTTTATGTCTGTTCTTATTTGTCCTTTGGTTAAGCAGTGTGTGGATTGATTGTTTCATTGATTGTACTCTTACTCAAGTACCATTTTTATTTCAGTAAAAACCGTATGAATAAATGTCCTATTCATAACTCTAAATACTCGTATGTAAAAATGTCTCACTTTATGTTAACAAAATGATTGCCCAACGCCCGCTTTTTGTGAGCAGCTCATTATATCTCAGAATTTTGGAGGCATCATGGCGATTGTTATGATGCAAATTTAATTTGTTTTCAGATTTAAAGGCTGACTTTTCTAGAAATTAATTACTTCAATGGGTTATTATTGTCAAGAACCAGGAATGAATGAATATATATATATCTATCTATATATATATATATATATATATATATATATATATATATATATATATATATATATATATATATATATATATATGGCTTGTTTTGACTGAATTGTGAGGACTTTGAGTTCTTTTAAGTATTATCGATGCTTTTATTATTTTTTATTTACTATTATCATCATTGTCATCATCATGTTATTATTACTACTATGATGTTAACATGAAATCACTATTATGATGTTATTATGCACTTTTTTGGAAAATAATAAACTGTTATTATTGGATATTGGATTGGATTGCCACTTTGGCTTTCTTAACAAAGAAAGTTTCAAAATGTATGGAAGAATTGATGCTGTAGTTGACAATATTAGTGCTGTCATATTCATGTGGCTAATATTATATATTGAACTTAAAGAAGACTTTTTATGCTGTTTAAAGTGTTCCTGACTTGTGATTTTCTGTCAGTTTCTCCACTTGTTGTTTTGTCTGCTGTTTGTGTTTTCTTGAGAATTCAAATTATATTTTTGTGTGAGTGTAAAATCACCATTACTGAACAAATGTGCAACAACAGCAGTACCTAATTGATGAAATCAAGTCAGTGTTCAATGTAGAGCAAGCAGGAATATGATTTGATGGACACAAGATTTGATTGAAGCAGATGCAATTTTTGTAAGCCTCTTCATTCATTTTAAAAATACTAAAATTACCGATATAATTCTATTTTTAATAAAAAATTTTTACTGAAGTGAATACTGTAATTGCATAAAATGTGTTTATAATGAGAAAAATTTGACTGAATATTTTGCCATTTGCATCAATTGTTTTGTGATATATGAGTTGAGATGGTTAGAGATTTGGGTGTTGACAATGTGTGAGATTCTGGCTTAAAATCTTGGATCAGAAACTAATTTGGTACAGAGAGGTAATCTGGAGTTTTGATGTCTGGAGTGTATCCTGAGGTCTTAACCAATTGCAGAACAAGTCACACTTTGATGAGTTTTGACAAATTCCAAGAAATTTAGCTGATGATCAAGAAATCAGTGTTAATTCTTTGAAATTTACTTGGTTCTTTTTTCATTATGTCAAGAGTTTCTCACAACAGTGTTGATATATTTTCATGAAGTTATCATTGTGATTATGAACAGTTCTATTGTCCATTACTTGGTCATACAATGTCTGATTTATTTTGTATTCCACTTTCCTTGGAAGTTTACTGAATGTACAGAATTTCATCAGCTATGTGGTTTATTAGTGAGAAATTGACAGCAGTTATTAATTTTAAGAGACATTGGTAAAGTAGCAACTTGTCCTCTTTATTTAATATTTTTGAATTGCCATAATATGGAAACATAATCTTTTTCCACTATTAAAAGTGAACGCGGAAATTTTTGTTAGGTGTGCATGGTATCAAATACCCTCTCTGGAAAGATTGTCAGGGCATCAATATCCAGCATGATCTGTGTCTACTTTATTTTGTAATGTGCTGTTTCATTATGCATCAGTTGTTTCTGAGTTACAATATACTGTACATCAGTTGACATATTATAAGCATGCTAGTTTTTGTTAAGATGATTGAGTTAACCACTTGCATTTTATTTATCTTCCAGTGACTCATCAGAGAATGTGTTTAAGCACCATTTTATAATTATATTTTGGTTAAGTTTACAAATCTGATTTTAGATTGCATGTACCAGCGTAAGATTTTACTTGTTTAAACTTGTTGAAAGTGGAGTTATGGTTATTTTTCATCAATTATGAGAAGTCCTTCATACCATAAAACACAAAGAACTTGTCAAACGTTTTGATAACATAGCCCTCGATGGAAAGGACATGACGATATATTCCAATGCCTGTATTCACAGTGTAGGCCTATTGGAATCAAGAGGCAGCAATAAGAGTGAAAGGAAAGTTAGGAAAATGGATCAAAATGTTAAAAGGTACAAGGAATGGATTTGATCTATCACCAGATTTCTACATCATACAGTAGAACTTCATTATGACAGACTCGGTTATAACATACGTATTGGTTGGTATTGGATATAATCTTCTTATGCAAAGTGGGGTTGTTAACTGGAGGCAGGGATATTTTTACAACCCCAATTTGAGGTCGACACCCACAAAATTTGGTAATGTGACAATGGTAATAGAAAATGTGGTGGACACCACCACCCCTAAATGGAGAAGGACACCCCAAACTTTTATCATCGGATGACTTTTTGCTTGTCAGACGTTTTTCTTCACCATTCGTCAGGCTTTTTCGGTAGGATCCTCCGACACCCTCCCCCACAAAAAGTCTAGGGAGATTTTCCCGACACCCTCTCAAATTCGCAATCCTAGAAATAACCTTGACTGGAGGGCAGTGGAGGCACTATGCAACTGAACACTGAAGCCGTGGCCGAACCTCCCCCCCCACTACCCCTCCTTCAACCAAAAGTAAACGGATTAACATCAATTGTGTTGGTCACATTTTTTAGTGGGGTTGTTTGAATAACTCTTATGCCACTGGATGTAGGTTACTTTTTTAGTAATACCGGTATTACTTTTTTCATAGCTTTGCAGTTTTTTGTGAGGGTGCAGTTACGCTCCCTTGCACTCATTGGCAGGCCCGTTGGAACTGAGGGGCAGCTTGGCTGGAAGGCAAAAGCTATGGCTGCAGTCAGTGTTTATTTTGTGGGGATTCACGTTAGCTGGGGCGTCGAGCGCTGCCTCCCCAAACATTTCAAAATATCCCCAATGCCACAATGGCAAAGTGGCTAGCTAAAATAAAATCTGCAGTTCACCCCGATCTGTTTGGACGACACTGCTAAAAATTCGTTCAGACAATAGGCGTAAATTTCAATGAAAAGGTGGTGGCTCATCTTGTATGGGATCACTCAAAAGTGGGAGGGACAGATCCTAGAGTTTAATAGAATAATGATAACTTATAAGACTCTTATATAAGAGTATGCAGAGCAGAGCATGCATTGTGAAGAGGCCATGCAGAGGCATGGCTGGTGTTATCTGACCGGTGTGTGGTCACGTGAGCTGTCGTCGAGCGCTATAGTGCCGCATAGGAGTAAATCTCACCGATCTGTTTGGACGACACTGTTCAGAAAACCACAGGTAATCGTTTGCTTTGGCTTAGAACGACCAGCTTTTGTTTTGATATTTCTGTATAACTGTGATGATGATGCTTATTATTGTCAGGGCCGCCGAGAGGGGGCAAGGGGTGGGGGCAACTGCACAGGGGCCCGGCGTTCTGGGCCCGGGCCGATGATGAGTATGTAGCCTGTAATTAACAATAATATGAATAATAACACTAAATTAGAGGGGGCCGGCGAGCAAAAGGGCGACCCGGCGTGAAAAGGTTGAGTGGTTGACAAGCAAAAAAGATCGTCAAGCAATTTTATTCTGCTCAGGGGCCTGGAATTTCTCTCAGCGGGCCTGATTATTGTTATTTATAATTTTGGTAGCTGAGTCGTGATAGTTGCAATGACTGTCAGCCGTGGGGAGCTTCTAATGTGCCACTCTTAATTTATTTGTAATAGCTATACATTTAAAAGTTAGATGCTTTATTTCATGCAGAGCTACAGGGTCTTACCACGCAACTTTCCGCTGTATTGTTAAAGCTCAGAAGCCTACTTACATTAAGTGCCTGCATTGTTGTAGCATAGTTTCTAGTCCAGCGCATATCTTGTTTATTCAACTGCAACAAAGACATTTTTCACACCAGCAGCAGTACACTTGAACAGGCGTTTTGACACGGCACACCATTTGCAGCTGGCTTGAAAGGCTGACAGTAAAAGTAGGGGTCGTTCATAAAGTACGTCACGCTATTTTTGACCTTCCCCATCACAAACTGTCACAAATTTCGGACACCCGTAAAAGTGCACCGGCAAATCTCGGACCTCCCTTGAAGCTTCATCCATAGATTGCGTCGTGCAGTAAGTAAGTAAGTAAAGTAAAATCTCGTAAACTTATACAGGGTATAAGCTTATACAGGGTTTCTATTTAGTATATTCGAGATCATATCGTGTATTTCAATCTCGTTGAGGGGCCAGAAATTATAACTTTTGATATACTTAAATTCAGCATACTGCCGTTCGATCATGAATACTTCATCATCATCATCATCATCTCGGATCTCTGCCAGCAAATTGCAGCAATAGCTAGATAGGAAATGTTTCCAATGTTTTCTTTCTTTGGCTTGTCTTTCAGTTTCTCCGATGTTGATTTGTCTGGGTTCGAGGTCTTCCTTGATGTTGTCAATCCACCATTTATTCAGCCTTTCTTGTCTTCTCTTTCCCTGTATCTTTGTGTGTAGAGCTTTGTATGGCCATCGGTTATTTTCCATTCTACGCACTTGTCCAAACCATATTTTGATCTTCCTCTAATCTTTTCTACAATACCGGTATTATCTTTTAAGCCAGTTGATGGACAAGGTCGATGATACTCATTGAGCTTACAAGAGAGTTGTCAGTTGATTAATTTTACTAGTACCGGTACTTAAACCAGTTAAAACTAATCAACTGAACTCTCTTTGTAAGGTGAACGGGTATCATAGACTTTGTCCACCGTAATTCTTGTGGACGAAAGATCACGGCAATCAAGTGAGGCCCACAATTTGACATCTTCATTTGAGATATGCTTGTTGTTCATATCCTGGACCCTTGACCAAGTGCCACAGCTGTCTGAGTCTCGGCTGAATAATTAATTATTAAAAAATTATTAATCATTACGTATAATAATCAATAATAATATATAATAATTACTAGTATATAATAATCAATAATAATTAATCATATTATTCATTATTAATCATTACCAGTAGTCGTGTTTATTGTGCTCTGTGAGTAAATTGGTAAAATCTCGTGAATTTATATAGCTCTTTGGAGGTAGTACCACAGTAGCTGTTTTTAGGCACTTAGTCTAAATCTGAAAAACTTTATAGTCAAAGGGTGAGGATTAGTCAGGTAAGGTATTTTATTCCATAGGGTTGTCATGGTTGGGATGCCATGGCTATGGAGGATATGATATTTTTACGAGAAATGCTTTAGGTTTAGGTAGAAAAACTGGATAAGTTATTGCAAGAATTGAAGGAAATTATTGTGACTGAGAATGAGATCTATTATTGTTTGAGGCCATCAGTGATACGTTATTGTCCAAGTCATTGGGAACTTGTGTTTTGCTGAGAAAGAATTCTGGGGAAATCATTCTGCACTGTCACTAATTTCATTTCTTTTTAAAATGTGAAACACACGACCTTTAGGTTCCGTTGAAATTATGCCACAAGGATCTTGTAACGAGGCCAGAGGCCACCAAGCCCCAAGCAGCAATAGTGAAACTTCTGTTTTAAGACGGTGCCGACAAGCAGGGTCCAGCCTTAAATTTTTATGAAGCTGAACCACCCTTCTTTTGACCGAGCATTCTGCTTGCATCAGTCATTGTTATCTGTTGTGACTGTTTTATAGCACTTTTTCAGCTACTCAGTCACCAAAATTTATGTAATATAGTGAGTTATAAAAACTGTTATTTTGATTTTTGCATGCAGTCAACGACAATGGCTATGGTTGTGAGAGTTGCCGTTAACTCCTTCAAGCAAGCCCAGCTTGTCAAGGGTTATCTTGTTAGAGGAACAGCACTAATGAAGGACAAGTGGAAGCTACTTGAAAGGGGGCAGTTGTCCTGCTATCGGATTTCGGATTTAAAGTGCTATGCCACAGCTGCTAAACAGAAGGAAGAAGGTCAGTGAATTTACAGTGGCTTCGTAAATGTATGTTTTAGTTGGTGTAAATTGTTCATTTGCGGGCACACGCACACACACACATGTCTTGAAATTTTCACGAGAATTTGACTTTGCATGTTCATTGAGCTACTATTGATGCTCAAGAATTGGCATTGGAGGGACTGGAAACTGCTGGAATAATAATTTCAATTAATTTGTTTCATTGTGAATTGGAAAATGTCTTTCTTTCTTCAAAGTTGGCACAGATATCTGCAGTATATTAAGCTAGGCAAGTTTAGTCCAGAGGAAGTCATTAGACCTATACAAGTATACATTCTGTTCATATATTGATGATACTAACTGTGCATGACTTTTATTTCATTTTCATTGTTGTACAATATTTATGGCTAGTCATAGACTAGGCTTTCCATCCTCAGTCTTCATAAATTGTGTGCTTCTTTACTTATTGCTGAATTTATCTGTCAATTGTTGCAATTAATTGTTCCAGGAGGAATATTAGTAGTTTTGGTTATGTGAAGACATTATTTTCCAGAATGATGAGTTGCTTCCATTTGGTTTGGTCTTTGTACTGTTCTGAACAACAGTGTGCATCCCATTTTGTACCTGAGTTTGTGCTTTAGTAAATGTTAGCAATTATTGTACTTTTGCCATTATTTAGTCTATTCAAAAGCGGTTCAGATGCACTCAGTGACTCTGAATTATATTATCTGGAAAAGCCTGATCCATTATGTGTCTGATAAGTGTTATCAAAGTGGCCTACGTGACTGGCTGCACATCAGCCAGTTGGTTGTTGTCTGAATTTGTGCCATTATGCATGGAAGCCTAGATTGAGCATCACTAGATTATGCTTGATCTAGGCTTCCATGCATTAGTCCAAGCTCTGCACAAGACTGAGAAGCTGGAATTGCCTGCCGCAGTTATGATATACTGTATTTGACCCAAAGTTCATGCTATATTTTTAAGTGGACCGTGCAATAACAACATACCGGTACTGCCTGTACTATCCAGTGTCCTAAATACAGGACTTGAGGCTTCTCAGTATTTGTCTAATCATGAGCTTTTTCAATATTTGAGAGGTCTCAGTCAAACTGTCCTTGACATTAAGTAGCATCAATTTGTATGTTATTAGCAGCAGCCTAAGTAAGCACTTGTAATGCAATTTTGATAAGCATTGAGGATCTTTTGCAGTCAATGTTTCTTTATCAATGCTTTCCCCATCAATGCATATGTGGCATGTATGCCATACATTTAGTACGTAATAATTTATTGTTAGTATTACATTTGACAAGTCCTGTAGCAAATTTGTTAGCTAGTTGATTTTACTGTGCTGTGTTTTGAGAAAGGTAACAACAATAAACTTTGGGGAATGAAGAGATGAAAGGGATGATAGAGTGAGGGACTGAAAGAAGGAGTAAGAGAAAGAAAAGATTAACCCCATCCTGGCCATATGCAGAAGGACCTACATCATAACAGTATCAATAGCAATATTGACACAGCTCTAAAGAGTCTCTCTCTGCTGAACTTTGGCATATGGCTTGTTGTAAATAGTAAGTGTGATATAAGTGGGCCAAATCTATCTATAATCACTTTTGATAAGAACAAGCCATAGCCAGAGTATGAAAGATTTTTACAACCTTTTTTTGAAAGAACAAAAGTGTATCAGCTGCCCTTAGTGACACCTGGCCCAGATTTTCCACTGTGCACATCAGCAGACCTACCTGCAGCCTTTGATGACTGCCTTTTTGAAATACTGGGACTTTGTGGAGTGTGTGCTGAAAAGTTTCAGTGTAAAACAAAGCAAAGACTTGACCTTTTACTTTATTTAGTGTAGCATTTGCAATTTTTCTGTCAGGCATTTGTGGTCTTCACTACATAATTAATTAATGACATACAGAGTTTCATGATGAAAATAACTACGTTATTTTACTTTACTTTTCTGTATTGCATATTCTTGTACGAAACTAGGCGTTTATTTGTATTTCGGGTGTTTTTCTACTTCCAGAGCAGATGTTCTGCTTTCAGTGCGAGCAGACTCGCCTTCGCAAGGGTTGCACTACGGTCGGTGTTTGTGGAAAGACTTCGCAGGTAGCAGAACTCCAGGATTTGCTAGTTCACATTGTGAAAGGCATTGGCATATATAGCCACCATGCAAAGCTCATGGGATACAAAGTACCTTTCGAAATCTATGACTTCACCTTCAGTGCTCTGTTCAGGTGACTTTTGATTCTGTGTTCACTATCTCTTTCTTTGGCTACTGCTGGCTCTGCCTTTTTGTTTAGATTTAACTGAGATGGGATATGTGAGCTGCATTTTTTATAAGGAAGTGAGTTGTTAGGTTACTGTACAATCAAACCCTCTTATTGTTACAGTCCTTAGTTTTAGCAAATTTTCATTATGTTTAGTTATAATTTATTTAGGAAATTTTGATAATGTTGATTCTGTTTAATATGACTGCCTAGTGTGGCATATCTTCAACAGTTTCTTGAGTGTGACAGTAAATGTGTTTGACTGTAGATTGTTTATTTAACATTGTCACTACCACCATTTCATCATCATTGTTGCATAACTCTAGTTTTAGACCTATGCTAAAAAAATGTATGTATCTGAAATTGTAGTACACTGACAAATGTAAATTTTGATGAAAATCGATTTACAACATACATTCAGCAAGCACTGAAATATCGGGATCATCTGAAAAAGAGTTATGAAGATGAATGCCAGAAAAAGGGAGTAACTCCCAAAAAATTCACTCAGACAGAGGCAACTTGGATACCAGTGACTGGTGTGACAACTGAACTATTGGAAATTGAAGGTATTTTGAAATGAGAAATAATATTTTGATTTTTTTCTGATATGTTATACTTATACCTGTTGTCATGATACCCAATTCACGTTACGAGCAGTTGTAACTGAAGATGTTTAATGAAAGATGGAAATATAATGTAAAGACTCCATAGGATCTTAATTTGAGCATTATGACATTAATTAGTTTCATGTTTCAAGCTGGGATAGAGAAAAGTTGATATTTTAGGTAAGAAGTTTGGCGTGAAACGTGACCTCCCTGATTATGGAGCAGATATTCATGGTGTTCGTCAGATGATCATTTACGGGCTAAAGGGAATGTCAACATACGCTAGACATGCACGACTTCTTGGTGAATGGGATGATTCAATTGGAGAGTTCACTCATGAGGCATGAGTATCATAGGCCTACTGAATTTTATCTTAAAATACATTAAGTAAAGTAAAGTAAAATCTCATGGATTTCTATAGCACTTTCGAAAGTAGTACCACAGTGGCTGCATATTCTTAGGATACTTAATCTTAATACAGAATAGCTATAGCCAAAAGCAGTACAGTAGTTGTAAATTGAAGTTATTGAACTACAGAAAAAGTACTGAAGTTGTACCTATTTTTCATGCGTTGAAGTTCCGTTTAACCCCTTTACTGGGAACCCCGGATATATCCGTCCATTTTACATTGAGTTACAGTCAAATACACGGTTAAGGGGTTAATGTGAGGATATATTCTCTTTGTTTCATCAGAAATGTATCCAGTCTCTGGGAGGGCCAAGATATTTCTGAGCATTTAATTTTCTGCTGTTTTAGGTTCTCGAATTTCTAGTTAATGGCGATCAAACGGAGCGTCATGACCTCGGGTTAAATTTGAACTGGGCTCTGAAAGTTGGAGAGAACAACCTCAAAGGCATGGCGCTACTTGACAAGGGTCACTGCCAGAGATTTGGTAAACCAGTCCCAACTCAAGTGAGCACCACACCATTGCCTGGAAAGGTGAGACATTAACTATTATATTTTGTGTTAAAAATGTTTCTTTTTCTGATTAAGATGAACTGTGAATCAACGATTTATGTTTTAGAACAGTAAACATTGCAGCTGAGTTATTTTGAAGTGTGAATTGCTTACAAAATCCACGGCCATGATAGCACGATGACCTACGATCGATGGATTTTCTGTATGTGGATGATTCTACCGTCAACATGTGACCTTTACATTTTTTGAGGTCACGTGGCAAAGGAGCATTATAATTGTTGATGAATAATGAAAAGTTATTCTCTATTTGGATGAACAGTCTTAAAAGTATTGGGTATTTGTTGCTTACTGTATTTGTTTGAAATTGAGTCCATTGTCCAACTTTTCAGAAGAATGGCTTGTCATTTCTTTAGTTTGTTTTGTATGAACAATTTGAAAGATATGCTGTTATTTATATCTTTCCAGGCAATTCTTGTGACGGGTCATGACATGAATGACCTTGAGATGATTCTGAAGGCAACTGTTGACAAGGACATCAATGTTTATACACATGGGGAAATGCTTCCTGCCCATGGATACCCAAAGCTCAAACAATTTAAGGTTTTATTTTATATTTTCAAAGTTTCTTTCCATCACTTCATTTTAAAATGTCATTTTTGACATTCTATTAACTAGACAATTTAGTGTAATAATTTCCTAGAATATAGCATCATCATGTTTATTGATAAGAATAGGAACTATTATAATTTAAAAAAAAATTGTATGTCTTAAAATACTGAAAATATGTTTTGCTCTAATTTTTGGGTGTATTTGTTGTGCCACAGAACTTGGCCGGTCACTACGGTGGAGCATGGCAGATGCAGAAATTTGAATTTCCCCATTTTCCGGGACCAATTGTCGTAACAACAAATTGCATCATTGAGCCTTTGAAGTCCTACAAAGACAGACTTTATACTCTGAATGAAACTGGATGGCCGGGTTGCAAGCACGTTCATCTTCCGGACGATGCCGATAAGCTCGTCGAAGCTGCGCGCAAAGAAATTGGATACAGAGAGGAGGACTGCAAGCAGCAGGACAATAAAATCCTAACAGTTGGCTTTGGTCATGATGCAGTTGTATCAAATGCAGGGAAGGTAAAATCACTTCTAATGTATAACAGATATTATGATTTATGGATTTAAGAGGTAGCAATGGCCTAATCCATTTGTGTTAGTTCACATATGCTGCACTAGTATATTTATATCCATCATTTGTGTGGCCACAGGGGGATGGGCCCTCCTATTCATGCTGGGATCAGTCATGGGATTTGTGCACGACTGTCAAAGTTTTCTAGGTAAGTGGGGTAGGGTGATTGTAACCAGAATCAATATATGTAATTATAAACAGCTTCTGGCCACTCCTCAAGCCCCTTAGTCATACTAAATGTGATATACATGTCAGTGCATTAGCAGAGCCACTAGAGGTACTCTTCTCCAGGCCCTGCTAGTAGAAACTAATGACTTTGAAAAAAAATTTTCAGTTGGGGGAGGGCCACCAATATGCTGTCTTATAGTTTGAAAATGTGCACCAAATCTCAAGATTTGATGCTAATGTTACCCAATAATTTTTGTGGGCTGTGACTGCCAAAAAAGACCCGACTTGAACCTAGACTTGGCCAAAGCTGCAAATATCGGTCTGAATAAGCCCCCCCCCCAAATGTCCCCATCCCCTATTTTGGAGCCCTTGGTATCTATTATCCATGCCATATTGACTGTACGGTATATTTTTAATGGTGAGGGTTTTTATCATTGTTGTGATGGCAATATGTGATGATTTATAAGAATATGGTTAGCTACGAGCCACTCTGAAGCCTTTAGACTTCTTGAAAGACTTCTTGCCAAATGCAATGCTTTTGATATGATTTTACTCACCATTGTTCTCCAGTTATTTTTTTTTGGTAATCTTGTATAACATTTCCTGCTGTGACTAATGTTTAGGTACTGGAGGCAGTGACAAACGGAGAACTGAAACGCATGTTTGTCATTGGCGGATGCGATGGATCTGAGAACAAACGTAGTTATTTCACTAATCTGGCAGACGCCCTTCCATCGGAAACTCTCATACTCACCATGGGCTGCGCCAAATACCGTTTCAACCGCCACGAATTCGGAACGCTCGGTTCCACCGGACTGCCTCGCCTCCTGGACGTCGGACAGTGCAACGACTCGTACGGTGCAATCGTCATTGCCAAGACCCTCGCAGACGCGCTCAAAACGGACATCAATTCGCTCCCCATTTCGTACGCCATATCGTGGTTCGAGCAGAAGGCAGTCGCTGTCTTGCTGACGATGCTTCACCTTGGAATAAAGAACATACATCTTGGACCAGTGCTTCCTGCATTCATAACGCCAAACGTACTGGAAATCCTTGTCCAGAAGTACAACATCATGCCAACTGACGTGCGCCATCCGGCAGAAGATTTGAAATTGATGATGGCATAAATCTTGATGCTATCGTTGAATCCTGTTTGAACCTCAAGTGCAGAATGAAACTTTCCTAACGCCGGACCAGCTTTTGCCATCGTTGTCTAAAATGCATGTCAAACCATATTATCATGTTGAAGTTATTGTTTTGTGCAAAGTGCATGGACGAGAGAATAAAATTTAAGAGAACTTGATGTGGTTTGAGTCGCATTTACATTTGTAAGCTGGAGATCAGGGGTGGCCAAACTTTTGCTACAAACGGGCCATTAAGAAGTTTAATTGGCATGCGGGAGGACACTTTCTTTAGCCTTTTTTGACAGTAGTGATCACTGCAGTCACGTAACGGTAGTAACTGGTAACAGTTTTAATTAAACAGCAGTTTAAAGTTACTATTTTACTAAAAATAAAGACAGGAAGTTCTGGACCCGCATTTTGGATATCTATCAGATATCTGACTGCTTTAAAGCTTTGAAAATCTAAAAAATGTATAACCACCATTATTATATTTTGCAATATAGACACATTAATAGGGTGGAAAGTGACGGATTTTTCTAGTCCTCTGAGAGCAGTGGGGGGCGTTTGAGGGTTCTAAATAGAAATTTGGGTGAAATATCGACATGAATTTTTGGGTCGCCCCGAAAATTTTTCATGGACTATATAGTCCAGGGTTTTTTTCGAAATTTGAGCGAAAATTTGTGGTGTCGTAGAGATTTCATATTTGCACCGATTGAAGCCCCGTCGATGTCTACAAGGAATCTGGACCCGCATTTTGGATATCTATCAGATATCTGACTGCTTTGAAGGTTTGAAAATCTATAAAATGTATAGCCACCATTATTATATTTTGCAATATATAGACACATTAATAGGGTGGAAAGTGACGGATTTTTCTAGTCCTCTGACATCAGTGGGGGGCGTTTGAGGGTTCTAAAGCGAAATGTGAGCAATAACTCGACATGAATTTTTGGGTCGCCCGAAAATTTTTCATGGACTATATAGTCCATGGTTTTTTTCGAAATTTGAGCGAAAATTTGTGGTGTCGTAGAGATTTCATATTTGCACCGATTGAAGCCCCGTCGATGTCTACAAGGAATCTGGACCCGCATTTTGGATATCTATCAGATATCTGACTGCTTTGAAGGTTTGAAAATCTATAAAATGTATAGCCACCATTATTATATTTTGCAATATATAGACACATTAATAGGGTGGAAAGTGACGGATTTTTCTAGTCCTCTGACATCAGTGGGGGGCGTTTGAGGGTTCTAAAGCGAAGTGTGAGCAATATCTCGACATGAATTTTTGGGTCGCCCGAAAATTTTTCATGGACTATATAGTCCATGGTTTTTTTTCGAAATTTGAGCGAAAATTTGTGGTGTCGTAGAGATTTCATATTTGCACCGATTGAAGCCCCGTCGATGTCTACAAGGAATCTGGACCCGCATTTTGGATATCTATCAGATATCTGACTGCTTTAAAGGTTTGAAAATCTATAAAATGTATAGCCACCATTATTATATTTTGCAATATAGACACATTAATAGGGTGGAAAGTGACGGATTTTTCTAGTCCTCTGACATCAGTGGGGGGCGTTTGAGGGTTCTAAAGCGAAGTGTGAGCAATATCTCGACATGAATTTTTGGGTCGCCCGAAAATTTTTCATGGACTATAGTCCATGGTTTTTTTTCGAAATTTGAGCGAAAATTTGTGGTGTCGTAGAGATTTCATATTTGCACCGATTGAAGCCCCGTCGATGTCTACAAGGAATCTGGAGTTCAATGTTCCCTCTAAATTTTGTTGAGTGTGCGCGGAAAAGTATAGTGCCTGAGCGGCACACTTTCATGCCTGAGCACCTGAATTGTTTCACAGATGTCACCCAAGACAAAACACAACAAAATCAGTGTTTTTTGAAACTCAAAATCACTGCGCGGCGGCTGGAAATTGCTGTGCGGCGTTTTCTTGTGATGTGCGCGGCCGCGCAGGCGCGCAGCCTAGAGGGAACATTGACAGGAACTAAGTCTTACTCATCACTCAATATTGCATGCATAAGTAAGGCCAAACAAATTATTTGGAAAAGATGCCCTGAGGGCCACAAATCCATGCGGCTCACTGCTCGGCCAACCCTCTGCTGCAAATGATGATAATCATTTCCATGCCAAGATTGTCTTGTTATTTGGTTTTTGTTGTCATTAAAAGTTTTTGCTTCTAGTGAGACTTCCAATCAAAGTGCACTTTATTGAGTAGGGTAAAATGGCATAGTCAGGATTTCAGAACAGGGGAGGGGCACTTAATTGTACATTTTCCAGCCCAAATGTCTTGAAGAGCATAAAAGATCGTCATCTTGAGCACTTTAGATCCCCGATCTACTCCTGGTTTTGTACAAATCTCCGGACCGGCCCCGATCCGGGGTCACATCAAGAAACAAACTCCACTGTAATATCAAAAACCTAAATAAGCAAACAGTCCTCAAAGAAAATTGACACTAACACTGTCACACCATTTGGAAATCTGATCACAACTATATGTGCACAATAAGGACTGAAACCAGTTGCTAAGATATAGCTACTTCAGCACACTAGCGTCGCCACGGGGGGGTGGGCAAATCGGGGCAAGTGCCCCCCAACCTGCCCCAGACCACCTACCAGATTCGCGCAAATCCGGTGAGAAAGTTTTCTGTGAAGGGGGGACAGGGGTGGGTAAGGAATCTGACATTCTAGCCCCTTTTGCCCCCAACCAAAAATTCCTGGCAACGCACTGCAAACAGGCTATCAATTATATAATATTTTTGTTTTCTATAGAACTTGTCTTACAAGAAACCAGCTCTCTTAAACCCCTTCCTATCTCTCGTTCGATTTTTTTAGACATTTGACAGAGAATAGATTTTTGAAAGACTTTGTATAGTGTCGTTTCAAATGGCTCACCATTTTTCGGGGCATTTCGAATGCTCTAGAATAAAATTGAGGCAGAATATATTGACAATTCTAGTACGGTTTGACTTGGCTAAGCTGGGGACACACAAAAATGTGCTTTTAATTTGTTTCATCACTCTTCTGGATTTTGCATATCTATAGCCTACTGTAGCAATAATCCTTGCATTGTCCAATGTCAAACAGGCACTAGCGTCGCCACGGGGGGGGGGGCAAATGAGGGCAAGTGCTCCCCAACTTGCCCCAGACCACCTACCAGATTCGCACAAATCTGGTGAGAAAGTTTTCTGTGAAGAGGGGAGGGCAGCGGTGGGTAAGGAATCTAACATGCTAGCCCCTTTTGCCCCCCCCAACCAAAAATTCCTGGCGACGCCACTGCTTCAGCATTAGTGTATGAGAGACTTGCCAATAAGCATTGTTTTAAACATAAACATTGCTTTCACCAAGTTCTTATTTATTGTACAACAGATACACCTGTAGCCATGGAAACACATACAACAAACATGATGGCACACTAGTACACACTTTGTCTCATCAAATGTCTGGAGCTACCGGTATTTATTTTATGCACTTTACATGAGTTACCTGAGACAATGTCCTTCTACACCAGGCACTTTCAAGTTAACACTAGACCAATTACCTATATAAGGTCTTTGAATCAATAACTGTACGACGAATAAAAGCTAATCAATTCACCTCAAAATGTATGCATTAATACAAGCCCTGTAACTGCTGATGGCACCAGATTCTTTAAACCGTTACTGAATATTTATCACTTGTCAAAAATACAAATCACAAAGTCGATTTGAAATGGCCAATCCACACGGTTTGGGGCACAACCACATGCACTGCTCCACTTTTTTTACAACGATCTCAGTACACAAAATGCCAGCAGACAACATAGAATTCCTTTTCACAGCAACCAAATAAATTGGACAACACGGGCTAAAAATCCACGGTAGGTAGTCGTACAATTAATTAATGCTGTCTTCACTGCTAAATAGAATAACAAGAATAATCCAAGCCCAACACCAATATATAAATCACTCTGTACTACATTTAATATCGAGTACTCAAACAAATTAAATTGTGTCATGATGATGCTATTCAAACAGGCATCCCTTATTAGGCTAGAGACGATCGTGTTTGATTCAGAATTTAAATGACCCTAAAGCATGTGCTTATAAGTGAACATAAGACTTACTTTCCTACTCAACTGCTATGCCATTGTCCTTCATATATGTCCTAGCACTTACTGTGAAGTTAAACTTACGGAAAACACCAATTTAGGGTAACAACCTTGTTTTCTGGAATAACTTGCCTGATAATTTATCAAACAATGTTGAAACAGGCAGAATTTAGTTTATTTTCGGCAACAAATTATATAACTTCAAGTTTACACTGACAAAGCAAAAATATACAGAAAAGACAAGAAGCAGAAAACAACTAAAATATCAAATCCCAATCAAAGTTCAAAATTATTAAAATCAGAATTCCTATTTTTAGCAATATGAATTAAAATTGGATAATGCAATCTGACACTTCATACATATTTCAGAACTCAAATTAAAGTCAAAACAAGAAGTTACAAGCTAATCAAACTCTCTATTACATCCATAAAAGAGTCGGTCGAAAAAGAGACAGAATACATTACAAATCTCAGCACAATTGTAGTCATCTATTTCAAATGTTTACCTAAACAAAGCGCAGGTTCTACTAAAAATAAAAGAAACCAAATAGATTGTCCATAATTTTAGATATTTTATTTATTCAGTACACACACACACACACACACACACACACACACACACACACACACACACACACACACACTGTTTTACATCCATACAAATGTTTCAGTAACAACATCATGTGCCTACAGCAGATGCACTGAGCAACATCACAACTCTCACACACTTTTTACAGCACGACTAATCCAAGTTGTGAGCTTTTTCTTAATACTTAAAAACTCTGATACAGGGAAATGCACATCACACACATGCCCCCCCCCTCTTCCTGTGCAAGGTTGGCAAGCAATAACAAATGGCAAGCAGTTCACAATTTTCCTAAAATTCAGAGGCAAATGCAAATCAGATCACATACACAAAACATAATCTGTATCATGTTGCATGACAACCATGCAAAACGTTCGTACAATTCAAAACAGAGCATCAATGTCTTGGTTAGAAGATCTATTAACTCTCCCCTTAATATCAAAAGTGATAGTTCTTATCAGCCATATCTATTGCCCAGGCAAATTTCTCTCTCTGAGTTTTGTTGTAGACTTTCTCGATCGGAACCTCCCATTTCTTACACCTATAATGAAAAAAAAAATGTAACAAATAAAGCAATTGTCTATGTTGTGAAATCTACAAATTGTTCATTGTTCTTAAATCTGTTGGAAGGAATGCACTAGAGATATTAATCAGGAGCATAGTGGCTCCTTGGCCAAGTAGCGTAAATGTAGACACACTGTCCTCTCATTAAAATATCTTACACAAAAAATAGGCACGGTTCAGAGTTTTAAACCTCTCCCTAACTCAACCTTTGGATAGAAATGAACTCTCCAAATTTCAAACAATAGAACGATGCAGAAATTAATTTCTATGAGCCTTTTATAACGTTGACATCAACAGAAATTTCAGTAGGTTTGAAATTTTTAATCTCATTTTAAAATTCAGAATGGAGCACATGCTGAAAAACAGACTAATCACCTGATGAAATTGGCCCAAACAGACAAATACATTAATTAACAGTTTTAGTTTTGTCAAGTTTACGATAAAACCTGTCCAGCATCAAGTTATTAGAACTAATATTTCTTTGCACCACAGTCCTGTCCTAAAATATCTATCTGCATAATACTGCTAAATAAAATGCAGCTTAAATCACCATGCAGTCAAATAAGATTAAATCCATGATCAACGGACAATATTTATATACAGACCATGCAACAGTAATTCTCGGATCCAAATAATTCAGCTTCGAGGTTGAAAGAGCGATCTCTTTGTTCTCGTCCTGAAATAAAAATATTGCAACGACAGCTAGCCTACATTGCTAACATCCGCAATAAAATGGTCAAATGAACAAAATAATTTTGAACCACTATTCATAAGTTTCAGCAGAGACACATAAACAAAAAAACTTATCAACGACAGAGGCTCGACTCAAGAAACTGCAATAGTCAAGAACGTAAGATTTCATTTTTAACATTTTAGCCAATTGTAAAATATTGCACTAAAATATGACCATAGCAAATGTATCTTGCCTTCATAAGAAAATACTTTAGGTTACCATACTTAACCAAATGCAGACAAAAATATGACGGTGGCTGGGACGCTGATTCAACAATTAACGTACATGAACTGATCAAAACCAGTCAGCTGAGACTGAAAATATTGTATTGGCCATGTTCAAAATACATTACGTCATACACAATGTTCTCTGAAGTGATTTTATGTCTCCGTACCTTATCAGTAGCTTGAACTTCAAGCTTTTTCAACTGCTCCTTCAAGTTCTCCAACGTCTTTTCCTTTTTAGCAACAAGACTACAAAAGCAAAGCCATTCCAGCTATTTCATACAGTTGATTCGATCAAATTAAAGAAGTCAAATGTGAGGGAAATAATTGAAGATGCAAATATCTGTGCAGACACAAGAGATACAGTGCAAGCCAATTAGCGACAACTTCAAAAACAAGCAGAAAAGAATATGAAGGGTCTTGTGAGAATTCAACACACACACACACACACACACCTTATGTGTTTCTGTTATTTCTGTAACAAGCTCACACATTTAGTCAAAAGTCATGGATGATTTACCAAATAAATCTTTAATAGCATCTGTAATAATAATAATAATAATAATAATAATAATAATAATAACAATATAGCAAATTTAAAATCAAACCCATCATAGCACCAATCAAGATGCAAGAATTTGATAATGGTAAGGAGTTCTGAAAATCCCAAATAAAAAAAGTTGCTAACGTTTTTGCCGTTTCTGAGCGTCGAGCCTTGTAGTCAGACTTTGCGTCCTTCAAATCTTTCTTAGCGCCTCTTATGGCATCTTTCTTTGCATCAATCTATAAAGCACTCGCACGAGTAAACAAATTGTCACCCTCCTGGCTATGATATCTTGCAACGGCCATATAATCTCAGAGCTTTTCAAAAGCAACAACAAGAGAAATATACGCGCCTTAAATTCGCGAAGGAAATTCTTTACCTGATCTGACCGTCGCTAAACCTGCCATAGGCAGACAGCACAAACTCAGCCAGCCGGGTCTGGTTGGATACCGGATTTGCCAGAGCAAACATGACAAACAGACCTAACTGCGACACTGTCTCAAGAAGAATCGCCTAACATTAAGAATTGCCAATGCATTGCAGGCAGGTTTCATTATAACCATCCCTCTAAATGCATGGCTTTCTTTAACCCCTTAACTGGGGATCCCGGATATATCCGTCCATTTTACATTGAGTTATAGTTAAATACATGGTTAAGGGGTTAACTGATGTTCAATGGCCATAACTATAACTACGATAAGTGAACAATTCATCACAATAACAACTAACCGCTTAAAACGACCAATTAAATGCTAAACCCTCACGCAAACTACACTACAAAAAGAGAATAATACATTTCACATTCTACCCCATTTTACTTATTTCAAACAGAAAATCATTACATAACTTTTATCTGAAAGAATATCATAGAACTGCCATTCAACCTTAACTTGGATATTCTCCATCTGTTTTTCAAAGTTCTTTGGCGCAGCACGTTGATGGTTGCACAGCACAGCAACAGCACGGTTGGCACGATTGTAGGAAAGCAGTTTTGCAGGAATTCCGTCTTCGGCTAAAGAAACGCAGAACATAAACCTAAAGTTTCAAACCTGAATCACTATATAACAACCCAAGAACATTATGTGTATGTAATGTGTTCACGTAGTCCACCTCTGGACGAGGCACCACAATAATCTGAACATCACTTACTTACTTGTGCATATATTATATTCAGCAAACACAATGTTTATGAATTAAAGCCTAGCATTCGGGTAAAATAGAAATTAAATTTCATATTAGAAAAAATTACATAAATCACAACATTTTTATTTTAAATCAGAAAAAGCATCAAGCATCAACACAATATAGTAGAACCGTATTAATATAACAACAGTTGCACGAGTGAAAGAAAATGTTACATGAGAACTTCAAATATCAGTGCTAAGTTGCTTACATTGTAATGCAATGTAATAAAAAATTTATATAGTGTCTCTCAAATTGCCACAGGAGTTACACTCCCGGCTTTAGAGTAACGGAAAACTCCTGGACTGCAAACAAAGCATTGCTATAAAGCATGTTGCCATAGCAACTAATATCCATAACAGATTCTCCTCAATTAAAACTAATGTCACTTAAATCTGACCACAACCGTCAAAAGTCAAATCATATCTGTCCGAGTTTCCTTCCTGAACCCATATAACAGCTTCAGCACACAAATCAGTCTTGTCCTACAATATTTCTTCTCTAGACTTGCCATCAAGTCGTCTAAAAAACCTACAGTGATTGTCTAATTGTTGATAACTCATCTGCAACTTGTTTTTATGTACAAAAATCTAGCAGCTGACCAGCATCAGAACACAAAAAAACTGGGAGCATCTAAATACAGCAACAGCTATTTTTGCAAGAGAATGGAAATTTAAATATGACTCAAAAGAGTAAATCTTACGATCTGTTAGAAGATCCAGCTGTTCCTGCAGAGTACGAGAGGCATTGTACGTACGAAATACCTTCGCAGTCAGTCCATCCATCAGACTCTGCAAGTGCTTATTCAGAATTGCAGTCTACAAAAAAAGGTTTTCTAGTAACAATCACTGAACCAAACTGAAAAAGCACATCAAATACAGCTGGAAATAAAGAGCCATGCAATCGATTAATAGAAAATCATCGAGATAATTATAACCTAACAACTTTAAAGCATAACACCTGTTGTGGTATCAATGTAAATAACAGATAATAGCAATAGAATTCATGAATGATATTAAACGCTAATGCTAAACACAAGACCACATGTACATAAGCACATGTCCATAATATCAACTCATAAACCACAGAAGAAGCCAAACAATAAAGCATCATGAATTATAACTGTACAGTAGACTATCATCAGTGCATCTCTTGCAAGATAGGCAGACAGAACAAATCTGAAGCAATAAAAGCCGAGTACTGAAGACAGAAAATTCACGGAAACAACTTACATTCAGCCTATCAAAGACATCGTCGCCGTCCTGTTTGTTTTCCATAAACAGCTGCAGATTCTTAAAGACTCGCTTCTCTATCGCCACGGCGTTGTAATAACGGATCGAGTCCTTGCCGAGAAAGTCAAACTCTACGACGAATTCCTGTCCGTTCATCTCCTCGTTAAGTTTTAAGTGTTCCACTCTCAGAGAACAGCAGCCGACAGTGTCCGCTGTGTCTTCGTCCTTCTCGTTGCCCGCCCTTAACGCCAACTATGGAAAAGACACCCATCAATATATCTAAACATCTATATCAGCAGCAATCGCTTTGCAAAAGACTTGTCCAAATATTTCATCTGATGGTCCAAATAAATATCCCCCAAAAATTTCCAAGTCACAATTTAACTTGACATCAGTACAGCATAGAAAAACTAAGAAAACTAAACATACTGTGGTACATAACTATATAAAGCAAACATCTGACCAACTAAATGCTCCAAATAGCAACTTCCTAAATGACAAAAACTGAACAGACTAGTGTACATTACATTACATGTACACTAGAACAGACAGTTTGATTAATAATCAATAAATTCAATGCTCCACGTATGAAAAAGTGTAACGTTACTTCAAGTCGTTTAATCACAAATCAATTTGAACCATTAAACCGCCACATACTTTGTAACTATATGCAATTTGACCAAGTACGCTTGTTCCCGGCTGTTCAAAGGTTAAAAGAATAACAAAAATCCAACCTTGTCGATGAAATAAAGAGCAACAGCACGCTGGCGAATCTTCATCTCTTTCGACTTCCAGTCTTCGCGATAATTCCGACGAATTCGGTCGACGCATTTGTGCAGACGCCGCGCAGTCTCGTACTTCATCCAGTCCTTTTCTCCTTTCAGCTTCGATGCCGCATTTAACATGATGTACTTTATTGAACCTTGGATGTTCTCAGACCACGATGCCAGCCAAGTCACCTACAAAAAAAGTACCAATTAATCCCTTAGCATCCATGTGTTGCTATTGATCATTATGCTTCTATGACATACATACATTTGGCATGAAGGGGTTAAGCATCCTAAAACTGAAACACAAACAACCTTCATGGCACAAAATTACTTCAGTGACAAACAACAACCAACAATTATTCTTACACAAGAGACTTATTTGTATGTAACTAAAATGTGAATTTTGAAGAACCAGTATGTAATGTACACTAGTTTATGGATACAGATCTTTACAAAGAAATGCAACTGCTGTAACTGCCCATTTCTGAAAACTGCACCGTTTGTCTGCAGCAGTCTGGAACATTGATTTTATATTATGGCCATCACTGATATATATTGTATTTTCAATTGTTAGATGTCCCTGCAGTACCTGTATGATATGCCACCCCGATCAGTTCCTTATTATTATTATTATTATTATTATTATTATTACTAGTAGTAGTAGTAGTAGTAGTAGTAGTAGTAGTAGTAGTAGTAGTAGTAGTAGTAGTAGTAGTAGTAGTAGTAGTAGTAGTATCATTAAGTGGAAACTGGCCCTCCTTATTCTGGAAATGGAATCGATTGCAGAAAAATTCAACAAATGAAACTCTCACCGTATTATCATGTCGCACTTCCTTCCACTTGTGTCCAGGTGGAGGATTTGGAACCTTTGAGCCTCTGAAAAATGTTCAGCCAGTCACGTATACAAGACGCCTACTTAAACTGTCACAATTTAATAAAAAGAAGTTCACACAGCACACACACGAACACACACACATACGAACACATGCATGCAAACACACAGAAGACATACTTGCTGCAGTTGATGATGACATCCTCTGGCCGCGTTCTCTTCTTCAGCATGCCCTGCTTTGGGTGATCGCCGCGTCCTCGGAAGAGCCCGGGAGGTTCTATTTTGAAGTTGCCAATCTTCTGTTTATGCCCATCTATTATACAGAAGCCGAATTCTTTCTGAACCTTTTCATTTTCTTTCTTCAGGGCCTGGCAACGTAGACATTATAATTTGAGATTGTAAAATGTGCACGTCCACAAAACAAGTGTACTTAGCAAACCAGAAAGATTTCAATTATGCATATTCCCAATTACTAATTAGTAAAGACAGTAACACCCTAAAAAATCATTCAGGGTCAGTTCAATATGAGCAGAATTGGTTTCTCACAGAAAATATTAAGCATAGATATCTTGTACAACTCAAAGCCAAAGCTCTGCATTCAGAAAATACAGTACCAAGTACTACTGTGCCAGTGTACCAGTTAAGTATGATACCCAATAGAAGTTAGTTCTCTGTTGAGCTCTGCAAGTATGGAATAGTCTACAATTAAGCACTCACATCATTTAATAATGGACATCAGAATTCTCAAAGAACGGTTTACATCACAAAACGTATCAATACGATCCAAAACTCTGAGGCAGTAAGTAAGCAAATACCTGGAAATGATTACAAATGCAAACCAGAACAATAATTGCACATACCAACTTTGCTTCCTTAGACATATTCTTCCTTTCCTCCGACTTCAGCTTGAAATAGGCGTCCATTTCCTTAAAGTTACATTTCCTCAGGTCGGTAATCAACTCCCTTTCCTTGCTTGTCATCACCTAAATTTACAAGAGCAGTTTTATTTATACAAAGAAATAACAAAACAACAAAACCGCCAACAGAAGTACAAAGTATCACGGCACACAAACAGGAATCAGACTCATTGAAAATTCTGACCTTCCGCCAGTCCTTAAAGAAATTGGAGTTGAACAATTCACGAGTCGTGTAGTCGTGGTCCAACATCTTTCCATAAAATGTCGCGACTTCTTCGGCGCTTTCGCTCAGCTGTATAACCTTTCCGTCGTAATAGAATTTGACGTTACTGGGTAGCGGTTCGTAAGCAGGGGCAAAGACCGGTCCCTTGTGCTCCAGGGTATTCCATTTGACTCCTTCGTCGCGTTTATTCTCTTCCCACCTATAATCAGAAATGAATCTGTTAACCCTTAAACACCAGAACCGAGCAGTCGGTTACAATTTCATATAGCTACAAAGCAAGCGACAGTTTAAGGGTTAATGTGAAAGCAGCGATGTTGTTACTATGTTTTGTGAACAATACTGAATTCTATTGCTTGTATTTTTATGACACTAAAATAATGCGGAATACACAGTTCGATCCTCTCGATATGTCTTGGAATTTCCATCCAAATCCAATGGTTTATGACCTTACATGGAATGCATGCAAAAAAAACAGCATTTCATCAGAAGTATTTGTCAAAAATTTTATGCGGAAAAGGACTACGCGCGTTAATTAAAACACCCATGTGGTCCAGCTTGTGGGTCACAGTGGAACACTAGGTTGTTGTACATGGAACTGTCTATATGTAACCAACATTCTAGAAAGGATCTACAGTTGTCATAAATTTCAGTCAAATGAAAGCATTACCATTTCCACTTTGTTTCGTCTGCCGTTTCATCGTCTTGTTTCTTTCTACCCTTCTTTGGGCTTTCCTGTTCCTCCTTCTTTATGGACGGTTTTTTGCTTCCGTGTTTCTAAAGAGATACAAAACAGCCTCTTAAAATAGTGGCATTACTACATTCTTCATTTTAATTACGAATTTGAAATGACAAAATATAATAAAATATCAGTCATTTTTTAGATCAATACTGCAGACAAATGCTCAAATCCATTAATTTCAGCACCTGTCAAAATTGCAGTCAGAACAAATAATTTAAATCTGCAGCAATTCAGAGAATTTGGTTCCTAAAAACTTCATAACTGTCAAATGTGCTATATCAAAATAAATCAGAATGCAGATAACTAATTACCTTTGGTGCAAAGTCATCGTCTTCGTGCTTTCTTTTCTTATGACCTTTGGCTTCTGTTTTAATTTTCTTAACCTTTTCAATCCTAAAACATAACAACACAGCAAGTATAGATTCACGCAGGCAACACGCACACACACACACACACACACACACACACCTCAAGATCCACATTCATGGTTATCATATGCACTGTTATAGCTAAATCTCCTATGACTGGATGCCCTTTCTGAAGTCAACCCTATTTAAAGCCCAGTTTACAATAGCTCATTTCCATCCTGTCCAGTCAGTCATAGTAAGAACTTCATAAAAGTCAAGAGTCATGGCTGCATTTGCCATAATGAACAGGCTGCACTAATGGCAGTAATACAAAATGGCTGGCAAAATCAAAAAGGCCTCATATAAAAAGCTGCTTCAGCCAGTATCGGATTACTCTTTCTTCCAGGAATAGAACAGTGCTCAATTTCCATCTGACTGTAAGCACCAGCAAATTCCAGTCCTGATTTCCATGATTTCCAGGACATGCTGGTCACAATCCACCTCTCAAGCAGAATTTCTGCAGAATGAAAAATAATCCAATGTGCACATGGATTAATCCAGTGTGCACATGGCCTGAAGGCTAAAATAACTAAAAATTTATAAGTGGATGCGCAAACCAGCGAGACACTTATCCCATTTAGCCCAAACAAGACAACACAGGCATTCCCGGAGCTGGAAAAAGCTGAAATACCTACAACATACCTGGCAGATAACGGCTGATCGCTTTCACTGCCGGAATCATCGCGCTTTCTTTTCTTGGTAGGTTTTTCCTCTTTTTTAATCCTATCCAGCCTGGACATCTATAACAAAAGCGCACTTGAAAATGGAATTTCTACGTGCAGTGCATTGTGCAGAAAACAGCAACAGCTGGATGCCGCATCATGAAACATTCAACAATCAATTCAATATGTCAGCAGTTCCCAACCCAAACAAGTGAACTTTGCTCATACCCCTAAAAGTGTGACACACAACACTTGAAATAATTTCTTTACTTTCACAATATGCCTTTTGTTTTTGATAATGACATCTGAATAAATTACGGAGATCATTGCACGTTTTCCCTAAAAAAGCATGTGTCCTGTTATCTGCTTCTCAGTAATTTTGAAAGTCTTTCACATATTCTTGCTACAATTACGCGATGTCCCCAGTTTATAACCAATTTCTCTCGAATTCCTTCTTGATACCTATTGACTGTTTCCCTGCCCACCAATCTCTAGATAATTATTTCCTTTTCCATTTTTTTACAATTTTTTTAAAATTCTATTTCCTTTGCATACCCCTTTGCAACAGTTGAGAACTGCTGCAATAAGTCAAATCAGCCACAAACATCCTATGTTCTACAAATATCAGTTAACAAAAACATCCCGTCTTCTACAAATATCAGAACAACCACAGTACACACCAATGGAACATCATCATCATCATCATCATCGTCATCATCATCATCATCACTTCCAGGTTTGACCTGTGTTTTCTGCAGTCTTGAAAACTACAAACACAAACAACAAATGCCTGTCTAGACATTCACAACAGACAAATGCATGAGCATATGCCCAACACAAATATATATGTAAATGCATGGTACTCATATTTTTAACTTGACTGTCTAGTGAACCTTCTTGGCACCATAGCAGAGTAGTCAGGTACAATGGAACAGACACAGCACAAGAATTAATGGCTAACCTATGTGTACAGTCATTGGAAACACTTTACTTTCAATACTGTTCCCATGTTATTTTTTATTCACATCAAAAGCAGACTGAACTAATGGGTAGCTCATGATTACACTAAAACGTCCAAAATATGGTAAACAAAGACAGAAATCTGATTAGGTTTAATATACAATAACATCAAAGCCTCAAGCCCTCAAAATCCTTTTGAAAATGATCTTGCACATGTATTTGACTACAAATGTAACTGGTGCCAAATAAATGCAGGTGTACTGCACTTTAAGGACAGACTGTATATTCACCTGCATCATGGGGCTCAAGGAATTGGAAGAGATATCTGCCAGGGACTTCCTTTTCCGACTCAGCACTACACTTCTAAGTATCCATATTAAGCTAACAACACACAATTAATTGCATTATCACAACAGCTTAAAGATTTGTACATACCAAAGGCGCATCATCATCATCATCATCATCATTATCTCCAGGTTCAGATTTTACATGAGATGATTTCTGACCACCATCAGCATTCTGCAGCCTGTCCAACTGTGAAAATGTAATAAATTTGTCTTATTGTTGCTTAATGATCCATCCTCTTTAATGACATGACATACAATAACAAAAAAAGCTTAACCAATGAAAAACTAATGTTGTTTAGCAAC
Organism: Metaphire vulgaris; assembly: GCA_018105865.1. NCBI lineage: Eukaryota > Metazoa > Annelida > Clitellata > Crassiclitellata > Megascolecidae > Metaphire > Metaphire vulgaris. The sequence goes on from CM030844.1 coordinate 766,979, forward strand.
AAATACAGGTCTTAGCAAAAACATTCGATACTCTTGAAATAATCTGCATTTCTGTGTTTAAAAAAAAACTATGAAACATTATTTCTAAACACAGACTTAACTGCAGAACTGGCCATTTTGAGATTCAAATCCTATATTAAAAGTCAACAATAGTTTCAGAAATGTATGTAAAAAATGAGAGAACCAATAATAATTAATCTATCCACAGAATAGTTGAATTTTTAACTATCCAGCAGAATAAATGAAATAACCACAGCCAAAGAGACTACTCACCACAGATGCTTCATCTTCATCACTCTTTATTAAAGCTCTGGCATCCTGAGATTTCGAAGGCGATCTGGCTTCAGATTTTACTTTCACTGGGCTGGAGGACATTCCACCGAGTTTAGTCGCGTCAGTCGGCAGCCGCGCGTCAGATCGGTGCTGATGCTGCTTTTCAGGCTTACAATCGCCTTTGGACGACACTTTATCCGAATCTACCCGACTCCCACCGCCACTCTGGTGCTTTTCCTTGTGTGATGAAGATGAAAATTGTGAAGAACTTGAATGACTTTTCAGGCCATCCGTTCCTCTGACTTTATCGCCGCTGTGACCACCATCCCTGTTCCTTGAGCTACGTTCAACCTTGTTCAAGCCACTAAAAACACCTTCTTTAGGTTTCGAACTGGATCCCTCCGTGGAACTTCCACCAGATCCATCTTTATGCTTTAAACCAGACTCAGGCCTGGAACTTGAGGCGGAATGTTCCCTTGATTTGGAACTGGAATGAAAATCCTTAGGAGTTGATGAGCTAGATGCGTGTACTCTTTCATTCTCTTTCGATGAACTCAAGTGACCTCTGTGCTTGCTAGGCGATGATGATGACGATGAATGATAATCTTTTGGCTTTGTAAACCCATTCTGATTTTCAGATGCCGATGAACCTTGTGATCTATAGACATCCTTAGAGCCTAAAGAAGGACTAGACTTGTTACTACTACTGTTACTTTTGTTGTTCTGCCTTTCGTATGCACTGGCTGTTCCAGCATTATCACTCATGGCACTGGAGGCACCAGAAATAGCTCCATTACAAATTCCAGGAGTGCACTCATATTCACTCTGGCTCTTCTGATTTATCGTTGGATCTGAAAATAATCGCTATATTCCATGACAATCACATAAGCACAGTCTTCATAAAAACAACACAATATATGGGAAAACTAGTTCTCATTTACTGGCAAAACAAGCAATAAGAATCAAATTTTGGTTACAATTCCTAACCGTCTTTAAACCAACCACCATCTGCAAGTCGTCAAAGGATAGATGAATGAGCCTGTCAACAGTCAAGGTCTCTATAGCAATAAGTCAATAAATCTGTCAAAGATCATAACAGTTTTCCCAGCCAAGGTATTCACAACACATGGTATCTCCAATAACTACAGATACAGAAACAAAGAGCAGTTTTTGAGGCTAAACTGCTGCTGTCTTGGTGGAGCACATCACAACCAGGTTTCTTCTAAATTGTACAGCCATAATTACTGAGCAATTATAACACTCGAGCAGTACAAGCAAATGGCTTCTGTGTAAACAACAATCAAGAAAATCAACTCCAATGAACCTGTCAGCAATAAGCAACTACCAAGGATGGCAGACAACCCACAATACCAAATCTGAAACCAGATCAGTTTAGAAAAAAAAATAATATTAATAATAATAACAATGTACTTTTATAGCACCATTTCTAATACTCTAAAGGTGATATTCTTTGCATTGTTCTCAGGGAAAACATTTCAAAGGCATCTAGTCTGTGTCTTATTTTCTTGTTGTCGGTCCAGCTTTCACATCCATATGCTGCTACACTCCATGCCATACAGTCCATTAATCTTTGTCTTGAATATAATTCTCTGTTCAACGGGCAGCCAGTTCAACTTGCGAAGAACCGGTTTAAAGCGATCAAGCTTGGGAGTTTTAGTAATCGCCCAAGCAATAGAAATTTGAATCTTTTGCACATTAGATTTGGCCAAATCATTGTATAAGGTTATTGCAATAATCAAGTTACTGGAAATAAGAGCATTGACAAGAGGAATCAGGGCAGACTTGGGCACAAAATCACGAATTTGTCAAATGACTCTAATTTGCATATGAACAGTTTTGCATACTTTATTTATATGATCATTAAACGAGTTTGTAAAGTCAAATATTACACCAAGGTTGTGGACAGACTGACCTTTGCCCGGCCGACAAACCACCCTGCCTATAGCTATTTCAAGAAAGATTAAGCGCATGAGAATAAGCAGCTACTGCTGTGCTGCTTTCCGGGGCGCTGTAGAAGTTTACGAGATTTTACTTTACTTTACTTTACTTGGAGTGACTGAAATGTTGGAAGCACAAAAATGGTCACAATTACGCCAAATGACACTCAATTGTTGAACCAAACATGTCACTTTTTGTCTGAATGACTAGCTATCGACGACTACAGACCGGCTCGACGTTAAAAAAATAACACAAAGAACGTTCTCGACTGAGAAGAAGCCCTTACCAGCACTCATGGTGTTCACCGTCGTAAGCTTCAGGTGCTGAAAAACAAATCGCAATCACAAAATAAACAAATCGCAATCACAAAATTCTATCAAGTTGACAATTAATCAAAACTACGGAACATTTCAGGCGAAAGCCTACATGAAATAACGCCATCGAAGCCGTCTTTTGATGATCTAACCGAGGAGAAATAGCCGACCGTCTCCGAGCAGACAAAAGGGGTCGACAACTTAAGATAAAATAAACCGCTTAAATTGGGGGAAATTCGGTGAAAATTGACGATCGGTCCGAAAGAACGAGATCATCGGAGACTACCGTTGGCTTGCGGAGATCATCGTCGGTCCTTAGGTCGTCCATCTGGTTGAGCAAAGTCGGTCGAAAAATCTCCCGATTTGATCGCCTAGAACAATGACGCAGAAATGCCTAAGTCCACGATCGACGCCAGTTGACATGCGCCGAGAACCCGGATGATGACGACTGGAAGGAGCATAGGCAGGAGCTGGCTCAAGCCCCGGACTTCCGCCTCTCGTTCCGCAGCCCCTTCCGTGCCCTCCACTCGGTGGTCAATGATGGTCATCCAGACCCGCGTCCCCAGCTGCGACCCCGACCTCGTTCACCCGAAACGAATATAAAAAGTGCACAAAAATATTACAATATTGGAGACATCTGCACGAATCGGTGTGAATATGTCCATTTTGTTTCCATTTAATTAGCTATTGTGAATTTGGGAGAATAATTTTTTCTTTGCAGTCCCTTTTCTCTAAAAATTTTAGTAGTTGGGGGTTTTGGTTCTCCCAGCGACATTGTCTCGACCCGAATCTGCGAGGTTCTATTGTGACTATGTGGACATAACTCAATTGTAACCAGGATTGGATCAGAATTTTGACCCTGCTCTTCTCTTATTGATTGCTTATACCAAGTAACAACTCGACACTTTAGAAAAGACGATGCAAAGCTTTGAGATTGTCCATAAAGTTGACTTTTCTTGACTTAATTAATTTGTAATTAATATGGATGCTGATTGAGAACAGCCTGCTGATAAACTTAGTGTTTAGCACTGAAACGGCAAGTTATTCATTTATTCATCTAGGAGGAAGTTTTTATGATATAACAGTTTATATACATCAAGATATGATCCTTTACTTTGGGTGGAAACACATAAGAATAATTATTTAATGTTAGATATTTTAAAGCATACACAGTACAAGTTTCAAAATAGACCATTATAAAGCCACAAAGTCAAACACATGCTTAGTTCAGTTTCACTAAATAAGGACAACGTCAGGCAGTTCACTGAATTTCATGAATGGCATTATCAAAGAGTTTAGTCTTGTGATCAGCAGGGTTGGCTCTAGCTTCGTACGTGGCAACGGTGACCTCGTGACGCTTCATCTACAAACACAAAGAATTGCATCACGTTCATTCATATTGTATTCCAGTTTTGAACACATAATTAAATAAATATCAAGAAGAACAACAATGATAACAAATAAGCTTTCATCCCCCACATTCTAGCTAGTTGAATATATTTTCATTTGGTTGCAATAACACTAATAGCTTACCGTACTCCACTGCAATCAAGTAAAAAACAATCAACATAAATTCTTATCACTGCTGCTATTATTTAATTCAACAGAATGAATACTTAGCATTTATTCTTAAAGCTCACTCAGAACTGCTTCTACTATGATGATGATGATGGAAACAATAGAAATGGTAATCTTCAGATATTTTGAAAAGGAGCCATAAAGTCTGCGGTGGTGTGGTGGAAAGCCTATGCAAGCCCACAATCAAAAGCATTCCAAAGTTAAGGCTTGTTCGACACAAAGCCTAGTCTCTGGAAAAATATGGCGCCTCTTCTTAGGGGCACAGAATTGTGCCATAAAATGGCAGCAAGGTCAACTAGAAACTTAGGTGCTAACGCGAGAAAGCTCCAAGAGGCACATCATTGAGATTTGCAAATCAGACTGCGATTAATTGAAAAATCCAGAAATGGGAGCAGGTTAGGTTACAAAACAGTTCCTATAATCACATCAACTGATGCATATATATATATATATATATATATATATATATATATATATATATATATATATATATATGTATGTGTATCTTACTTGTAAAATCTCCTTTCAGTCCAATATAATAGATTCTCGTAGTCTCTGCGCCAAAATTTGTTGGGAAATGAATTGAAAGATATGTCACAGAGTTAAAACGAGCAATTCTACAAAACACAATTTCAGAAACAAGATGAAAAATCTAAATTTCGAGCCAACACATTTCCTGGGCTTACAAGTCATTCTTGAATATAAGATACAAGGGTGGAATTCTTTAAAACATTTTGAAAGATATACAAGTACATCACTCTGATCCACGTGGTTCAAACAAAGTACAGAAACGTTGAAATTACATAAAATTTCAAGTAAAGAACAATGACAATAAGACTTGAAAGAACTAAGCATATTCCTTTACACAGCTCCTCCTAGACACATGATAATGCAAGGCTGTTAAAAAATCCAAGCTTTAAAATGTAACAAGATATAGATCATGTCTAACAGAAGACCCTAATAGCAAATAACCAAAGTACATACTTTGTCGCATATTCCAGATCACCATTGTAATCATGAGACAACTCAAAAACCTGCTCAGCCTCGCTGTTTGCATCATCAAATGTCATTTGAGGCCTATTTTTATACCTATATGAAAAGGACAGAAAAATTGTGCATTATTATAATACCAAATAACAAAGTTCTCCAAGTTAATTTTAACCCTTAACCCTTGGAATCGGGTATACTCGGTTGCATTCCATATAGTTACAAAGTATGTGGCAGTTTAAGGGTTAAGAAATGTTCCAAATGCTGAAAAACACAATATATGGCTGCTGTAGTAAGCGCAATTAGCAAATATGAAACAGAAGCTCATATTTTAACTATGAAAAATAAAGAGCATCCAAAAAACTTTCTTACATTATCATAAATAAACTAATAATAATTGAAGACTTACAGTTTCATAACTGAAGGGTGCATCTCATCTTCACCCCCAATGACAATTATGCCTTTCAATTTCACACTACCAGTGAACCTTAACAGAAGAAGAAAATGAACAAACGCAACATTACAATTTATGCAACTTAGTTGTGACTGTCTCAAATTACAAGCATGGAAGAAAATACTACAGAGAGCTTCAACAAAAAGCTAATATAATAGCAAAAACTTCTCATTTAGATTTGAATATATATTAGCCTAGTAATGATGGGGGGGGACCAGGCCCCTATTCAGGCTGGGACCAATCGTGGGATTTGCACAAAACCCATAAGAAATTTGGGGTAAGAATCAATATAATTAGTTCACTCTACAGCAATTAAGTTAAATATCAATCTATAAATATGAGAACTCTTAGTTAGTTTAGTTAGTTAGTTAAGTTACAGAACCTAGGATGTGGATCACAGCCCTCCTCTATCGTGATTGATGGGGAGTGTGTTGAGTCAGTAGACAGTTTCACATACCTTGGTAGCATGCAGTCCTCCAATGGACATTGTCATCAAGATCTGACCAGACGCATCACCCTAGCCTCTACTGCCATGTTCTCCCTGCATAATATCTGGCAGGACAGACGTCTCTCTCTGGTCATCAAGCTTCGCCTGTACCAGACACTTGTTCTGTCTGTCCTACTCTATGCGGCCGAGACCTGGACCTTACTCGCCTCAGATCTAAGTAAGCTGGAAGCCTTCCATAAGAGGTGCCAACGTCAGATCCTTGGAGTACACTGGTATGACTTCATTACCAACGCGGAGATATCCTCACGGACTGGATTACCATCACTCAATGAACTGATAAGTAGGCGCCGCCTTGCAATTTTTGGACATGCAGCCCGCCTCGAAGAGACAGTTCCTGTTCATCAAGCCCTCCGCTGCCACGTTGACCTATCCATCGGTCGTCCACCTGACCGATCATGGAAGCGCTGTCCTGGTCGTCCCAGGAAAAGATGGATCGACCACATCCGTTCCCAGACCAACGAGATTCCATCTACTCTCTTGAGTCGTGCCATCCGGCGGGGTCATGGTCAAGGGGTGATGCAACGGCCCCCGCCGGCTACGCGCTTCTGATGATGATGATGAGTTAGTTTTGCCAGTCAAATACTGCATGGGTTGAGTGAAAAAAAAATCATAAATTGCTTGACTGACTGACTGACTGAATTAAAACACCCATATTAGTGCATGGGGATGACAGCACTATTGTCAAGTAAAGTCTTAAAATTTATAACTGAATAGTGAATACACACTCATACCCATGTACATACTTACGGAATATTGAATAGAAGCTCTTCATCTACATCACTTTGCACAAACTATAACAAAAACCACATGAAATTACTGGTAAAAGAAATTCCTGTAACAATCTTTGACAACAAATTTTTACATCGGTGTATGACTTACATAGTGCCTCTTCTATTTCTCATCAGAGGCGCTCCTGGTTATGAAATCAATTAATAAAAACGTGATTCATTTGCCTCTGTTTTGAGCTGAGTGAATGGTAAGAAGTGAGGCATAAAGCATGGAGTCAGCCCATTCCAGACTGAGGGTCCAGTCACACTGAATGCTTAACACTGGGGGTACAGTCAGTGATGCCTTGATACTTGACTGACTGACTGGATAGGGGTCATGATCAATATTTCCCATAAGACCGTCTTTTCGAGACTGACATAGTGCATGATCTAATAATAATAATAATAATAATAATAATAATAATAATAATAATAATAATAATAATAATAATAAACGGAGCATCAGAACATACCTTCGTCTTGTCGAGCTTTTGGTCCCACGGTTTGAAGACATGACGGCACGACCCGTCCGTAGCTTCGTTCAGACACTGAACCTTTTCGATATCGATCTTCTGATATAAACTGAAGAGATTGCCACGCTCAGAGTCCGGTACATCGGCGTCGTGTTCGCCGGAGCAGCAGCCGCCGTGCCCATGACCCCCATGTCCATGGCCCCCATGTCCATGGCCTCCATGCCCAGCCATCGTTCAACGAAAATACGAAATCCAAGCCAATGATCCAAGCCTCCGAGCCTCGACACTTTCATGATAACATTATTTAACCATTCGTAAATGTCGTGAAATAGGTCAAATCGTAGCGCCACCTAGGAACCGCAAATGGCGACATAAATATAAACTTTAGCGCCAGGGTTTCGTCCGACTCGCCCTAGCTTGGCCTACATGATTTGAAATTTGAATACACTATATATCATGTCTCTCCAATTCTGTTGCTTCTCTGAAGTCCGAATCATGATTTGAAGTGGGAATCCAGTCAATGCTGTTGCTAACGTAGTTGAGTTATCTCTGTTATCTCTGATTTATCATCATTTTTCATGGAAGACAGAATGTAAAAGCCTAAAGCAGGGATGGGCAAAGTGCGGCCCGCGGGCCACATGCGGCCCTCGAAGCCCTTTTATGCGGCCCATGACTTCGATATAAACTGAAGAGATTCCCACGCTCAGAGTCCGGTACATCGGCGTCGTGTTCGCCGGAGCAGCAGCCGCCGTACCCAGGGGCGTAAACCTGGCGTCAACATTGGGGGGGATAGAATAATTTTTAAAAAGTTGACCCCCCAGAAATATAAATATCCCCCCATTTGGGGGGGGATATTGCATATTATGGTGGGGACTTAAAATCGCCCATGAAATACGTCTTGACAAGCCAAAAAGAAGGTCATCCTGATATTTTTAGATTTTCCCTCTCCAAATATCCTGACAAGCAAAAAAAGGCCATCCGAAATGAGAGAATGTGGATTTGGCGTAATTCTGGCATCAACATCATGGGGTAGGATAAAAATTTTTTACCATATAGCCCAAACATTGGGGGGGATAATTGATACTCTGTCCCCCGCCAGCTAATTATTCGGGGGGACCGTCCCCCGCCGTCCCCCCGGGTTTTACGCCCATGGCCGTACCCATGACCCCCATGTCCATGGCCCCCATGTCCCCCATGTCCATGGCCTCCATGCCCAGCCATCGTTCAACGAAAATTAATTAATGTGCGGCCCTCTAAAGAATGTGAAACATTTGACAACACCTTACTGGAAAATTCAGCATTCAGGTTGGATTTACACTCTGGCACTTGATCGTTAGCTAGAAATTATGCTTTTAATATTTACTAACTTTTCTTCGACTTTACAGTCTTGGCTTATTTTGACAGTGTTGGCTTATTAATAATTACTTACACGACACAGTATAAAATACCCTATGTTAAAGTCGTTTAGGGAACAATTTAAAAATGTAATTCTAAATGCCGAAAAAATTTGTGCGGCAGTCGACTTTCATCGCCGACACTTTTGCGGCCCTCGGATTAAAATGTGTGCCCATCAATGGCCTAAAGGGACTCTCTTCCTATATTAGTCATCTACTGCGAAATAAGAGACACTGTTGTGGCCGTGTTCAGAATTGGTAAAAATGATTTCTCTCGGACAGCAGCAGTAGGCCTACCCCTACGCTAATAGAATAGCCAGGGTGGTCATTGATAAGGCCTTCTAAATGCAGAAGTTGATGGACTATGTTTGCAATAGCGACTAACGTCTAGGTAGTGAAGAATGCTAAAGAGAGTGGCTCAATACGGTGCATGAAATCGATCTTTAAGAGGACGAAATAACTTTCAAATGTGCGCCTGATTTTGCACAAATTCTTTGCATTGCTACATACATTATAAACAACAAATGGTTGGACCCCATGATTAGAAGTTGCCACCTCCAAGCCCCCCGCTCCCACTTACCAAATTCTAGAACCGCCACTGTCTCCAACAAGACGAAATAACTTTCAGATATGCGCTTGATTTTGCACAAATGCTTTGCATTACAGTATTAGCATGATAAAATAGCGAGGGTGGTCATGGAAGAGGCCTTCTAAATGCAGAAGTTGATGGCCTATGTTTGCAGTAGCGACTGACATCTCTGTAGTTAAGAATGCTAAAGATAGTGACTAAATATGGTGCATGAAATCGAACTCTAACATGACGAAATAACTTTCAAATATGCGCTTGATCTTGCACATATCCTATGCATTATTTAATAGCATTATGGAATAACGAGGGTGGTCATGGATGAGGTCTAAATGCAGAAGTTGATGGCCTGTGTTTGCAATGGCGACTGACATCTATGTAGCGAAGAATGCCAAAGATAATGGCTCAATATGGTGCATGAAATCGATCTTCAACCAGTGGCGGCGCAACCAAGAGGGACAGGGGGGCCCGTGCCCCCTATTGAGTGACTGGCCCCCCAGTAGTCCCCCATTTGGGACCGTATACTTAATGCTACATACATTAAACAACAAATGGTTGCACCCCATGATTAGAAGTTGCCACCTCAAAGGCCTCCCCACTTACCAAATCCTAGAGCAGCCACTGTGTCAAACAAGACAAATAACTTTCAAATATGCGTTTGATTTGGCACAAATACTTTGCATTACAGTATTAGCATGATAGAATAGCGAGGGTGGTCATGGATGAGGCCTTTTAAATGCAGAAGATGATGGCCTATGTTTGCAATAGTGACTGACATCTATGTAGTTAATAATGCTAAAGAGAGTGGCTCAATATGGTGCATGAAATCGAACTCTAACAAGACGAAATAACTTTCAAATATGCGCTTGATTTTGCACAAATCCTATGCATTTCACCATTGTGGAATAACGAGGGAGGTCATGGACGAGGCCTTCTAAATGCAGAAGTAGATGGCCTATGTTTGCAATAGCGACTGAAATCTATGTAGTGAAGAATGCTAAAGAGGGTGGCTCAATATGGTACTTGAAATCGATCTTTAACAGGACGAAATAACTTTAACATAAGCGCTTGATTTAACACAAATCCTATGCACTATTGGCATTATGGAATAAGGAGGGTGGTCATGGATGAGGCCTTCTAAATGCAGAAGTTGATGGCCTCTGTTTGCAATGGCGACTGACATCTATGTAGCGAAGAATGCTAAAGATAATATCTCAATATGGAGCATGTAATCGATCTTCAATTAGTGGCGGCTCCACCGGAGGGACAGGGGGCCCGTGCCTCCCTATTGAGTGCCTGACCACCAGTGGACCCCCAGGTGGGACCGTATTCTTAATGCTACATACATTAAACAACAGATGGTCGCCCTCCATGATTAGAAGTGGCCACCTCAAAGCCCCCCCCCTACTTACCAAATCCTAGAGCCGCCACTGTCTCAAACAAGACGAAATAACTTTCAAATATGCGCTTGATTTTGCACAAATACTTTGCATTACAGTATTAGCATGAAAGAATAGCGAGGGTGGTCATGGAAGAGGCCTTTTAAATGCAGAAGTTGATGGCATATGTTTGCAATAGCGACTGTCATCTATGTAGTTAATAATGCTAAAGAGGGTGGCTCAATATGGTACTTGAAATCGATCTTTAACAGGACGAAATAACTTTCAAATAAGCGCTTGATTTTGCACAAATCCTATGCATTTCACCATTGTGCAATAACGAGGGAGGTCATGGACGAGGCCTTCTAAATGCAGAAGTAGATGGCCTATGTTTGCAATAGCGACTGAAATCTATGTAGTGAAGAATGCTAAAGAGGGTGGTTCAATATGGTACTTGAAATCGATCTTTAACAGGACGAAATAACTTTAAAATAAGCACTTGATTTTAGACAAATCCTATGCACTATTGGCATTATGGAATAAAGAGGGTGGTCATGGATGAGGCCTTCTAAATGCAGAAGTTGATGGCCTATGTTTGCAATAGCGACTGACATCTATGTAGCTAAGAATGCTAAAGAGGGTGTCTGAATATGTTGCATGAAATCGAACTCTAACAAGACGAAATAACTTTCAAATATGCGCTTGATTTTGCACAAATCCTATGCATTTCACCATTGTGGAATAACGAGGGAGGTCATGGACGAGGCCTTCTAAATGCAGAAGTAGATGGCCTATGTTTGCAATAGCGACTGAAATCTATGTAGTGAAGAATGCTAAAGAGGGTGGTTCAATATGGTACTTGAAATCGATCTTTAACAGGACGAAATAACTTTAACATAAGCGCTTGATTTTACACAAATCCTATGCACTATTGGCATTATGGAATAAGGAGGGTGGTCATGGATGAGGCCTTCTAAGTGCAGAAGTTGATGGCCTGTGTTTGCAATGGCGACTGACATCTATGTAGCGAAGAATGCTAAAGATAATATCTCAATATGGAGCATGTAATCGATCTTCAACCAGTGGCGGCTCCACCGGAGGGACAGGGGGGCCCGTGCCCCCCTATTGAGTGCCTGGCCACCAGTGGACCCCCAGGTGGGACCGTATTCTTAATGCTACATACATTAAACAACAGATGGTCGCCCTCCATGATTAGAAGTGGCCACCTCAAAGCCCCCCCTACTTACCAAATCCTAGAGCCGCCACTGTCTCAAACAAGACGAAATAACTTTCAAATATGCGCTTGATTTTGCACAAATACTTTGCATTACAGTATTAGCATGAAAGAATAGCGAGGGTGGTCATGGAAGAGGCCTTTTAAATGCAGAAGTTGATGGCATATGTTTGCAATAGCGACTGTCATCTATGTAGTTAATAATGCTAAAGAGGGTGGCTCAATATGGTACTTGAAATCGATCTTTAACAGGACGAAATAACTTTCAAATAAGCGCTTGATTTTGCACAAATCCTATGCATTTCACCATTGTGCAATAACGAGGGAGGTCATGGACGAGGCCTTCTAAATGCAGAAGTAGATGGCCTATGTTTGCAATAGCGACTGAAATCTATGTAGTGAAGAATGCTAAAGAGGGTGGTTCAATATGGTACTTGAAATCGATCTTTAACAGGACGAAATAACTTTAACATAAGCGCTTGATTTTACAAAAATCCTATGCACTATTGGCATCATGGCATAAGAAGGGTGGTCATGGATGAGGCCTTCTAAATGCAGAAGTTGATGGCCTATGTTTGCATTAGCGACTGACATCTATGTAGTTAAGAATGCTAAAGAGGGTGTCTGAATATGGTGCATGAAATCGAACTCTAACAAGACGAAATAACTTTCAAATATGCGCATGATATTGCACAAATCCTATGCATTATTAGCAGTATGGAATAACGAGGGTGGTCATGGATGAGGCCTTCTAAATGCACAAATTGATGGCCTGTGTTTGCAATGGCGACTGACATCTATGTAGCGAAGAATGCTAAAGATAATATCTCAATATGGAGCATGTAATCGATCTTCAGCCAGTGGCGGCTCCACCGGAGGGACAGGGGGGCCCGTGCCTCCCTATTGAGTGCCTGGCCACCAGTGGACCCCCAGGTGGGACCGTATTCTTAATGCTACATACATTAAACAACAGATGGTCGCCCCCCATGATTAGAAGTTACCACCTCAAAGCCCCCACTTACCAAATGCTAGAGCCGCCACTGTCTCAAGCAAGACGAAATAACTTTCAAATATGCGCTTGATTTTGCACAAATACTTTGCATTACAGTATTAGAATGAAAGAATAGCGAGGGTGGTCATGGAAGAGGCCTTTTAAATGCAGAAGTTGATGGCCTATGTTTGCAATAGCGACTGACATCTATGTAGTTAATAATGCTAAAGAGAGTGGCTCAATATGATACTTGAAATTGATCTTTAACAGGACGAAATAACTTTCAAATAAGCGCTTGATTTTGCACAAATCCTATGCATTTCACCATTGTGGAATAACGAGGGAGGTCAAGTACGAGGCCTTCTAAATGCAGAAGTAGATGGCCTATGTTTGCAATAGCGACTGAAATCTATGTAGTGAAGAATGCTAAAGAGGGTGGTTCAATATGGTACTTGAAATCGATCTTTAACAGGACGAAATAACTTTAACATAAGCGCTTGATTTTACAAAAATCCTATGCACTATTGGCATCATGGCATAAGAAGGGTGGTCATGGATGAGGCCTTCTAAATGCAGAAGTTGATGGCCTATGTTTGCATTAGCGACTGACATCTATGTAGTTAAGAATGCTAAAGAGGGTGTCTGAATATGGTGCATGAAATCGAACTCTAACAAGACGAAATAACTTTCAAATATGCGCTTGATTTTGCACAAATCCTATGCATTTCACCATTGTGGAATAACGAGGGAGGTCATGGACGAGGCCTTCTAAATGCAGAAGTAGATGGCCTATGTTTGCAATAGCGACTGAAATCTATGTAGTGAAGAATGCTAAAGAGGGTGGTTCAATATGGTACTTGAAATCGATCTTTAACAGGACGAAATAACTTTAAAATAAGCGCTTCATTTTAGACAAATCCTATGCATTATTGGCATTATGGAATAAAGAAGGTGGTCATGGATGAGGCCTTCTAAATGCAGAAGTTGATGGCCTATGTTTGCAATAGCGACTGAAATCTATGTCTTGAAGAATGCTAAAGAGGGTGCTTCAATATGGTACTTGAAATCGATCTTTAACAGGACGAAATAACTTTAAAATAAGCGCTTCATTTTACACAAATCCTATGCACTATTGGCATTACGGAATAAGAAGGGTGGTCATGGGTGAGGCCTTCTAAATGCACAAATTGATGGCCTGTGTTTGCAATGGCGACTGACATCTATGTAGCGAAGAATGCTAAAGATAATATCTCAATATGGAGCATGTAATCGATCTTCAACCAGTGGCGGCGCAACCAAGAGGGACAGGGGGGCCCGTGCCCCCTATTGAGTGACTGGCCCCCCAGTAGTCCCCCATTTGGGACCGTATACTTAATGCTACATACATTAAACAACAAATGGTTGCACCCCATGATTAGAAGTTGCCACCTCAAAGGCCTCCCCACTTACCAAATCCTAGAGCCGCCACTGTGTCAAACAAGACAAATAACTTTCAAATATGCGTTTGATTTGGCACAAATACTTTGCATTACAGTATTAGCATGATAGAATAGCGAGGGTGGTCATGGATGAGGCCTTTTAAATGCAGAAGATGATGGCCTATGTTTGCAATAGCGACTGTCATCTATGTAGTTAAAAATGCTAAAGAGGGTGGCTCAATATGATACTTGAAATCGAACTCTAACAAGACGAAATAACTTTCAAATATGCGCTTGATTTTGCACAAATCCTATGCATTTCACCATTGTGGAATAACGAGGGAGGTCATGGACGAGGCCTTCTAAATGCAGAAGTAGATGACCTGTGTTTGCAATGGCGACTGACATCTATGTAGTGAAGAATGCTAAAGAGGGTGGCTCAATATGGTACTTGAAATCGATCTTTAACAGGACGAAATAACTTTAACATAAGCGCTTGATTTTACACAAATCCTATGCATTATTAGCAGTATGGAATAACGAGGGTGGTCATGGATGAGGCCTTCTAAATGCACAAATTGATGGCCTGTGTTTGCAATGGCGACTGACATCTATGTAGCGAAGAATGCTAAAGATAATATCTCAATATGGAGCATGTAATCGATCTTCAGCCAGTGGCGGCTCCACCGGAGGGACAGGGGGGCCCGTGCCTCCCTATTGAGTGCCTGGCCACCAGTGGACCCCCAGGTGGGACCGTATTCTTAATGCTACATACATTAAACAACAGATGGTCGCCCCCCATGATTAGAAGTTACCACCTCAAAGCCCCCCCCACTTACCAAATGCTAGAGCCGCCACTGTCTCAAGCAAGACGAAATAACTTTCAAATATGCGCTTGATTTTGCACAAATACTTTGCATTACAGTATTAGCATGAAAGAATAGCGAGGGTGGTCATGGAAGAGGCCTTTTAAATGCAGAAGTTGATGGCCTATGTTTGCAATAGCGACTGACATCTATGTAGTTAATAATGCTAAAGAGAGTGGCTCAATATGATACTTGAAATTGATCTTTAACAGGACGAAATAACTTTCAAATAAGCGCTTGATTTTGCACAAATCCTATGCATTTCACCATTGTGGAATAACGAGGGAGGTCATGGACGAGGCCTTCTAAATGCAGAAGTAGATGGCCTATGTTTGCAATAGCGACTGAAATCTATGTAGTGAAGAATGCTAAAGAGGGTGGTTCAATATGGTACTTGAAATTGATCTTTACCAGGACGAAATAACTTTCAAATAAGCGCTTGATTTTGCACAAATCCTATGCATTTCACCATTGTTGAATAACGAGGGAGGTCATGGACGAGGCCTTCTAAATGCAGACGTTGATGGCCTATGTTTGCAATAGCGACTGACATCTATGTAGCTAAGAATGCTAAAGAGGGTGTCTGAATATGTTGCATGAAATCGAACTCTAACAAGACGAAATAACTTTCAAATATGCGCTTGATATTGCACAAATCCTATGCATTATTAGGAGTATGGAATAACGAGGGTGGTCATGGATGAGGCCTTCTAAATGCACAAATTGATGGCCTGTGTTTGCAATGGCGACTGACATCTATGTAGCGAAGAATGCTAAAGATAATATCTCAATATGGAGCATGTAATCGATCTTCAACCAGTGGCGGCTCCACCGGAGGGACAGGGGGGCCCGTGCCTCCCTATTGAGTGCCTGGCCACCAGTGGACCCCCAGGTGGGACCGTATTCTTAATGCTACATACATTAAACAACAGATGGTCGCCCCCATGATTAGAAGTTGCCACCTCAAAGCCCCCCCCACTTACCAAATCCTAGAGCCGCCACTGTCTCAAACAAGACGAAATAACTTTCAAATATGCGCTTGATTTTGCACAAATACTTTGCATTACAGTATTAGCATGAAAGAATAGCGAGGGTGGTCATGGAAGAGGCCTTTTAAATGCAGAAGTTGATGGCCTATGTTTGCAATAGCGACTGACATCTATGTAGTTAATAATGCTAAAGAGAGTGGCTCAATATGGTGAATGAAACCGATCTTCAACAGGACCAAATAACTTTCAAATAAGCGCTTGATTTTGCACAAATGCTTTGCATTACAGTATTAGCATGAAAGAATAGCGAGGGTGGTCATGGATGAGGCCTTCTAAATGTAGAAGTTGATGGCCTATGTTTGAAATAGTGACTGACATCTATGTAGTTAATAATGCTAAAGAGGGTGGCTCAATATGATACTTGAAATTGATCTTTAACAGGACGAAATAACTTTCAAATAAGCGCTTGATTTTGCACAAATCCTATGCATTTCACCATTGTGGAATAACGAGGGAGGTCATGGACGAGGCCTTCTAAATGCAGAAGTAGATGGCCTATGTTTGCAATAGCGACTGAAATCTATGTAGTGAAGAATGCTAAAGAGGGTGGTTCAATATGGTACTTGAAATCGATCTTTAACAGGACGAAATAACTTTAACATAAGCGCTTGATTTAACACAAATCCTATGCACTATTGGCATTATGGAATAAGAAGGGTGGTCATGGATGAGGCCTTCTAAATGCAGAAGTTGATGGCCTGTGTTTGCAATGGCGACTGACATCTATGTAGCGAAGAATGCTAAAGATAATATCTCAATATGGAGCATGTAATCGATCTTTAACCAGTGGCGGCTCCACCGGATTGACAGGGGGGCCCGTGCCTCCCTATTGAGTGCCTGGCCACCAGTGGACCCCCAGGTGGGACCGTATTCTTAATGCTACATACATTAAACAACAGATGGTCGCCCCCCATGATTAGAAGTTGCCACCTCAACGCCCCCTCACTTACCAAATCCTAGAGCCGCCACTGTCTCAAGCAAGACGAAATAACTTTCAAATATGCGCTTGATTTTGCACAAATACTTTGCATTACAGTATTAGCATGAAAGAATAGCGAGGGTGGTCATGGAAGAGGCCTTTTAAATGCAGAATTTGATGGCCTATGTTTGCAATAGTGACTGACATCTATGTAGTTAATAATGCTAAAGAGGGTGGCTCAATATGATACTTGAAATTGATCTTTAACAGGACGAAATAACTTTCAAATATGCGCTTGATATTGCACAAATCCTATGCATTTCACCATTGTGGAATAACGAGGGAGGTCATGGACGAGGCCTTCTAAATGCAGAAGTAGATGGCCTATGTTTGCAATAGCGACTGAAATCTATGTAGTGAAGAATGCTAAAGAGGGTGGTTCAATATGGTACTTGAAATCGATCTTTAACAGGACGAAATAACTTTAAAATAAGCGCTTGATTTTACACAAATCCTATGCACTATGGGCATTATGGAATAAGAAGGGTGGTCATGGATGAGGCCTTCTAAATGCAGAAGTTGATGGCCTATGTTTGCAATAGTGACTGACATCTATGTAGTTAATAATGCTAAAGAGGGTGGCTCAATATGATACTTGAAATTGATCTTTAACAGGACGAAATAACTTTCAAATAAGCGCTTGATTTTGCACAAATCCTATGCATTTCACCATTGTTGAATAACGAGGGAGGTCATGGACGAGGCCTTCTAAATGCAGAAGTTGATGGCCTATGTTTGCAATAGCGACTGACATCTATGTAGTTAAGAATGCTAAAGAGGGTGTCTGAATATGGTGCATGAAATCGAACTCTAACAAGACGAAATAACTTTCAAATATGCGCTTGATATTGCACAAATGCTATGCATTATTAGCAGTATGGAATAACGAGGGTGGTCATGGATGAGGCCTTCTAAATGCACAAATTGATGGCCTGTGTTTGCAATGGCGACTGACATCTATGTAGCGAAGAATGCTAAAGATAATATCTCAATATGGAGCATGTAATCGATCTTCAACCAGTATCGGCTCCACCGGAGGGACAGGGGGGCCCGTGCCTCCCTATTGAGTGCCTGGCCACCAGTGGACCCCCAGGTGGGACCGTATTCTTAATGCTACATACATTAAACAACAGATGGTCGCCCCCCATGATTAGAAGTTGCCACCTCAAAGCCGCCCCCCCCACTTACCAAATACTAGAGCCGCCACTGTCTCAAACAAGACGAAATAACTTTCAAATATGCGCTTGATTTTGCACAAATCCTATGCATTTCACCATTGTGGAATAACGAGGGAGGTCATGGACGAGGCCTTCTAAATGCAGAAGTAGATGGCCTATGTTTGCAATAGCGACTGAAATCTATGTAGTGAAGAATGCTAAAAGAGGGTGGTTCAATATGGTACTTGAAATCGATCTTTAACAGGACGAAATAACTTTAAAATAAGCGCTTGATTTTAGACAAATCCTATGCACTATTGGCATTATGGAATAAAGAGGGTGGTCATGGATGAGGCCTTCTAAATGCAGACGTTGATGGCCTATGTTTGCAATAGCGACTGACATCTATGTAGCTAAGAATGCTAAAGAGGGTGTCTGAATATGGTGCATGAAATCGAACTCTAACAAGACGAAATAACTTTAACATAAGCGCTTGATTTTACACAAATCCTATGCACTATTGGCATTATGGAATAAGTAGGGTGGTCATGGATGAGGCCTTCTAAATGCACAAATTGATGGCCTGTGTTTGCAATGGCGACTGACATCTATGTAGCGAAGAATGCTAAAGATAATATCTCAATATGGAGCATGTAATCGATCTTCAACCAGTGGCGGCTCCACCGGAGGGACAGGGGGGCCCGTGCCTCCCTATTGAGTGCCTGGCCACCAGTGGACCCCCAGGTGGGACCGTATTCTTAATGCTACATACATTAAACAACAGATGGTCGCCCCCATGATTAGAAGTTGCCACCTCAAAGCCCCCCCCCACTTACCAAATGCTAGAGCCGCCACTGTCTCAAACAAGACGAAATAACTTTCAAATATGCGCTTGATTTTGCACAAATACTTTGCATTACAGTATTAGCATGAAAGAATAGAGAGGGTGGTCATGGAAGAGGCCTTTTAAATGCAGAAGTTGATGGCCTATGTTTGCAATACCGACTGTCATCTATGTAGTTAATAATGCTAAAGAGGGTGGCTCAATATGGTACTTGAAATCGATCTTTAACAGGACGAAATAACTTTCAAATATGCGCTTGATTTTGCACAAATACTTTGCATTACAGTATTAGCATGAAAGAATAGCGAGGGTGGTCATGGAAGAGGCCTTTTAAATGCAGACGTTGATGGCCTATGTTTGCAATAGCGACTGTCATCTATGTAGTTAATAATGCTAAAGAGGGTGGCTCAATATGGTGCTTGAAATCGATTTTTAACAGGACGAAATAACTTTCAAATATGCGCTTGATTTTGCACAAATCCTATGCATTTCACCATTGTGGAATAACGAGGGAGGTCATGGACGAGGCCTTCTAAATGCAGAAGTAGATGGCCTATGTTTGCAATAGCGACTGAAATCTATGTAGTGAAGAATGCTAAAGAGGGTGGTTCAATATGGTACTTGAAATCGATCTTTAACAGGACGAAATAACTTTCAAATAAGCGCTTGATTTAACACAAATCCTATGCACTATTGGCATTATGGAATAAAGAGGGTGGTCATGGATGAGGCCTTCTAAATGCAGACGTTGATGGCCTATGTTTGCAATAGCGACTGACATCTATGTAGCGAAAAATGCTAAAGATAATATCTCATTATGGAGCATGTAATCGATCTTCAACCAGTGGCGGCTCCACCGGAGGGACAGGGGGGCCCGTGCCTCCCTATTGAGTGCCTGACCACCAGTGGACCCCCAGGTGGGACCGTATTCTTAATCCTACATACATTAAACAACAGATGGTCGCCCCCATGATTAGAAGTTGCCACCTCAAAGCCCCACTTACCAAATCCTAGAGCCGCCACTGTCTCAAACAAGACGAAATAACTTTCAAATATGCGCTTGATTTTGCACAAATACTTTGCATTACAGTATTAGCATGAAAGAATAGCGAGGGTGGTCATGGAAGAGGCCTTTTAAATGCAGAAGTTGATGGCCTATGTTTGCAATAGTGACTGACATCTATGTAGTTAATAATGCTAAAGAGGGTGGCTCAATATGATACTTGAAATTGATCTTTAACAGGACGAAATAACTTTCA
Organism: Metaphire vulgaris; assembly: GCA_018105865.1. Lineage (NCBI taxonomy): Eukaryota > Metazoa > Annelida > Clitellata > Crassiclitellata > Megascolecidae > Metaphire > Metaphire vulgaris. Next base: position 787,448 of record CM030844.1, read on the forward strand.
AATAAGCGCTTGATTTTGCACAAATGCTTTGCATTTCACCATTGATGGAATAACGAGGAGGTCATGGACGAGGCCTTCTAAATGCAGAAGTTGATGGCCTATGTTTGCAATAGCGACTGACATCTATGTAGCTAAGAATGCTAAAGAGGGTGTCTGAATATGGTGCATGAAATCGAACTCTAACAAGACGAAATAACTTTCAAATATGCGCTTGATATTGCACAAATCCTATGCATTATTAGCAGTATGGAATAACGAGGGTGGTCATGGATGAGGCCTTCTAAATGCACAAATTGATGGCCTGTGTTTGCAATGGCGACTGACATCTATGTAGCGAAGAATGCTAAAGATAATATCTCAATATGGAGCATGTAATCGATCTTCAACCAGTGGCGGCTCCACCGGAGGGACAGGGGGGCCCGTGCCTCCCTATTGAGTGCCTGGCCACCAGTGGACCCCCAGGTGGGACCGTATTCTTAATGCTACATACATTAAACAACAGATGGTCGCCCCCCATGATTAGAAGTTGCCACCTCAAAGCCCCCCCCCCACTTACCAAATGCTAGAGCCGCGACTGTCTCAAGCAAGACGAAATAACTTTAAAATATGCGCTTGATTTTGCACAAATACTTTGCATTACAGTATTAGCATGAAAGAATAGCGAGGGTGGTCATGGAAGAGGCCTTTTAAATGCAGAAGTTGATGGCCTATGTTTGCAAGAGCGACTGACATCTATGTAGTTAATAATGCTAAAAGAGGGTGGCTCAATATGGTGCATGAAATCGATCTTTAACAGGACCAAATAACTTTCAAATAAGCGCTTGATTTTGCACAAATGCTTTGCATTACAGTATTAGCATGAAATAACGAGGGTGGTCATGGATGAGGCCTTCTAAATGCAGAAGTTGATGGCCTATGTTTGCAATAGTGACTGACATCTATGTAGTTAATAATGCTAAAGAGGGTGGCTCAATATGATACTTGAAATTGATCTTTAACAGGACGAAATAACTTTAAAATAAGCGCTTGATTTTACACAAATCCTATGCATTTTGGCATTATGGAATAAGGAGGGAGGTCATGGATGAGGCCTTCTAAATGCAGAAGTTGATGGCCTGTGTTTGCAATAGCGACTGACATCTATGTAGTGAAGAATGCTAAAGATAATATCTCAATATGGAGCATGAAATCGATCTTTAACAGGACGGCTCCTTTAAAATAAGGGGCACTTGATTTTAGTGCCTGACCACAGTGGCATTATGGAATAAAGAGGGTGGTCATTAATGAGGCCTTCTAAATGCACAACAGTTGATGCCCCTATGTTTGCAATAGTTGCCTGACATCTACGTAGCTAAGAATGCTAAAAGGGTGTCTGAATATGTTGCATGAAATCGAACTCAAACAAGACGAAATAACTTTCAAATATGCGCATGATTTTGCACAAAACTTTTGCATTACATTATTAGCATGAAAGAATAACGAGGGTGGTCATGGATGAGGCCTTTTAAATGCAGAAATTGATGGCCTGTGTTTGCAATAGTGACTGACATCTATGTAGTTAAGAATGCTAAAGATAATATCTCAATATGCATGTAATCGATCTTGATCCACCGGAGGGACAGGGGGCCCGTGCCTCCCTGGCCACCAGTAACAGGACCGAAATAACATTAAACAACAGATGGTCACCCCCATGATTGATTTTGCCACCTCAAAGCCCCCTCCCCCCACTTACCAAATCCTAGAGCCGCCACTGTCTCAAACAAGACGAAATAATCAAATATGCGCTTGATTTTGCACAAATACTTTGCATTACAGTATTAGGTGAAAGTGAGGGTGGTCATGGAAGAGGCCTTTTAAATGCAGAAGTTGATGGCCTATGTTTGCAATAGCGACTGACATCTATGTAGTTAAGAATGCTAAAAAGGGTGTCTCAATATGATACATGAAATTGAACTTTAACAAGACGAAATAACTTTCAAATATGCGCTTGATTTTGCACAAATCCTATGCATTTCAGCAGTATGGAATAACGAGGGTGGTCATGGATGAGGCCTTCTAAATGCACAAATTGATGGCCTGTGTTTGCAATGGCGACTGACATCTATGTAGCGAAGAATGCTAAAGAGGGTGGTCTCAATATGGAGCATGAAATCGATCTTTCAGGACCAGTGGCGGCTCCAACATAAGCGCTTGATTTTGCCTCCCTATGCAGTATTGGCATCATGGCATAAGAAGGTGGTCATGGATTCTTCTAAATGCATACATTGATGGCAGATGGTGCCCCCATGATTGACATCTATGTAGTTAAGCCCCCTAAAGAGGGTGTCTGAATATGGAGCATGAAATCTGTCTCAAACAAGACGAAATAACTTTCAAATATGCGCATGATTTTGCACAAATACTTTGCATTATTATTAGCATGATGGAATAACGAGGGTGGTCATGGATGAGGCCTTTAAATGCACAAATTGATGGCCTGTGTTTGCAAAGCGACTGACATCTATGTAGTTAAAAATGCTAAAGATAATATCTCAATATGGAGCATGAAATCGATCTTCAGCCAGTGGAAATAACTTTCAAATAGGCGCTTGATTTTGCACAAATCCTATGAGTTTCACCATTGTGAAATAACGTGGGAGGTCATTGGACTTAAGGCTTTCATAAAACAACAGATGATGGCCCTATGATTAGAAGTTACTGAAATCAAAGAAGAATGCTAACCAAATGCTAGAGCCGCTTGAAATCGATGTTTAACAAGACGAAATAACTTTCAAATATGCGCTTGATTTTGCACAAATACTTTGCACTATTGGCATTATGATAGAATAGCGAGGGTGGTCATGGATGAGGCCTTTTAAATGCAGAAGATGATGGCCTATGTTTGCAATAGCGACTGTCATCTATGTAGTTAAAAATGCTAAAGAGGGTGGCTCAATATGATACTTGAAATCGAACTCTAACAAGACGAAATAACTTTCAAATATGCGCTTCATTTTGCACAAATCCTAGTGCATTTCACCATTGTGGAATAACGAGGAGGTCATGGACGAGGTATTCTAAATGCAGAAGTAGATGGCCTATGTTTGCAACAGATGAAATCTATGTAGTGAAGAATGCACCTCAAAGAGGGTGGCTCAATATGGTACTTGAAATCGATCTTTAACAGGACGAAAAAACTTTCAAATAAGCGCTTCATTTTGCACAAATACTTTGCATTATTAGCATGATAGAATAGCGAGGGTGGTCATGGATAAGGCCTTTTAAATGCAGAAGTTCATGGCCTATGTTTGCAATAGCGACTGACATCTATGTAGTGAAGAATGCTAAAGACAGTGGCTCAATATGGTGCATGAAATCGAACTCTAACAAGACGAAATAACTTTCAAATATGCGCTTGATTTTGCACAAATCCTATGCATTTCACCATTGTGGAATAACGAGGGAGGTCATGGACGAGGCCTTCTAAATGCAGAAGTAGATGACCTATGTTTGCAATAGCGACTGAAATCTATGTAGTGAAGAATGCTAAAGAGGGTGGCTCAATATGGTACTTGAAATCGATCTTTAACAGGACGAAATAACTTTAACATAAGCGCTTGATTTTACACAAATCCTATGCATTATTAGCAGTATGGAATAACGAGGGTGGTCATGGATGAGGCCTTCTAAATGCACAAATTGATGGCCTGTGTTTGCAATGGCGACTGACATCTATGTAGCGAAGAATGCTAAAGATAATATCTCAATATGGAGCATGTAATCGATCTTCAGCCAGTGGCGGCTCCACCGGAGGGACAGGGGCCCGTGCCTCCCTATTGAGTGCCTGGCCACCAGTGGACCCCAGGTGGGACCGTATTCTTAATGCTACATACATTAAACAACAGATGGTCGCCCCCATGATTAGAAGTTACCACCTCAAAGCCCCCACTTACCAAATGCTAGAGCCGCCACTGTCTCAAACAAGACGAAATAACTTTCAAATATGCGCTTGATTTTGCACAAATACTTTGCATTACAGTATTAGCATGAAAGAATAGCGAGGGTGGTCATGGAAGAGGCCTTTTAAATGCAGAAGTTGATGGCCTATGTTTGCAATAGCGACTGACATCTATGTAGTTAATAATGCTAAAGAGGGTGGCTCAATATGATACTTGAAATTGATCTTTAACAGGACGAAATAACTTTCAAATAAGCGCTTGATTTTGCACAAATTCTTTGCATGTCACCATTGTGGAATAACGAGGGAGGTCATGGATTAGGCCTTCTAAATGGAGAAGTAGATGGCCTATGCTTGCAATAGCGACTGACGTCTATGTAGTGAAGAATGCTAAAGAGGGTGGTTCAATATGGTACTTGAAATTGATCTTTACCAGGACGAAATAACTTTCAAATAAGCGCTTGATTTTGCACAAATCCTTTGCATTTCACCATTGTTGAATAACGAGGGTGGTCATGGACGAGGCCTTCTAAATGCAGAAGTTGATGGCCTATGTTTGCAATAGCGACTGACATCTATGTAGCTAAGAATGCTAAAGAGGGTGTCTGAATATGGTGCATGAAATCGAACTCTAACAAGACGAAATAACTTTCAAATATGCGCTTGATATTGCACAAATCCTATGCATTATTAGCAGTATGGAATAACGAGGGTGGTCATGGATGAGGCCTTCTAAATGCACAAATTGATGGCCTGTGTTTGCAATGGCGACTGACATCTATGTAGCGAAGAATGCTAAAGATAATATCTCAATATGGAGCATGTAATCGATCTTCAACCAGTGGCGGCTCCACCGGAGGGACAGGGGGGCCCGTGCCTCCCTATTGAGTGCCTGGCCACCAGTGGACCCCCAGGTGGGACCGTATTCTTAATGCTACATACATTAAACAACAGATGGTCGCCCCCCATGATTAGAAGTTGCCACCTCAAAGCCCCCTCCCCACTTACCAAATCCTAGAGCCGCCACTGTCTCAAACAAGACGAAATAACTTTCAAATATGCGCTTGATTTTTGACAAATTTTGCATTACAGTATAGGCATGAAAGAATAGCGAGGGTGGTCATTAGAGATGTGCGGGTACAGCAAAATGCTTACCCTACCCGTACCCGTGGAAAAACTTTTTAACCCTACCCGTACCCGTAGGCTGGTCGTAAGCTGTGTACCCGTACCCGTTTTACCCGTAACCGACTTTGGTTGGAATTTGGAGTTTTTGATTTGGAATTTTGATGGCCTACAAGTACTACAAGGTTACATGGACCCGTGAACCCGTATCCGTTCCTAGAGACTATAGAGACAACAGTGAAATCGGGGCTACGAAATTGGGATAACTATTCATTGTAAATAGCACGCATGTTTAGATTAGGACAGATCTAGTACTTAGGAATCAGGATAATCAGAGCCTAAGCCGACACGAATGGGCTTGTTTAAAAATTTAGTAGATATCATTTATTATGAGCAGGCATTAGAGTTCAAGTTAAACCACAAAACTTTACCAGAAGAACTTACTCGGTCAAAGAGTCCTTGGAGGAGTCAGAGGACGCCATTATAGATTTATTACTGAAGATGTCAGATTACGTCATCTGTATTTCCTTTGTGTTTTTAAAATGCATGCTGTCTGACAAACTGAACGCGATGTACAAGTTATACTAATACACTTTACTCAATATTATTTTTCTATTATTGCATTGCTAATTTGCTATAGTAGTGAGAAATGAAAATATAACTTTTCGGGTAAAACGGGGTACCCATAGCCGCTATACCCGTACCCGTAGCGCTGTACCCGTACCCGACCCGTACCCGTAAAATGTGTGCCCTGCCCTACCCGTTGCGGGTACGGGTATGTAGGGTATACCCGCGGGTACGGGTATACCCGCACATCCCTAGTGGTCATGGAAGAGGCCTTTTAAATGCAGAAGTTGATGGCTATGTTTGCAATAGACTGACATCTATGTAGTTAATAATGCAAAAAGAGGGCGGCTCAATATGATATGAAATTGATCTTTAACAGGACGAAATAACTTTCAAATAAGCGCTTGATTTTGCACAAATCCTATGCATTTCACCATTGTGGAATAACGAGGGAGGTCAAGTACGAGGCCTTCTAAATGCAGAAGTAGATGGCCTAGGTTTGCAATAGCGACTGAAATCTATGTAGTGAAGAATGCTAAAGAGGGTGGTTCAATATGGTACTTGAAATCGATCTTCAACAGGACGAAATAACTTTAACATAAGCGCTTGATTTTACACAAATCCTATGCACTATTGGCATTATGGAATAAGGAGGGTGGTCATGGATGAGGCCTTCTAAATGCAGAAGTTGATGGCCTGTGTTTGCAATGGCGACTGACATCTATGTAGCGAAGAATGCTAAAGATAATATCTCAATATGGAGCATGTAATCGATCTTCAATTAGTGGCGGCTCCACCGGAGGGACAGAGGGGCCCGTGCCTCCCTGTTGAGTGCCTGACCACAAGTGGACCCCCAGGTGGGACCGTATTCTTAATGCTACATACATTAAACAACAGATGGTCGCCCCCCATGATTAGAAGTTGCCACCTCAAAGCCCCCCCCACTTACCAAATCCTAGAGCCGCCACTGTCTCAAACAAGACGAAATAACTTTCAAATATGCGCTTGATTTTGCACAAATTTTGCATTACAGTATTTGAAAATTATAGCGAGGGTGGTCATGGATGAGGCCTTCTAAAATAGTTGATGGCCTATGTTTGCAATAGCGACTGAAATCTATGTAGTGAAGAATGCTAAAGAGAGTGGCTCAATATGGTGCATGAAATCGATCTTTAACAGGACGAAATAACTTTAAAATAAGCGCCTGATTTTAGACAAATCCTATGCACTATTGGCATTATGGAATAAAGAGGGTTGTCATGGATGAGGCCTTCTAAATGCAGAACTTGATGGCCTATGTTTGCAATAGCGACTGACATCTATGTAGCTAAGAATGCTAAAGAGGGTGTCTGAATATGATACTTGAAATTGATCTTTAACAGGACGAAATAACTTTCAAATAAGCGCTTGATTTTGCACAAATGCTTTGCATTATTAGCATGATAGAATAGCGAGGGTGGTCATGGATAAGGCCTTCTAAATGCAGAAGTTGATGGCCTATGTTTGCAATAGCGACTGACATCTATGTAGTGAAGAATGCTAAAGAGAGTGTCTCAATATGGTGCATGAAATCGATCTTCAACAGGACGAAATAACTTTCAAATATGCGCTTGATTTTGCGAAAAGTCTTTGCATTATTAGCATTATGGAATAGCGATGGTGATCATGGATGAGGCCTTCTAAATGCAGAAGTTGATGGCCTATGTTTGCAATGGCGACTGACATCTATGTACTGAAGAATGCTAAAGATAGTGGCTCAACATATTACAACGATTGTCCTTGAGAGATTTAGCGCTGTTGCCTTCCTTGGAACTTTCACATAATAATAATAATAATAATAATAATAATAATAATAATAATAATAATAATAATAATAATAAATAACAACAATAAAAAACAACAATGATAATAATTCTGCACGTCTATGGCACCATTTCAAATACCCAAGCGTATCAATCGGTGGCACGGTCTACTTTAAATTCATGCGCAGAAGACCAGTTTGAACAGAGACTTTAATGTCTTTCTAGTGCTTGATCTTAACAGCCTTGATCGTGGCGCGTGCAGGCGCATACACACCACAGGCTAATTAGTCTAAGGCTACAATTTCAAAAATTAATATCAAGTATCGCAATCGAGGGAGTACGCGCTGTTCAGTTAATTAACGACTGTCTAGGCCGAGTACAATAATATAAGCCTATATACATGCACACTGAGTGCAATAACGAATGTGTCGCTATAGGGTCAGATGGGAAATGACGGCAGAGTAATTGAGAAACGCCTGTAATTATTGCTGCCCGTTGGAGTTTTTCAAATTCATTATCGGATCACACGAACAGGATCTGAACGCTGGTAAAGGCGGCCACGCACCACTATATACGCACCATCCACATCATAATGACTGTTTCCAAGCATAAGCAAATACACAGACTCCACGTGTTTGGATCCCCTCACACTAAATTATCAGTCCTCGGTCGAGGTTTTCTCTCTCTCTCTCTATCTCTCTCTCTCTTCCTCTTCCTTTCCGTCTCTATCCCTCCCTCTCCCTCTCTGCCTCTCGGCAACCGAAGACCACCCAGAAGACTTGCACCAGAGGGTGAGTGGGAGGGTGTGCATCTGAACAGGCGAACAGCAGAGGCACAGGATGCAGAGGCAGAGGAGGGTGGACTAACAGATACGGTTTATGTTGAGGGACATCGGTACGAGCCGGTAACTGGTTCGAAAGGCATCAAAACCATATGCGAACGGCACTTTCTCGTCTACGCTGGATCTCCGATCTGGCCTGCGATACCCTCGATCACCATCGGGTGTCTATTTTCCTATCCCTTTCGGCGGACGTGTTATAAAGCCGGGTGATTTGTAGTCACTGATGAGTGCATGCATGACGCCTCCGTCACTTCTGCGTTCGAGAGCGGTTACGTTATTCTGTTAAGATCTGTAATGGAGAGGTCACGTGATTGCATGGTTATTTTTTTCGTGCGCCCACTAGAGTAGAGCCTAGAGTACTCGAGAGTCTAGAGTGCTCTACAGTCTACAGTCTAGACTCTATCTACACCAACTCGGAGACTTGGCTTTGCATTTGCGTCTTCAAAGCATTAATTGTTCAGAGTTTCGACTTATCATGACATGAAATTGCAGTAATATTCTTTAAAATGACATTACCGAGAAATTTATCGATCCAAATATTATGTTATATCATACAGTATGTACAGTGGCGTAACTAGGGGGCGGGGGCAATTTGTTGACTGCCCCCGGGCCCCGGGCGGGGGGGGGGCGAAGAGGGGTCTAAGCTAGGGTTAGGTTAGGGTTAACCCTAGCTTAAACTTAACTCTAACCCTAGAAATGATGGAAATGATGTGGTGAGGACCTTTTTTTTGCTCTCAGGGTTATAAAGGTGGAGATGCTAACTTTTTTTGCTCGTCAGCTCGAAACTCTGGGGCACCCATGTCAAAGATGCCCCCGGGCCCCCAAAAGTCACGCTACGCCACTGAGTATGTAGGCTATGTCCGATGAAATGCTCTGCAAAGGTCTAAGAGCTTTACGACGAATTCAGACATTAGCAAGAAATTACTTAAGATCTACTGAAAACATTTAATTATGACAACTTAATAAGCCTGTTCAAGCAAAAATTTCTGCAAAATTTCAAGCCTCAAATTTTTTATGTGCAATTATTGCGCACGCAGTCTGTCGTCTAAGGATTTGCGTGAAAACAAGAATTTGGAAAGAAGATTGATTACTTTTGTCGTCCAGGGTGTCGGATTGACGAAACACAATCGCTTAGAAATAGCCGTGCGTAAAGGAATGCGTTGTTTTAATTGGAATTCCATTAGGCCTACATCTGCTCAGGGCCGGATTAAGGTCCGAATGGGCCTGGGGCTGAGAAGTAAAAAAGGTCGTGGCTTTCATCATTTGAAAATTGTCCCTTGTAAAATTTCCTGCCGCCTTGAATCACTGAAAATCTTGAAAATCTCTGACAAGCAGATAAAAGGTCGCCGCTTGAAAAACGGTGGGCCTATTTTTAATGGTGGGCCTGGGGCTTCAGCCCCCTCAGCCCACCGCCTTAATATGGCCCTGCGTCTGCTATTCGACCGTCTATTGTAACGAAATCGAAGAGTAGAGCCTGGCAGAGGCTACAACACATGAACACATTTCTAGAGTGAGCCATGAAGGAAATAACAGCAGATCTGGATTCGTAACAACTAAACAATACTGCTGGTCACAAATTTGCACATTAGACCTCTAAAAGTATGTAGGTAGGTCCAATGTGATCAAATTACATTTCAATTGCGTTCATTGCTAAAACTAACTGGTCCTCTAAAATTTAGCATACTTTTATTATTTTAGACCCAAAGTCGAAATCTTTGTGCTTTGGGGGCATCTTAAGCCTACGCAGTTCAGCATTTTCGGTGACGGTCTCAACGGTCAAAAGTCGACGGGTTTCCTCGTCTGCAATTTTTGGAAACATGGGCATCCGTTGAAACTTTTCCACCCAAATTAAGAGAAAAACCCAAAAAGATTGCACATTTTAAAACGGCTCTGGCCAAGTCCTTCTGTAAGTCACCCATGCAGCGGTACGCTACTGCCTAGTGCCGTGTTTGAACTGCCCTAACAACGGGACCCTATCCCGTGAAGTCCGCGCCATATTGAACGATTTCCATCGATAGGCTTTTGATAAGCACCTTCAAAACGATGCTAAAGATTGATTGAAGGTATACAGTGACACACACACAGACAGACACACGCACTGATCAATTTCCAATGTTCATGTGTGGTCCCTAAGCGTACGGAGGTTGCCTGGCAATACTAAGGTCGGCTGGAAGCACTGAGAATGTCGAGGGAGTTGTAGCGATTAGGACCCAATCACGGCGAAACGGCCTCATGGCGGTCATCAATCACCAGAGTCTGGGGCCCGTTAGCCCCCGCCTCATACCAAGCGACCTCCTAGACCGTCGAGGAGCCGGTCTCTACCGACCGCCCAGCTGCTACCTTTCAAGCGAGCAGGGCCAGGACGTGGGGTTGTTTCTCGTAAAGCCGCCTTGCCCGCTCGCGCTGCGGCGGCGGCTGCTGAAAGAAGAAAGACCGGGCTCTGGAGAGTTGTCGAGGCTGCGCCTGTAACTTATTGCAGAGAGAGAGAGAGAGAGAGAGAGAGAGAGAGAGAGAGAGAGAGAGAGAGAGAGAGAGAGAGAGAGACCGTTAGGTAGGCATGGGCTTGTAGCTTGGAGTCCACCCGCACGCACCCCCGAACTACTCGTGATAGAACCTTGTTTTTTGTATTTTATAAAGTGAACGAATGGTGTGAGCGAGAGAGGGAGAGAGTAGGTAAAACCCACGCTCATTGAGAGAGAGAGAGAGAGAGAGAGAGAGAGAGAGAGAGAGAGAGAGAGAGAGAGAGAGAGACCTATAGGCCTATGGTACTGGCACTGCATTGGTCGCTGTTCGGAGGGCCCAGTTATTTCCTTTGCCGAGGTTTCTGGTTCAGCCAGATCGTCGAATCAGCATCGTAGTTCTGTATATCGGCGGAGGAGGGGGATTTTTCAGTGGAGAGAGAGAGAGAGAGAGAGAGAGAGAGAGAGAGAGAGAGAGAGAGAGAGAGAGAGATGCGTGCCTGACTCGTTGCGGCCGGCAAAAATGGTGTGTGTTTGCGATGAGGTAGGTCGCCTCTTGTAAGTCATTCAGCGTCTCACAAACAGATGGAAGAAGGTAATTGAAGGCGAGTGACGGCCAAGTGGCGGTAGTGGCAGCGTTCTCTCTCTCTCTTTCCCTCTCTCCAGCCTTCGGAGTAAATGGGTTACCTCGTCGTCGTCGTCTTCGTCGTCGTTTACCGGTGACACTGCATTCATACGATCGTAGTAGTCCTTCCAACTCGTACTTGTTGGAGAAATTAAAGAGTATTTTAACGGTAAATTGACGCTGTAAGATCACCAAAAGACATATACCAAGAATCGGATTATTGAAGGGAGTGGAAATTTCATAGTCGTTGTTCCGCGGTGGATCAGGGTCCGGTCGTCGATGTTGTTGTTCGTCGTTGTTGTAGCGTGCAACATGCGTTTGCGACGACGGCGTCACGTGTTGCTGTTGTCTCGTAATGACGCGTCGTTGTCGGCGGCGGCCGGAGTGACGATGGTCTGACGGTTGACCACGTGGATGCACCGCCGTCTACTGTTGGGATTGATGTCTGGCTAGGGATGATCGTTCAGACCGCTTACCAGACCGACCACGGCGGAGGTACGCCACTCCACGACACGGATCTACTTACCAGGGCCAGCTGGGTCGACGCTGCCTACGCCTGCATTCAAATTCAGAGGGTAGGCATGACGGTTTTTATGTTTCAAATCGTGAAGGAGTAATAGAAAGTTTATTCATGTTTAAATCCGTTATGCAGGTGCATCGGGTCTTTTCGCACTGCACACAGTACTACTCCTTGTTGTTTTTATGTTTATCTAGGTTATTTAGAGACTTCTATGGTCTTGCATTAATATACTGGAATAATGAATTAAAAACTGGGTTAGTGCATTTTTTAATATTCTTGAACTAGAGCCTGCAGCCATGGTCTTCATTTTGGGATCTTTGACTCTCTTTGCTTTCCAGTGATTGAGCTTAACCAAACTGTGAAGCAGCAAGTACCAATAATTATAAGCTTATATGATGTATTATGATTTGGGTCTAAAACAATATTATTTATTTGACTTGTTTGAATGTTTGCATTATTAAATGGGCAGGTTTGCACATGATAGCCTGCTTAATTTCACAGCAAATTTCCATTTAGCGGCTTTCTCAGTTTGCAGACTGCCGGTAGATCTACCTCGGTGGTCTTCCATCCAAGTACTTATTTAATGACTTGCTTAATTTAAGTGGCAGGCAAAGAAATGAACCTAGATCACACGCTAGATTGGTTTAACTGCCTTGCTGATTAGATTAATTGCCCAGTAAATTTGCTCAGTGAGTTCCATGGATAACTTTCATGATTACTGCCATATAATCCACACTTGTTTAATATGCTGATGCTAAAAGGTCAGTCCCAGCCAGTCATTTTATGACAAGAAATGTACTTTTACTCCAAACAATTGATTGTGTATATAGAAATGTTTGCATTACTGTGAAGCTTAGGATTAACAATAAGAAATTCCAGAATTTACTTAAGTGATGCTGCAGACTGATTTTAAAGGGCATGATATAGCAATGAGCAGTACAAGTAATCATTGCTTTGTCGTGAATGAATGGACGCGGTCTCATTTTCTTGTTGAGTTTGAATATTTTACATACTTTCTGGTATGCTGTTGCTGTCGATGTTTACAGGGAAAGGCAACAGGAAACATTCGAGCACTGCGCTGCCGTGTTTGTTTGCAGCATTACCTCGTGAGGGTTGGACGCTCCATCGAGAGACACTGCGGAAAAGTTGTGTTTCTTGGACTGTTGCTCTTGTCCCTGTGCTGTGTTGGACTGAAAACAGCAACGCTTGAAACGAAGATTGAAGATCTGTGGGTAGAAGGTAGGCCCATTTAGCAAAGTGTATTCTCATGATTTATCTTAATTGCACACATTCTATAACTATTAGTTGCAAATCGAATTTGTGTAATGTCACTTATAGAAGACATGTTTGAAATTCCCCTTTACTGAAAAAACACAACAATGAATACATGCCTCCTATCTGAATGAATTGAGTTATTGCTTGGCTGGCCTTAGCTTCATGATCATCACTTAAACTCATCAGTCTTGTCTATTGGTGCTTGAATGTTATTGTTGTGTGGTATAATGATTGGTATAAGTCATGTGAAAACTGACAAATAAGCATTGTAGAACTGTTATATAGGAGTGTGAGAGTCAGATGCTATTTGCCACCTATGTTGCTTTCTGTCGGGTATTTTAAGTGTATGTGCTTCTGTCATAATGCATTATCAAATATACGTAATATAGTTTGTCACATATAGTTTGCTTGTAGCCACACTGGAACTACAGTGACATATCAACTAGTTGGACTTTATTAGGCACCTTTGTGTAGGATCATTGTGTGGTACTGCACATGAAACGTGAAGAAGGCAGTTGACAAATAATAGAAATGGAGTTTAATATAGTTGAGTTTCAAATAATATACTTGGGCAGGCAACAGATGGTTATACCAGAAATTGTTATTAGGCCTAATAGACATAGTTGTCTTGAGCCTCCTGACCAGAAAATCTGTGTCTGCTGTGACTGACTACCGGTAATCTGGTAGATGCTTCCGGGAGAATACCAGAAATGGACCTTAACCTTTAGCATGAATCATATACATGGTTCTTAGATCTAACCAGACGCATGTTAATTGTGAACATGCCTATGTTGTTGGCACAGATGATGCCTCTGTCTGTCTGTCTCTGTCTGTCTGTCTGCCTGTCTGTCTGTCAAGTGTGCTTGTTAAGGTTTATCTTGGCTCCTGGATGAATGAATTTTAGCAGAAATCTTGTTGAAAATTTTGAGGTAAAATCATAATAATATTATTTGCAGGCATTTAACAGGCCATAACAGGACTTATTGAAATAGGAATGATTAGTTGTTTATAGAAAAGGAAAAGGAAAAAAGAATGTGATCTTTGTTGATTTTGAAAGTGCTGAACATGCAGCCCATAGCTATAGCTATGTATGATTAATATTCTCAAGACATTCATCACGAGAAACTGTTGTCTTAAGTAATGAGCCATTTATTTCTCCTTTGTTCTTTGTTCTTTAGGTTTGATATTGTCATATTGCACTTACAGGCAATTTATTTAATATTGGTCAATTATTTCTGTTTTGAATCTACAATTTCTACTCCTGCAGTGTATTTATTATATATATATATATATATATATATATATATATATATATATATATATATATATATATATATATAATTATAACTTCTAGGTTTGCCTTATAGAGCAATGTTTTATACACCAACACATTTGAAAGTTCCAGTACAAAGTCCATCATTTGATGGGGAGGGTTTGGTTTAAACCTCTTATGAACTGGGTGATGATGTTGATGATGATGATGTTGATGATGATGATGATGATGATGACGACGATGATGATGAGTTCTGGTTCTCTTCTTGGCACTTGAGGGTTGCATACCTTTCAGGTATGCAATAGAATTGCTGCATAGATCAAATGGCATGTGGAGCAGCAGTAGTAATTGGACCACCCAGGAAGACGTCTGAGCCATTGTTAGCTCTGACTGACTGACTGTGCCTGAGCCGGTTGAGAGATTGGGGCTTCAGTAGAACTACACCAGCCACTTGGCCGACTTGGGGGGGGGAGGAAGGGAGAGGGAGGGGTGGTTGCAGTCTTTTCTTTATCACTTCTGCGGCTCAGTTACTCCAAGGAACTGATAAACACTGTTGGATTTACTTTTGTACTTGTATGAGAAAAGTGTTTATGATGCCATGAAGTTTTTCACTGCACAAACACAGTGTATATATATATATATATATATATATATATATATATATAAACTCCTTCAGGGGCTTGCATATTCCTTTTTTCACAAATTCTTTATCGTTTGCCACACGTCTGATATAGTGTCCTTTTCTCTTTTTTTATGCACGATTTTAACCGCTGATTTATTTATGAGCAAACTGTTGCATCAGAATCATTGTCAATGTGTTTCTTTAATGTCAAGTATTAATTATATATTCTTTATCGTTGTGCTTTGATGAATTGAATTCAATGACTTAAAATTTGTTCACAATGCTGTATGTAGTTCAGCGGCATAGTAGGGGGTCCAAAATAGTGGCATAATCACCTGTGCAGGCAAATTCCCTCCAAGTACTTCTACAGTAGAAGTCCCTGTGCTTTGTGGGTTCTTCCAGTGGGGTCTGGAATGGAGAGCCCCTGCTGAGAGGTGTTGAGTACTGTTTAGCTTAAACCCTGTGGCTACCAGTGTGTAAAGTCGGCAGCAGTGTATGCATGACTTGGTTGGCAAATTAAAGGCAACTAAAACAACATTTTATTTTGTCTTTCATAGGCTTTCACCCTGGTAAAAATCAGAGAGTGTCCTATGTTTTTCAACAGACTTTCTGACCGCGGTTATTTTAGCTGAGAGAAGTGTTTCTTGTGATGGTGGTGGATATTTGTTTCAGCATTTTATTTTGCCGTTGTTGCAGATGGTGGAAGATTGTCTCGTGAATTGAGATATGTTGTGTCTCACCTGGGGGAGGGTAGCGGCACAACCAATGAACTGGTTCTCCAGCTGCCCAAGGTCTCCGGTACCAACGTCCTGACAGTTCAGAGCCTGCTGCTGCATTTGGAGGCGCTGAAAACGGCAACAAGAGTTGTCGTGGATCTGTTTGGCATGTGGGTGAACGGCCAATAAATAATTTCCTTCCTGCTCATTTCTGTTGAATTTTCTTGTGTATGCCAGTGGCGGCTCCAGGATTTGGCAAGTGGGGGCCGTTGGGGTGGCAACTTCTAATCACGGGGCAACCATTTGTTGTTTAATGTATGTAGCATTAAGTATAGGGTCCCAACAGAGGGGCCATTGGGGGGCCAGACACTAATTAGGGGGGCACGGGCCCTCTCTGCCCCCCTGGTGGAGCCGCCACTGGTGTATGCCGATATAATAAATGACCTGCTTGCTGTTTTTCTCTGTGATTTTAAATTTGAAGTGTCAGAATGTTTTAAATTACTTGTACTAGTGGCTTAAAAGAAATGACTGCATGTTTTTAAGAGCAAAATTTATAGCAGTCAATAAATAATATATGCTGCATTATGGTCAGTTTGAAAAGAAAATAGAAGTGGAGCATTAAAAATGTTATGAACACTGCAAAAATTGTTGATTACTGTTTTATGAAATAAGGATTGCTTTTAGTTTTACAAAAGCCACTGGTATAAAGCACAGGACATGTCTAAATATTAAGAGCAGTTTCTGCTTTTATGTCTATGTCTGTTGTTGAATGTAGATATTTTACTGATGAATTTCTTCTCGTTTGGTGGTATCGTAGTGATTCCCTCATTTTGAGTTTTTGTTTTTATGCACATTTTCATTATTTGAATTATAATGAATTTTTTTTGATTGTTGAATTTAGAAGCTGGACATTCAAACATATTTGTAACACTGCGAGTTTACCGAGTTTTGGTGAAAATGAATTTTTCAACAACGTAAGTTTCATTGCTGTATTTAGTTATAAAAGCGAGTTATTTATTAGAACTGAATGCCAGTGCAACTACTGATAATTATTGACTGGTATTTACTGCTTGTGAAGAAATGTGATTCTGATGCTATGATTTTAGCAGAATTCAATAGTAATTTTGACTTTATTTTCAAGTAGAAATTTCTTGTCTTATTGATATTACAAATTACTGTCTCTGTAAATTTTGTGATTTTGGTTGTGATTTTATTTTTAGATACTGCATAATCTTGAAGCATGCTTGATCATCACTCCATTGGATTGCTTTTGGGAAGGCAGCAAGCTTCTGGGCCCAGACTCTGAAATTACTATTCCGTAAGTACATTTTGATTCAAAACATCAAAACTGTCAGTAGTTTGTCTGCCTGCCACCTACCACTTGGTACTATTATTATAAATTAATACTTGTGATCAAAACATTTGTTACATTACTGATCTTGCAAAGTTACTCATTAGGTGAGGAGGTAAATTTTCTAATTTCAATATATATATATCCAAATGACATTCATTGGCATCACGGACTGTTAATAAGGGAAGACATGGTGTGGTCTGGGGCAAAATTAATTTTGGCTAAACAGACTGGAAAATATTTTGAGTTTGCAGCTTAACAGTGAGACTGTACAAAGGATTTGTGATGGCTAAGATGAAGGAAACCGGGAGGTTCTAGATGATTTTGTGATTTTCTGGAATTTTGGCAGACTAATATTTATCAAGAGACCCAGATGTGGTATAGATGCTTGTACTGGGCAGATAATAGTTTAGTAGACAAGTAAGTGTTTGGGTTACTAGGGGATGCTGACGCCTGACAAAAGATCAGGCAGTCTCATTAGTCTATATTTTACACCATATAATTTCCTGAGTGTATGTACGTGTATAAGTTTGTGTGTGTGTGTGTGCGTGTGTGTGTGTGTGTGTGTGTGTGTGTGTGGCTGTAATTAGGAATGATTTTGTTTTGTGGGAAGATAAAAACTATTATGTCAAAGATTAATTGAGATGATGTGTGATGAAGAACGAGATAAATGCTGCTGCAATTTAAAATGCTCTGGTATTTTTTGCGCTTGGATTGTCATGTTCTGTGCTGCAGTAACGACTGTCTTTTTGCTAGTCAGACCGTACAATGACAGTCATTGTATTCAAGTCTGCTGACAATATTTTTTTGACTTTTATTGGTTTGAACTCTGCATTGTAATGACAGCACGGTCGTATTTGTAATGAATGTTATAATGGGGTGGTTTTTTAAATTGTCAAGTATGGATGTGTGATGGTCATTTTTTATGTGATGATTTGTTTGATCCGGTCATTTCTTTCTGTTTGAAAAAAATATAGACTTGTTGGTCATAAAGTCAAATGGACCAATTTGAATCCAAAGGAGATCCTCCAACAGATAGGGGCATCATTTTCATCTTTAGACATCGAGGAAGTACTGGACAGAGTGAGTTGCAACATTCTACTAGTAGTTCTTCTTGTTGTACCACATAAACAGTAAGTACTCTTAATGTGTTATAATTTTCTATTTTATAAATGTGTGTTTGAATGACTTACATAACTTTTCAGCGATATGAAATGTAATATTTAATGTAATATCATTGATGTACACGATTTGAATATGGTTTAGGGCAGGGATATTCAACTAAATTTCACAAAGGGCCAAATTTTTGTATGACTGATGCCCAAGGGCCAGGTGAAAATTTTTTTTAGTTAGAAAACATACTTAGTTAAGTAATTGGAAACAGGTAAGTTGAAAGCAAGTCATTTAAAAATATTTTGTATGTATTAGAAAAAATTATCGATCGTTCATTATCTTCACAGGCCATTTTACAGGCCCTAGTTTAGTTTATATGACAATTCATATAGCGCAGTAACAAAGTCAGAGGCTTAAGGCAAAAGCGCTTGGTGGTCACGGCCTCCATTTGAATACCTGCTTTAGGGGCAGTAAGCTAGGGCGGTTTGAAACACATTTACTGACTTGAACATTTGTCAACATCTCTGCTAGACCAAGCTTTATAACTGGTTTGTGTGTGTGCATGTGTGCGTGCGTGTGTGTGTTTGTGTTTGAGATGAGTGAGACAGTTAATGAGCTTATTTTGTGTGAAGCATTTTTTTCAGACCACACACATAGGATTGCTCGCCTGTGCTGTTAAATATTTATCCCTTATAACCTTACAGTCACTGCCTTGTTGTGGCTGTCGATTTGCACATTGATAAATTATATCATTGAGCATCCGGGTTTTATTTATGACAGGCCCTGGCAGGTGGAGTTTGAAGAGTAAATTATTACTTTGCTCAATGTTAGAAAATCTGTCCGGCTGCTGGTGAAGCCATATTGTGTTGCACTGACAGTGTATGCATGTGGCTTTGTAAGTTTTCATATAGCTGCAGCCATGTTTTTTCCTCCAGGTGGATCAGAAGTTTGTAAAGCTAAGCTGTGATTATGATTATGATTATGATTATTATTATTAAGCATAAAACGGTTGACAGGGACTGAGTCAAGCAGTGTCTGATTCCAACACCATTGGAATTTCTCCTATCCCTCTCCTTCTCCTGCTCGGCTTTCAAGATTTCATTTTGGCCTTTTACTGTACTAGCTTTGACTTGTTTTCATTGACAGTTTTCACTAGAATGTGTATATAATAACCACCAATTAAGTTTTGTTTATGCAAAGTGGTTTTGATTCTGCTTTACAGTATGGATAGTTGCTTCAAATTGTAAATTTCAAATTGTATGTGATTTTACTGTGTACTACATCAAAAGATGAGGTTTGAGTTTAAATTTTATATGAAAATAAGTGAAGTACTGTATATGGACATTGCACGTATGTATGTATGCATGTATGTATGTGCAGGGATCATATGCTGTGATGTGTGTGTATGTATGTATGTATGAATGTATATATGTACATACATGTGTGAGTGTTTGTGTGTGTGTGTTATATTTTTAATAAATTATTAATTATCTGGGTGTATTTGCTATTGGGCTTATAATGACTATTTAATTTGAAGTGATTTTGCTCTGTTCTTTGTTGCTGGACAACTACTGGCCATAATTCTGTCTCTGCTGTGATTAGTGATTTCCTTCAGCTCCCTTGTGATATCGCCTTTGTGTGTTTGTGTGTTTGTATTTGTGTGTGTTGTGTGTGTGCGTGTCTGTGAAGGTATTGTAATGCCCTTTGCAAGCTGTTGAGTATTGACAACTTTCACACTTAGGTCTCACTCTCTTTTTCTCTTTTGGCCCATTAATTCCAGTTGAATAGCTTTGCATTCTGGAATTAGAAGTGTTTCATTACTCAGGGTTTCAATTCTAATGTTGCTTAGGGTTTTGAGTGTCACCCGTGAACCCAGTTTTTTTGCAAGTAATTTAGTCTCTGTAACACTCTGCATATCAACTTTCTGCAATGGGCTATTTTTGTGCTGTCTAAAATTGAACCATCAGACTTATTGAGAAGTGAACTAGCATTTGTTGCACATTACTTTTTTGTCAATGTGGTGTCAGTTTTGTTTAATTTAATGCCTTGATTATGTCCAGGATATTCTGCTTAGAAGATTTTGTTCAGTTTTGTTAGTATGCTTCTTGTTTACTTTATTTTCACAGCACTCTTCTGTGTCAATTCTCATTAATATCAACTCTTATGTACATACAGCATGTGAAATATATGTTAACTGAGTCCAACTCTAAATTATGGCACTGAAACCTAGTAATGGGACTTTGTGTTGTGTAATTGAAACGATTTCTATGACCAATGTGATAACTGAGAGTGATAACTGAGAGTGCAAATGATTTTAAAATTAGTTTTTAATTTTTTACTTTATAGGCTGGAATATTATCTGCATATCAGGAAAAGCCTTGTCTCAATCCCCATGATCCTGAATGCCCCACAACTGCTCCAAATTATCTGTCAAAGAAGGTCTGTTTCGTTAGCAATGCTGTGTGTGTATGTATGTATATGTGTATATATATATATATATATATATATATATATATATATATATATATATATATATATATATAAGCTGGTATTTTTTTCATTAATTTCTGTAGCGTAGAAAGTATTGACATTTTAATTATTTAAACGACTTGAAACTCATTTTTGCCTAACAAGTGGAAAAAGCAAACATTTATCACAGCTAAAGTTTTAATGTGAACATTAAATAATTATATAAATCCTGTACAATTAACATTGAATTCAGAGATGTCTGTCAAAGCTGAAGTGAAACCATAGATGGGGATTGATTGAAAGGTGGCTCTTCCACACTAATAGGTGGATTAGTTGCCATTAATTGTCAGTACATTCATTGGCTTTGACTAATCTTGTGGCTTTCAGCATTGACTCATTAATTATCAATTGTTATTTCATGTTCCTATGGATTATTATGCAGTAATTCATGGCTGTCAATAGTGTAATCTCTTTTACGACGTTTTCTTTTCTTTTCTCATTCAGCTTTCTGTTTGAATTGGTAGATGTTTGCATTTGGGTTCTTCTGTCAGAGATCAGGGTCAGATGCTATTTGAGTTTTTATCAGGAGAGAGGTTTTTGCTTTCCTATGTTTTGACCTATTTTTGCTTGCTCAGTGTTGCCCTAGAATTTCCTCCTCCACTCTCTTGTCTTGGGGGGGAGGGGGCAGTTGTTCTGGTTATCTGATGTGATTTATTGCCCGATTGTGAATTGCTCCAGCTGCCAGTTGTTCTAAATACTTTCTGTTTTTTCAGTGCTGGTGATTTCATAATAGTGTGATTCAATAACTGTGATTGGACTAGTGGAGCACCATTGTTTGTGGGAAGAATATTTTTGCTGTATATATTGCACACCAATGTTTCCTTCTTCGTTAGTCTTTCAAGAAAACCGAGCTAGAAGTAGCAGGTGTTAGACACTATGTGTGAAAACTATGACCTATAGGGTTTATCTGAGTGGAGTATGAAGCCAGCGGATGGTGCAAAGGACTGCAGGGCAAACATTTCAATGTTATGAGTCTTCATATTTACTGCCTTTTGCTTTCAGGGTAAAATTTAGTGGTCAAGTTTGCATCAATACCACGTGACTCTGTTCTAGTAGCTGCACTTAACGTTTAACCCTTAAACTGCCACATACTTTGGATCTACGGGCAATGGGAACCGTGTTTAATGGTAAATAAGACTGTGGAAATGTTGTCTGTACTTTGTAGGCGTACTGCTCAGTTGAGAGGCACTCAGTTGTTTCTTTTTAGAGTTTATATTTTGAAAGGCTTAGTCAACGTTTCTTCTTGAATTATTATTTGCCAGATTCCAGACGTGGCAGCTGTGGTTACCGGTGGATGCAGTGGTTTTGCCACAAAGTTTATGCACTGGGAAGAAGACTTGATTCTTGGTGGAATCAAAAAAAGTCGGTCTGGAACCATTGCTAGGTAAAGTAATGTCACTCAATTCAGCTGAACATAATTCAACAACCAAGACACTTTAGTCAGATAATAGACTTCATATCTATATGTTTGTAGAATAGCGATATTAAAAATAAAATAAAAATAGTAATAATAATAATAATAATAATTATAATGAACAGTATTTAATTGTTTATATTGTTGGTATTTTTTCTCTCTTTAAGTGCACTGTCCCAGTAACTGTAAAAAAATGCCTGCAGCTATCTCTCTGGGATTAATTATCGAAAGGAAACAGTGCATGCTTTGTCTGGTTTTTCATTGCTAGGCTGTGGAGTTAAAGAGTGCATTTTATGTCCACAGACCAGAGTTCATAAATTGAGGAGTTTTATTTAATCGCATCAGTCATCGAATACATAACTTGTTTCTGTTTTGGTCCAAGATTTATGCATTTCACAAATAAGCCTGCTTCCATTAAAGGCATTGCATGGTTCTTGTCAGGTTGCCAAAGTTGTAAATGCAACAGTGTTTATGATATGAATGTGGCCTTAACTTGATGTGCATGGGTCACTGGTGGCAAGCATTTTAATTCTAAAAGGCTGTTTAGGTCATGGACTTTTTGATCTAGAGCTTTATTTTTGGTTTTTGTAGAATTAAAATATGTGATCTATTTAATTTAGGTCTTGAGTATTTTATGCCTTTTACTGCTTGTCATGTCCTCTTGCATCAATTGTTTGCAATATGCAAGTCGGATTTTGTGAAGGCTTTTTGAAATTAGAGACAAAGACCTTTATCTTGTTGTCCTTTGTTGAGTCTTTACCATTCTATTCGTTCTGTTTCTTCAGTACTTTTCAAGGGAGCAAAGCTGTCCTGTACAGTATACACACACACACACACACACACACACACACGTTCGCATGCATGCAGGCATGCATACATTTAGGGTCTGTTATGCAAAGGCATTTACTGAGGACAAAGGTGACAAGAGTGGGGGTTTGACAGATTTGGTCCACTGCATTTGGTGTATGGACCACCCGTGCTCAATTGTTGCAAAATGGTTTAAAAGGTGCCTGACGTGTAAAGTATGAATGAGAAATTTTAAAACTTTTTGATGTATTCTTCTCTATGTATTTCTGCTTTGTTGGATGAATCGTTCTTATGTTTGCTCTGTATGAAAACGGGTGCCTTTGATCAGTGTGCCTACAAATTCTTCATGTGTGGCCAAATGATGTATTTTGTGTAAGGGCGTGGTGTGTATATATGTATGTATATATATATATATATATATATATATATATATATATATATATATATATATCTGGCTGCATGTGTGTGTGTGTGTGTGCATGCCATTTTTTTGATCAGTGTACTCAGTCAGCATCACAAGACAATGTTGTGGTTTGCTTTAACAGCGGACTGTTAATTAATGTGAGTTGGTTTCTAGTTTTGCTGCCTCTAAGCATTTTTTATGTTCTGGAGTACCGGTATATTGTGGATCATATGAGTGCATGTACATCCAGAGTACTTCCATCGCCACTTACACTGACAGCAATCAAACACAGGTTGATGAATCATGTTTGTGCCACCGGTCACCCTTAGTATAATTTCTGTGACAGAAGTTATGTCTTTTCCTTTATCTTTCGATTTTTTTAGAGATTTCATGATATCCACAGCAGGATCTCTTACTTGAACACTTAACCATTAAGCAACATTCTATTTATTATCCTCGGTATTACTTGACAAGATTGGCTGCTTACACTCTTTAACTGCCTCAGAAGTAATGCTATGAACATTTTCTTGTTCACTTGTTCATTTCTGCAAGTGTGTGTGTATATATATACGTGTGTATATATGTATATATATATATATATATATATTATATACACACATCGGTATACTGTTATTGCTTGTAATATGGCCTGAACAAAACCGAGTCAGACCTTCTTTATCTCTGCTTTGTTACCTTGTTGTGTTTAATTTGCTGAAAAGATTTCATTGTAGCTGTTCTAGCTGTACTGCTCTTTAACTTTGGTGATTTCCAAACCAGGTGTCTTAGATATATGTACTTTGTCCCTGCAAAGCAAAATGCTTTGTGCATTTGATACAGACTGATGTAGTAGTTCAAAAGCAGAATTTCCAAAGGGGAGAGACAGAGACAGAGACAGAATGCTGAGTGTTGTGGTACCTAGCCTGAGAATAGATTTCTTGGTTTAAGTAGAGAAACAATCCTGCGATAAATATTCCTGGCATTTATTAAGGGAATTCCTGGCTGTTGTAACTGTGGAATGCTTTTCCTAGGGCTGCCTAAAGGACTACCGGACTTCCAGCAAGATTGTAGTGTGGGATATCAAGCATCACAACTGCTCTAAATAGAATGGCACCTTGTGTTAGAAATACGATTTCTTGCATGAATTTCATATATTGTGCAGCAAATTAACACTAGATGTCTGCAGAACTTGGTTCGGCTTAGCCTGCGTCTTTACTATCATATAAGATCTTACATCTCTGTGCCAGAGTAGAACTGCATTCAGAATTCTTTGAACCATACAAGATTATATGCAATTGATCTACATAGGGTAAAAATGGAAGTGGTGGTGTTTATATACACACAAATAGAACACTGATTAGCAAAATAGTGGTGTGATAGTATGTTCAGTGATTAGTAGGTTGGTCTGTAATTAATCAGACAGGAGATGCAAGGCAATGTTCCAGCCAGATGTGTTGTCTTAGGTTTTGGAACTTTTCTCTGTTGCCCATACTAAAAGGACCAATTTGACTCTGTAAGACAGACACATATCAACTATAAGTTAACTAACTCTGAAAATTTAGGCTGATTGCTTCCGATGTTTAGATTTCAAGCTGCTGTTACATTGGTATTCTTCTCACGAGTTGGATATTTGGGCTTGTTTTGCATGCATTGGACGGGAGGCATGGTGATCTGGATAGCAGCTTTTGTGACTGTGCCATGTAATACTTCTGCATAAATTGATGTCAACTCCATTCTGTTGTTAAACGAAATGTTGGAATAGTGTTCGCGATTCGTGTCTTGCCTTGAGAATGTTGACCATGTTAACTTTCAGCGAAATGATGCAGTGCGGAAGACTTGTAGTTGCGCGGGGTGCTTCGCTTCGCTTGTTTCGGAAATGTAAAATTGTCACAGACAGCATTCTGCATAACAATGTGTATCTGAGCACATGCCAGTAAATGTGCATATAAAACATACAAAATGTAAAATTGTGCATAATCGTTTCCACGTCGTGTGTTGAAACAGAGCCGAAGCACTGCTGTCCATGGTACAGTTGATGGGGGAACTTGATTTGTACGAATTCTACAAAGATGATTACATTGTTCGAGGCATTGGGTGGAATCAGAACTCTTCTAGGCAAATCCTGGAAGCATGGCAGAGGTCTTTCACTCAGGTGAACTTGGCATTACGCTAATGTTACCTGTGCTTACTTATTTTGTAGAGTTTATCAATTCAACATTGATCTTTTGCCAATTGATAGCATCTGTATCAATGATCTTAATGCATTAACTTCTTGAGATTAGAGTGAATGAAATTTGTGGCACATGATTTTATGTTCTTTTCAGTATACCTGTTGCACATTTAGGTGCTTGAAAATATGTTTGAAAATATAGTGTAGTAAAATAATCATAATTTAAAGTAATTATGTAAAATCGCTGACATTTTCTGAAAATTAATATGCAGTCAAAAGATTTTAATGTTCTTGTTCTTGGACATTATGGTCTTAATTCACAGGAAGTGGAGAAGGCAGTCTTAACCCAGAATGGTACGCACGACTACAGCGTGTATTCGTTCTCTTTGACCAATCTTGTTGATATTCTGGAACAATTCTCCCAGCCAAGTATTCTTCGCGTTGTCGTAGGATATGTATTTATGGTATGCACGCCCGTGTACAATTTACTTCGTTTTTGGTGCCTAAATTGATCTTTTTTTAAACAGAACATTTAAGATTTTGTGATTTTAAAATGGTTCGGTGACAGATTTAAAATAATCGCAGAACGTTGAGTTTTGATGACTTTCTCTGCTGCTAAACAGAAGTAGACTGGTTGTTTACTCAGGTGATCTAATAAAAATCTCTCTCTCTCTCTCTCTCTCTCTCTCTCTCTCTCTCTAACTGCGGTCTATTTTGCATTTCAATATGTGAATGGTTAGGTACTGAGAGTTCGGCCTGTGTTTTAGTTGATTTATGCGTGCCTAACCTTGATGAAACTGAACGACACTGTGCAATCTCATGCTGCCGTTGGATTGGCCGGCGTTCTTCTCATTGCTCTTTCTGTAGCCGCAGGTCTTGGGATATGTTCTGTTGTTGGAGTAAAATTCAACGCATCAACCACACAGGTAGGCCTTCTTTCAAGCCTGACTCTGCTGGTCGTCGGTGATGCTGTCTGTGTGTCTTGTGTCTTGAAATGAAAACACTATTCAGGGTGGATGGTAAACAGCTCTTAGATTTACTGATTGAACATCTGGCAGTGTGAGAAACTTATCTGGTGGGTGGGTGGGTGGGTGGGTGGGGGTGGGTGGGTGGATGATTGTTTACCAAATAACTTGGCATTGCTGGTAAAAATTGTAGGTCAGTAAGTCATTAATTAGGATTACACTGAAAAATGCTTGTGCTGTCCATTGCATTTCTTGGCTTTAGTGTTACAATGGAATATAAGATATTTTGTGAATACTGCTTTTGACATTTGATGCCTAGGTATAATATATATATATATATATATATATATATATATATATATATATATATGTAAAATCAGTACATTGCAATAATAATAATAATAATAATAATAATAATAATAATAATAATAATAATAATAATAATAATAATACAGGTTGTAATTAAACATTATATATACCTGGTATCCTTATTAACTGTATTATCTTGCATATACCATATTTTTGTATGTGAAAATACATACTTATACATGACTTTATATATAAGGGTTTTTAATGCAATTTAGCATCATTTACCAAATGATTCAGATCTCAAATTGGTTAATAAATTTGTGGATTACCTACAGGAACACTGTAGCTTACACCACTTGTGTAGAAGAATGTAGAATCCTCTAAATAACTCAATCAGATAGTCTAATCAAGCTGTAAGGTTTGCTGTGAAACAATATCCATGATATATACCAGTCTTAACCCCTTAACTGGGGACCCCGGATATATCCGTCCATTTTACATTGAGTTACAGTTAAATACCCAGTTAAGGGGTTAATGTACCTTTTGAATGAACCTGTTTGTTCAGAGACTCTATAGCCACAGTATTCCTCATCAGGAAAATGCTGGAATAGAATCCACAATCAAACGTGGCAGACCTTTTGCTAAATTATTATTTGTACTTGCATTGATTGAATTGATTGATTGATTGATTTATTGATTGATTGATTGATTGATTGATTGATTGATTGATTGATTGATTGACTGACCTGATTAGTGATTTTTATTCTTGAAAATGCATCTCTTCATTTGGAAGTAGTCATGTATTTTATTTATGAATGGCTCTGTGTATCTATAATCACTCTCAATGCCTCTGTTTATTGAAAGCCTCAAAGATTACATTCAGGGATTAAATTGCTTTTTTTATAAAGCAAAAAAATGGAAGAATGACTTTGGCCAGTCAAAAATTAAGAGCCGTGGGCACTATGCTACATGCATAGGTAATATCTTCAGTTGATGGGGCGTCCTTAAATTTGTGAACTTTGTTCTTTGAAATCACTGTTTGCTGCTATAACCCAGTGCTCTGATCATTTGACTATTTTGAGACTCAAGAAAGAGGTCATTTGATGTAATAGTTAATAATATTATCTGTCACTTGTGTGACCTTGAATTCAGGCTATTTGGAGTATTGGAGCATCTGAGTCTACCTTTCAGGTCAAAACCATACTTAATGTGCTTCGGTTTGCTTACACAGTTAGTTTGCCATTGCCTCAGTCCCACAGGAGGCCTTTGTTAGCCTTCCTCTTAGAGCAGGGGTTCCCAACCTTTTTTAAGCCCTGCACCCCTAAATTTTTTTTCATAATGTCTCGCACCCCTTAGGCCGGGGCTTAGGCTTAGGGCTAGTGCTTAGATTTAGACTTTTAGAAATTTAGATTTTAGAGTCTCAGGTATAAGCCTTAAGCCTTAGGAGGCTAGGGTTAGGGCCTTTCAGAACCTTCTTAATAAAATTAAACTGAAATATGAATTACAGTCAATATGACCAAAACAAATGTGTATAATACATTTTTATCAATATACTATATTATACTAATATACTTGAATATAGCTACCAAAATGAAGCTTATGAAATAAATTGTTACAGCTAATTACAAGTTGCATAAACCCTGGGCCTACAGAAAATGATTTTCCTTCCATGAAATGTCTTTAAAAAGAAATTAATGTTCAAAGTTCATAAGCCACTTTCAATTTAATGACTCATTTGTTCTTGTTTGTTGCTTATGAGTTTTTCAAAACGTGGCACTTTGTTGCTGATTGCAATCCGCATGTCATCCCGTGCATCCAAGCGATTTCTGGATTTTGTTTTGATTGACAGAAGAATGCTAAATCCGGACTCGCATAAGTATGTTGTTGCAAATGGGGTTAGCACAGTTAGTGCCTTTTCACCAAGTTTTGGAAACATGTTCATTGCTGAACACCAATATTGTTCTAAACTTGTAGTATCAAACTGCATTTCAAGGCCACGATTTGTGCGCAGTTCACAGAGATCTTCCTAAACTCTTCATCATCCAACATATTATCCAAATTGAAGGAGTATGGATTTATAATCCATTTTTCCGAAGGTTCCAGTTCCCCTCCTCCAAAATACCCATCAAATGACTTTGATAGTTTTTCCAAATGATCTACAATTTCTTCACACACACTTGGAATTACAGATTCATTGTCACCAACCATTTCTTCAAGTGATGTGGTATAAAATATGAACAGGAAACAGGAAACAAACCATAGATTAGAAATTTCATAGAATAGATTAAAAATGCAAGTTTGTAGAAATAAATAATTAAAAATGGGCACAATAAAAGTGAAATGTTATCATGCACTCTCGCACCCCCTGGAATGCTATCTCGCACCCCCAAGGGGTGCAGGCACCCCAGGTTGGGAACCCCTGTCTTAGAGGACTACTGGGTGTTCCAGTTCTTCATGTTTAATTTTAAAACTGTATAAATATGTCAGTGAAACTGTTGGGTGGATTTTGTGTTGGTTTTGATTGTTATTATCCAGCAGATGTTCCGATCTATAAACATTAATGGACAGTTAAAATGCTCTGAATGAATCTATAGAGGCCTCGGCTTGTGAATTGCACTCCGTTTGGAGGGGGGTTGGCGAAGGTGGTGGTGGTGGTGGTGGAGGGGAGTATAAGAAACTTGGAATAATCAAATTTAACCAGGATTTCATCAGGACAGGACTGCTTAGCGGTGTAAACAAACACCCGGACCCGGCTTTCCGGCCTCAGGCTTTAAACCCAGCTCACTTATCACCGCCACCGGCGCTGCTGAAATCGGAGGGTGTAGGGGGGCGGGAAGGGGAGAAGAGCAGGGTGAGGTCCCTCTAGAGTCTAGACCACACAGGGCTCTGGAATGCTGGTAGGGGCATAATTGGAGCAGGTTGTCTGTGTATTATCACAAGGTGGAGTATTTATACAAGAACAGCCAATGAGGGAGCAGGGGTAGGGGCAGGGGTGGTGGTGGTGGGGTGGGGATGTTTTATAGTAGTATTCTGTTGGCTCCCTTGTTCTGCCTCTGAGTTCTGGTCTGTCTTTTCATCTCCAGCTGCAGAAGATGGAAAGTAGAAATTTAGGAGCTGGCCTGTGATGCTGATTAGCACAGGGTTTCTGTTCCAGGTACAGTTGAGTCTGTTGACCAGTTATCAGTTTATACCAGGATGTGGTCTGTATATGTGCTCCATCCACTTGGAATAGTCCAGCCTTTGGTTTGGTCATAAACTGCTGATTTGTGGATTAAAATGTACTGTAATCCAGAAGATTTGATTTGACAAAAGCTGTCTTGTAGTAGTACTCCAATGATTCTGTGACATTCACAAATCAGAAAAATATAAAATTTCTTAAAACTAAATAAAACCCGCTTGTTTTGAGACTGTATTGGCTTAAAATAATGCACTGACTACAGGTGAGTTCCTTCAGATTTTAAAAACTGAATGTTCTGATCCAATCAATCATTGCAGTTTGCTGTGCTTTTTTTACAAGCCATCAATACACCTGTCGTTTGTTTGCAATAGATCATACCTTTTTTGGCGATGGGCCTTGGAGTCAACGACGTGTTCGTTATTGCACATACTTACTCTCAGCTTTCACAGTCTGGCATTGAACTGAGGGTAAGATAAATTATTATTATTGTAAAAATTCTAATCTCAACATTTAGTAAAGAA
Organism: Metaphire vulgaris; assembly: GCA_018105865.1. NCBI lineage: Eukaryota > Metazoa > Annelida > Clitellata > Crassiclitellata > Megascolecidae > Metaphire > Metaphire vulgaris. The sequence goes on from CM030844.1 coordinate 817,964, forward strand.
GATGACTATTTTTAGTTGTGGTGTAGTTTTCTGCTCGGATAAATTCTGTGCCTGCAGAGTACACTTTTGTGGTCGAACCTTTTATCTTGCTGCCCTCTTCTCGAGTGAGAGTTATGACTTCTGATCAGACAGTTAGTTAGTTAGTAGTTAGCTGTACTCTCTTGCTGTAAGTGCACTGGAATTCTCTTTTGTATCTTTACGCTGACATTATAGTGCATCCGCTTTGCAGTATCTTACTGGCACCAGACGCCACTTGGGTTGCAGCCGACCAATTCTCCACGGTGTCTTCTGTTTACGATAGCTTATTGCATGCTAACACATGCACGCACACGTACACGCAGACAGACAGACACAGAGGTCTAAGCTTAAGTAGCCACACGCAGCAAAAACTTCAACTTGGGAAAGCAGTCTTACCTTACTTACCTTGTGATTCAAATTGATTGTGCTTTGTTTACAGTGATTGTAAATATTTAATTGCCTGTGTTAAAATGTCAATCATGGAGGGCGCCACAAGCCAAACATTGGGTGGGCCAAATTGTCCTGTTTGAAATTGGACAATGC